>CM074954.1:14419462-14451962 GCA_037577455.1 Pangasius macronema | reverse complement strand
AACATGCATGCTGTTTCCTGTGCTTGACCAAGCAATTGCAGATTATGTATGGTGAAGTATGCTACAATATGTGTCATACACATGGTTCTTTCTTGTCCCCGTAGGTAGCAGAGCCTCTGAGTGTGGACCCAGCGCTTGTGCATGTGCTGGTTCTGGACGACATAAGCCAGTTGTTATTAGTGGAACAAAATGCCACAACAAATTGTAAACCTCACACTAACAAGATCAGCAGGATCACCCTGGTAAGTAAAATACTCTTCTGTTTCTTTTTTTAGTGTATATATTTGAGTGGGTGAGTTTTTTGTAGTGTTCACTGTATTGTTCACTTGCTGCCTTTTAAACCTTCCTTCAGAATACAGGAAACAAGTCAAGAAACACTACAGAAACAGATCAGGTATTGTATCATGCACACACATACACGTACACNCACACACACACACACACACACACACACACACATAAATACAGTAGTAAGTAATTTGATACTTTATAACTCACACACGCAGCTACACACACAGAGCTTATGATTTATTGACTGTACTATAAACACACACCCACGCTCATGCACACACTTATCTCTCCTCCTCCCTTCTCCTCTCTCCTGCAGGTGTGTAGCTCGGGGCCAGTGCAGAGGAAACAGCCAGAGCTGTGCAGAGAGAAGTCCAACTGCAGCCCAAAAGAGGACGACACAGACGGGATGAGAGAGGAGAGCGGAGCTGATGGAGCAAGAGCAGGTGAGGTACAGCAATACATTAAGCTGATATTAACAGCTCCCTCACTGTTTGAATTTCATTTAGCTGCATTTAGATTTATTACATTAGCTCTTTAGGGAGAGGGCATTCTCATTCAGCGATCAGTGTCTAGTCCCTGAAATAGAGTCCTTCCTGTAGAGTCCTCTGCACACCTATTATTTTAGTTTTATTACTTTATTACTTTTACTTATTTCTAGATTCCTCAAAAAGTATGATCAACCATAGTGAGAGGAAGAGGAGGAAAGCAGGGGACAAGGAAGAGCAGGATGGAATGGACAGTAGGAGTGCTGGGTTGAAGAGGTCGAAGGGTAACAGTGGCTCTGACCAGTCAGAGTACAGTGATTCGGAGGGCAGCATCTTGGAATCAAAAAGCCTGCAGAGAAAATCCTCAAAGAAGCCAGCTGACTGCAAGACAGTGAACAATCCTGCAGCACATTTAGGTCATGACCTGAAGGCTCACTCGTCCCCCAGAAGCATAGAACTTTCTTCTAGCCAATCACCAGAGAATGAATACCAGAGAGTAGGGAAAGTTATGACCTTACAGGGTCATTTAACCAACACACCCTGCAA
Organism: Pangasius macronema; assembly: GCA_037577455.1. Classification (NCBI taxonomy): domain Eukaryota; kingdom Metazoa; phylum Chordata; class Actinopteri; order Siluriformes; family Pangasiidae; genus Pangasius; species Pangasius macronema. The sequence continues at coordinate 14,450,640 of CM074954.1, read as the reverse complement.
TGGAGTTTACCAAACAGTCAACTCGTCACAGTGCACCATGGGACTGGGCTGTGATAAAGCAGAGATGGAACGAGGAGATGGAGTGATGGAGATGGAGGACCAGAGTGAAGGTGCGTCACAAGAGGACTGTGAAGCTGTCTCTGCTCTACTGGCATCCCAAGAGGATGAGCAGCTGGTTTCCTTGGAGACTGCATGTGTGTTATTGCACACATCGCCACCAGAGTGCAAGGGGGTTGAGGGTGAACAGGAGATTCCACCAGGTGACCCAGAGGTCAGGACATCTGAGTTGACGTGCCCAGAGGTCATTACACCCAGCTGTGACCCAGCAGAAGCAGTGGAAGAACAGCCCAGAGTAGTTTTGACTCACTCTCCCACCATGATTTGCAACACAAAGGTGGATGCTGTTAAAGTAGTTAAGTCAAGTCAGTCTCCTGTAGCTACTAGTCCTAGACATGATGCTGCTCATGTCTCAGAAATGACCCACAAGACCACTGTACACCAAAGTCCTTGCTCCTCTCTTGAGGTGATTTCCAAGCCACCAGAGGTTACAGAGGTTACCAGGCTGAGGTGCAGTGCCTCTCCTCAAGCTGCCAGAATCGAAGAGAGCAGTTTGCCCTCAAAAGTCAGTACAGATAAAGTTCTCATTGGCTTTAAAAGCTCACATGGTTCCAAAGTTACCCCTAACCTGACCCTTCATCAACATAATGCCCCCTCTCCTAGCACAACAGACATACAGGCTCAATCAAGGACCCCCCCTCTGACTATTGCCCATAATCACATGCCTACTGCAGACAAACCAACTAAGAGCCCACTGATCATTGACAGAAATGAGCCTTTCACGGTCTATCGAGACCCAGCACTTGTGAGGAGAGAACTGGAGAGCCTCTCTACTTATGTCCAACCCCCACACACCCCACCCAACCTTCATTCGAAACACCATCTAAAAAGCCCATCTCCCTCCTCCAGCTCTCCCAGCCTTACCTCCACCACCTCCCACACCAAGATCATGAGTCCTGCAGCACACCTCTCACCTCTTCCACTCCCTTCCCAGTCTCCTTTATGCTCTACTCACCCCTCCATCCCTCACCCTCACCTGCTTCCATCTCTCCTGCCCGGTTTGCCCCCAACCTCAGCACTCCTGGCTGGACATGCTCGGCTGGCGCCACTGAGTCTCCCCCACCACCCATTGGCCCTGCAGGCGACCCCATCTCTGCTGGGCCAGGGCCCAGGAACTGCTTCCCTGGCACCGATGGGCCTGTACCCAGTCCTCTGGCCCCCTTTTCCTAATGGGGTGCATGGCTATGGTCTGGGAATGCCAGGGTCCAAGTGGACACCCCCAGGTGTCCAGGAGACTGCAGGCATATCTGAGGTTAGCCTGAGGAGGGTAAGGGTTCATTCAAGATGTACTACTGTTACTACTGTGCTAAAGAGTATGTCAAAATAGTATGATATATTGGGAGTAGGAGAGTTTTCCATGAATGAGCACATATAAAGAGATTGAACAGGTTAAACATTAATTCATAATCTTTGTACCATGTTATATCATAAATGTGTCATATTTCCTATTGTTTGCCAGGATATATTGTATGTTATGTGTATTACTGCTCATAGTGCTACTTATAGGGATTATCAGTATGGTTGAATGTCATTTTTATTTTCACTTCCAAATACTGTTTAGATATTGTAGTTAGGATATTGCTTTAGGTTGTTGGATTTATGTGTGTTTTCTGGGGTAGATAACACAAGGCAGCTACAAAATGTGAAAAAAAAATGAAAGCCCTGCAGGTAGAGCTAGGTTATTCCTCTATGATTGATTGAGTTTTGTCTGATACTCTTGATGTAATCTTGACCCATGGTATGTTTCATCCATAGAACTCTAAAAAAAAAATTGCATTTCTGAATACATATGTGTCTGTAGGGACTGGCACATGTAAGGCCTGATTTATGCTATAAATAGCTTCAGCCTCAGATGCTCTGCCCATGGACCATCTGAATAGTCATTTGCCATGTCAAACCAATGGCTTCTTCCTGTGAAAGTTGGCAGTTATTAACACTGCCAGACTTACTAGCGTTAGACTAACAGGACTATGTCCCTGGGCTATTATTAATGTATTCCTGTGATTCATGCTTGTGTGCATCTGTGGTCATAGAACACACCAAGCCACTGGGTCCCTCAGACCTCTCCTGTAACCAGTGCTGAAAGTCAGAGTTTGCGAACCCCGCTGCCTGTACAGCCCTCAAGTGCTGAACCCCAGAGACCATCCAGGAGTGCCCAGCCCAGCACCCCTACCTCTAAAAGCACAGAGTGAGTACACGCTCCTACATTCTACTATACACATTATACTAATAGCACTACTAGTCAGTTCTGGAATGACAGGTATGACTTTCCAGTTCAGCAGGAGATAACTGAACTAAAACACAACAGTGTTAAGTGCTTCTGTTCTCACACATTTCTGCCTACTTTTCCTGTTTCTAGGGAACCAGAGAGGAGGGCGTTCTCAGAGACACAAAGCTCCACTCACGTGCCACTAAAGACAGAACAGGAGCGTGTGAAGGCAGTAGTGGGAAAGAATGGACATGCATCCCACTCCACAGTCACAGAGTCACCTTCTGCTCGCTCCAAACAGCCTCAGTTGGTGTATGACCTCACAGGCGACCGCACCAGCTGTTACCAGGAGGAGAGTCGGCGCATTCTGCAGGAGAGCATTGAAGTAGCACCATTCACAGCCAAACTCAGCTCAGACAGAGAGCCTTATCCTAAAAGCCCCACTCCTTCACTACATTTCAAAGAGAGAGAGAAAGAGCGACAGCGTGACAGAGAGATGCACATGTTCAGACACAGCATGCCTCCCAGGTTGCAATCAGCCCAGCCTTCACCAACACTCACCCAGAGTAGCTACTACACCCCAGCAGCTGGCAGTGTGGAGAATAAGGCTTCTACACGTAGAGCAAAGAGCAAAGAGCTGTATGAGAGACTGAGTTCCCCAAACACTGCTGCCTCTGTCCTCTCTTCAACTAGCACTCAGAGCACAGTCAAGGCTAGACCTCCGCCCCTCGTCAAGCGCAACCCTGAGAAAGAGGAAGGTCTCCTGGGCAAGATTACAGACCAGTTGATCTCAAAAACTATCTCGCTGGACCCGCTAGAAGTCAATAGCATGGAGAGAAAATGCTCCTCCACTTCACTCATTTCTGTCTCTTCTTCTTCTTCTCGCGTTGTACCCTCACTGCACAGGGCACCCATCTTCCACCCCCCAGCCTTACCCATTGTGATGTCTAAAGAGGCAGGGCAAGGTAGGTTGTCACCACCCACCCTGACACCCATCCAGCCAATGAGCTTATCTGGAAAGGGTCAGAATCAACACAGGCCACCCACACTGATGCCCGAGCTCAGACACGGAGCAGTCACTGGAAAGAGGGCGGCTCCTGAGCCAGTATCCATCACAAACAAAGGCTATGATTTGCAGAGGGGTGGAGTTTTGCATAACCGAGAAAGAGTGGTAGGAGGTCACACAACGAATGGAGGATTGGTGAACACACAGGCTGCCACAGCTTCTGTTATTGTTCGTTCTTCTGGCTACATGCACACACCTGTGAACCACACCATCACTGAAAGGTCACTTTCCCAAGTTCATTGTGACCATGTGCAAACATTTGAAAGTTTGCCAAGCGCACATTTGAAGGATGGCAATGGCCAGTGTAAGAGGGGCATCCTGTGGACCCCTGTGGACACTGTGCACCCTGTAAACATGGTCGCCTTCAAACAGGACATTAACACACCTTTGAACATGACTAAAAATATGAGTACTCATTTTTCAAATCGTGGGGTGAAATATCCTGTAAATATAGATACACCACACTCAAGAATAGACTTGATATCTGAGCAATGTGAAAAGGAGAAGGGGGAAATTAGTAGGGTAGTTCAGCCAAAGGTGAATCTCTCCTGTTGCCCCCCTAGAGACATCCCCCATGTAAAGAAACGCAGAGCTGGACTAGCTGCTTCAGAACCGAGACAAAATATGCATGCAGTCCAGCCCCTGAACACTACGGACACTTTGAACACTACCAAGAGTAGATACACTTGCACTACACACAGTACGCATACCAAATGCACTGTGCACACTGTGGACCAAGATAAAGAGTCTATATTCAATCCTAGCCCATCCAAATATCCCAGGTTAGTCCCTGAGGTCACTAGGGTTGTAGCCAGCAAACCAGGCTCAGTGGCAAAAGTTCAGCCCTTGTCTCCCTCAATCCATACTAACCAATCTGCCCAGACTGGTCAGAACAATTACCACAAACTGAAAAAAGCTTGGCTTACCCGTCACTCTGAGCAGGACAGAGGTAGTGTCACCTCAGAGACAGCAGGGGGCAGTACCACACTAACCACCACAACCACTTTCTCTCTGCCAATCAAGCAGGAGGTGAATGGACTGGAGGATAAATGGCCCACACAGGAGGGCAAAGAAATTTTTCTAGATAATAGGAATTCTAAAACCCTAGACAGGAAATGCCTAGTTGAAGACAGGAAGCCCAATGGAAACAATGCTAAGTCCAACACAGAGGATCAAAAAACACCTCTCATCGGGGATAATAAAGTTTCTTTAGAAGATGTAAAGCCCACCATGGATAGAAATGGCAACTTGAAGGGTAAGATGCCTAACTTTCAGAATAAGAAACTATGCATTAATATAAGGAAGCCAAACTCAGCCGACATAAAAATAGAGAAGGATAATCATGGGGAGAAACGGATCTTTCAGTCCAGCTTTGAAAGTGAGAGTGGAGGGGACTCGGTCAGTGAAAGCAAGCGTCACAAATCTGACCCAGGGAGCATACATCTGCCCAAACCTGCATTCAAAAAGAATCAGATTGATCAGAAAAAGCAGATAGGTGCAAATGAGAGAGAGGATGAAGAGGAAGAGGGAGAAGAAGATGAGGGAAAATTTAATGGCACAATCCAGACTACCAAAGAAAAATCTCACCACAGGATGCCTAGCAGTAAGTTTCGTTTTTTTTTTTCCTTTTTTTTTTTGGTTGTTGTGTTTTTTGTGTGACCTGTTTTAGAAATTACATTTTGTGAGAGTTTAACATTGGTAAAGCTGGCATTATGCAACAGATTCTAAAGTTTCATTTGAATGACTGTCATTAACAAGGTTTATTTTTATTGACTGTAAATATGACTGGCTGTGCCCACACTGTAGATATCCGGTCCAGTGCTGCAGAAATTGATTTAAGCAGTTTTAAATTGATTTAAGCAGTTTTTTGGAAGAATTTCAGCCACTAACTTTGGGAAGTATCAGTTAAAGATATTGTCACACTGAGACCTATATTCAATAAAAGGAGAAGACAGATTACAGCTGTGAGAATTTTTTTTGTTTTGAAAAAAAAAAGGCCTTATAATTTCTCAGCCATCAGCAGCTTTGCTTTAATACATTTAGATGTTCTAATGCTGCTCGCTGTTCAATAGTGTAACCTGTGAAAGATTAAAAAAAGGTAGTCCTTCACCATAGTGAGAAAGACAGATGGCAATAGTAATTCCAGTATTTGTGTTCTGTGGCTGCTTGAATAAACATGGGTGAGCTGATCGAGGTTGCTGGTGGTTCTCTTTCTTCAGACGGCATTCCTCGTTCAGTACTAAAGGACTGGAGGAAGGTAAGGAAGCTGAAACAGAGTGGCGAGGCCTTCTTGCAGGATGATTCATGTGCAGAGATTGGAGCTAATGTGCAGAAATGCCGGGAGTGCCGATTGGACCGCTCACGCAAGGCTCAAGAGCCTGTCATTTCACCTGTCTTTTGTCGCTTCTACTACTTCCGCAGGTAAGCCTCCAATGGAAATGGGCTGGCTGATTATGGGGACTCCCTTAGATTCTAATCTGCTAGCACCGAGTTGATTTCACCTGTAATATTTCTAGGCTAGTACTTCACTCATTGTGCTGTTGGGTGACTTAGCTACTGCTGCTCTATGCTATTGGTCTATGGTGGCACTCACCTCTCATTGTTCTGAAAGGGTCAGTCACTCTGTGCTCTCTCCTCCTAGCATTCATATACCCCTCCGGTCACGCTGATTGCCTTGCTGTGTCTATGGCATGCTGTAAATTACTGAGCTTGCCAAGTTAGCCAGATTCCTCATTCTGCCTGCTGATCAGTTCTTCCTCTGCCAATTACCCCCACATAGTTTCCACATTCCCTGATGTCTAGTTGACTAACAGACCTGTGGCTGCTTATAGTATGTTTGAGTGGCTTTCCACCACCGTAACACATGGTGATTTTTGTTAAGCGAGTGGTTAAGCTGGTGGTCTCACTAAGTAAAGCTCCATGCTCAATGTGCATTGCTCAAGCATTGAACATAGAGACACAGATGATATAGGGAGGGCTTAGAATTTTGCATCATGTATGGCATGCACGAGCAGTAAGTTAGCCATTCTACTGCTAGCACTGGAACAAACACACTAATCTGCAAACATTGATCAGCAGTGTTCCCATGAAGGTGAACCTGCAGATTGTTCACTGCTGTGCCCAGTGAGTGCCCTGTGGTGTCACTTAGACTGAATGGCAGCCTTCTGAGCCCTGGATCAACTGTTCATCTGTCACAGAGGAAACACATGAGGGGCTCCCTTGTCTAATCAGAGAAACTGAGGGAAGGTCATCATCACCTTGGTCCAGCAGGCTGGAAGTCCAGCCCCTATCTTTACCTGCCAGTCTGCAAGGAGTCTCTCCTCCTCAGGGGCATGACTTAGAGTTGTGCCTCTCCAGGGAGTTCTCCTTATGACATTGTGACATACTGTACGTTATCCAGGTGATTCTGTGAACCCTGGATAACTGCCAAGGTTGACTGACAGCACTGGCCAGGCAAAAGCTGAGGAAAAGGTTCCAGGGAAGGGTGGCTATCTGACAGTGGTATTTATTGCAAATAATGTGTAATATGTCACAAAGTCACAAAGTGCCCAGTGATTCTCACTGCCCCTGGCAGTAATTACGTGTTTAGAGAACCACAGTTATATGTATACGTGTTTACCAGCAATTAGGTTAGCTAATGCTAGTGATTTTAGGATAGGAGGACACTGTACACTCACAATCCATTTTATTAGGAACACATTCATGCAATTATCTAATCAGCCAATCAATGGTGGCAATGCAATGCAAAAAGAAAATCATACAGCTATAGGGCAAGAGCTTCAGTTAATGTTCACATCAAACAAACAAGAAAAAGTAGGGGGAAAGTCTGTGAGGTCTCTAGAGTTTACACAGAATGGTGTGAAAACAGAAAAATTTAATGTGCAACAGTTTTTTGGGTGGAATGTTGTTAAGAGTATTGATGATGAGAAAGGTCAGAGGAAAATGGCCCGATTTGTTCAAGCTGCCAGGAAGGATAAAGTAACTCAAATAATCACTCTTTCCAACCATGGTAAGCAGAAAAGCATATCAGCATGCACAAAACTTCAAACCTTGAGGTGAATGGGCTACAGCAGCAGACCAGATCAGGTTCCATTCCTGTCAGCCAAGAACAGGAATCTGAGGCTATCATGGGCACAAACTCACCCAAACTGGACAGTTGAAGACTGTAAAAAAATAATAATAATACAATAACCTGTTTGTTTGTTTGTTTATTTATTTATTTATTTTGATGAGCCTCTGACCTATCTTATCAACAAAATGTTTCCACCCGCATAACTGTCAATCATTCAATGGTTTTTGTTTTTCACACCGTTGTTTGTAAACTCTAGAGATTGTTAGATTGTATATGAAAATCCCAGGAGATCAGCAGTTTCTGAAATTTCAATCCATCCCTTCTGGTACCAACATCAGTGCCACGATCAAAATCACAGAGACCACACTTCGTATTTCTGATGTTTGATGTGAACATTAACTGAAGCTCTTGACCTGTATCTGGATGATTTTGTGCATTGTGCTGCTGCCACATGATTGGCTGATTAGATAACTGCATGAATGTTCAGGTGTAATGGTGTTCCTAATAAAGGTGAGTGCATATACTACTGTTATGGTCTACTATTGTATATTACATGTAAATTCAAATATCCTGGTTTTAATGGGAGTAAATGTTTTTGTAGTTTTTTTATACTTTAAAATATAACAAGCAATTAATTATTGTACCTAATTTATTCTAATTACATATGCAGGATTAAATTTGGGGATGATATTGATCTAAATTTGTAAAGCTCAAAAACTACACTTAAAAACTGCTGAATTATGGTTAAAACTCCACCTAAATTCAGCTAAGCTTTTATTATTATTTATTAGTGTTCAATTAGGAATTTTAGCTGATTTTAATGGAAACATAACAGGTTCATAAATCCAGTTCAAAGTGCCTTTAAGTCAACAACTAAGCTTAATCATTGTCTGTAAAACAGCTCCTGAGAGCCTATCTAAAATTGCTTTGTCGAGGAATACATGCTGGCAGCCTTTTTCTTATTCAGCATCACTCTGCCACAAAGTGCAAAATTCAACAGTATCAGCACTCTCAGGCTGGGTTTTATTTAGTTGTATATCAAGCCAGAAAGCAAACGTTTATTACCACCAAAGTACATCATTCGCTGGTTGTGGTATCTGCTATCTATGTCTTTCTCTCCTGCCATAGACTGTCATACAGCAAGAACGGAGTAGTGCGGGTGGACGGCTTCTCTGTTGTGGAAGACACTGATGAAGAAGCAGTGCGGGTGTGGGTGGCAGGTTTTGAAGATGAACAAGAAGACAAGCAAAGGGAGATGGAGCTGGACACAGCCAAATACATTCTCACACTCATAGGAGACAAGTTTTGCCAGCTTGTCAAGACAGAAAACACTGCTGTCACATGGGTCAAGAAAGACAGTGAGTATGTCTATGTGTGTATGAACATATGCACATAGTAGTATAAATGTAGTTTGTAAAAGTACTATACAATAAACAGACAATGCAGCAAATCCATTTTATTAATGAATAATATGAGCAAATAATAGTTCAGAATTTTTCTCCTTCATTCTGTTAAGAAGAGCCTTTCAATCTTCCCACTTTCCCTTTGTGTGTGTGTGTGTGTGTGTGTGTGTGTGTGTGTGTGTGTGTGTGTGTAGCCCAGGTGATGTGGAAGCGAGCAGTGAGAGGTGTGAGAGAGATGTGTGACGCATGTGAAGCCACGCTGTTTAATATGCATTGGGCCTGTCACAAATGTGGCTTTGTGGTGTGCATGGACTGCTACAAAGCCCGGGAGAGGAAGAGTGCCAAAGGTTAGAAATACACTTATGTGACACTTACTTGTAAGTGTGTCTCATTTCCTGTGTGATCACACATGTGTATAATCTATATTCCTGTGTTCTCAGATAAAGAGCTGTATGCCTGGGTTAGGTGTGTGAAAAATCAGCCCCATGATCTGAAGAGCCTAATGCCTACTCAAATAGTCCCAGAGAGAGGTGAGTGATGTGTGTATCTGGTGCATTTGTGTGTGGCTTTGTACATAGCTTGACCTACAGTAAGATTCTTGTCAGTCATATTGACTAGATTAGATGTCATAAAAATAAAATTTTTCTGTGTGACCTACAGTGTTAGCAGATCTGCAGAGCGCCATGCACTCTATAAGGAGAGAATATGGTATCCCCTCTCAGTGCTCTTGCTTTGGCAGCAGTGCCTTCCTCTCCAGATCCACCATCACCAATGGCCTCTTACAGGTGACAGAGTTACCCTCTTCTTACTGAGCTCTCTAGTACATATATTTATTCTTGAATCATGCCTTGTATGGCCCCATTTACTTTACAGTGCCTTCAAGTTTTAATTTTAGATTCACTGTTCAGTGTATGCTTTATGCTGAAAAAGTGAAATGATTGTTATGTTGTCAGCTTTCTGAGAGGACACAGTGCAACTTGAAAAGCCAGCAGCAAAATCAGCAGAAGAGCACACAGAATACTGCTCACAAGTTCTCCACAGAGAGAAGAGGTGAGTAAAAACTTGTTTATTCTTTATTCTCAACAGGCATCCCAAGCATAGAGTTGAAAAATTACTTGATAGAGAGAGGGAGGTGTAAAGCATTTCAGAAAAGTAAGTTTGTGAAACAAACCTTGAAATGGGCATCACCTCTGCAGTGATTGAGCAGGAGTCGCATACATTATATGGCCAAACGTTTGTGTATCTGACCATCACACCCACATGTGCTTTTTGAACATCCCATTCCAAATTAATTCCCCCCAGTAGTTCTAGTAAAGGGAAATTGTAATGCTACAGCATACTTGGAGAATAGTGCTCCTAGACAATTGCTTTCAACTTTGTGGCAACTTGATGGTCAGGTATCCACAAACTTTTGGCCATGTAGTATATGGAATTGGGGTTTGGCAGGGTCTTTGACTTGGGTGCTGTGAGATGATTGCTTTTGAGAAGAGATTGTCTCTTGCGGTGTTTCTAGAAGTAGCAAAGCTATTAGTTTAATTACACTTCCTAAGTTGGGTAACACTGAAAACTGCAGGATCCTCATTTCACTTAAATATTTGCACTATATCAGATGAAAAGGCAACAATAAAAACTTGTGCTTTCACCTATCACTACATGCTGTTTACTATCCTGCCGTCTATGAACAGTCTGTAAATAGCTAGAGCCTTCTAGTGTTCTTAAAAACCATTTATGCTCCAGGCTCTCAGAAGTTAATTTCAGGCCATTCTCAGAAGCACTTCTGATGAAGTATAAACCAGGGTCCACAAACACACCACCACAGCCACTAATTAAACTAGGCTTAGTAAGGACAAAAGAACTGACAAGTCTCTTATCTGTTCTTAAATGACAAAACATTAGGTAGTAGATTTGTGTGTGCTACCAGTAAGTTGTGCTGATGTACCTTTTTTACCTCAGGAAAATTGGAGTGTGATGATATTGAGACTTTGGGCAGGAAGTCAGGCAGCCCAGAGCAGGGCTCCACTTTGCGTGACCTCCTGACATCCACAGCTGGAAAACTGCGTCTGGGATCCACTGGGCCAGGAATAGCCTTTGGACCAGTTTATAACAACACTGATCAGGTCTTTCTCTGACACTGCCTCATATTCTTGTATTCTTGTCATCTCTTAAAGTCTTTAATTAGTTTATGTTGTTGTACCTTATGCTTTAGACTGCTCAGAAAGCTCACATGCCCAGCCTCCTTGATGATATTATTGCCTCAGTAGTGGAGAACAAAATTCCCACCTCAAAGATGACCAAACTTCGGTTGAACCAGGATTTGCTGACCGAGGAGGAGGAAGAGCTGGTGCTGGAGGAAGTGAAGCCTGTTAGAATCCCACTGGCTGACCCGCATAACAGTGTTCCACATGATTGGATAGGCAGCCACCGGTTGCTTTGGCTTAAAGATCATCATCACCTAGGCAACCAAAGATTGTTCAAAGAGAACTGGACACAAGAGCAGGTTTGTATTACTGAGCACAGCAATAACTGTTCCTGGGTAGTGAGACAAGACAAAGCAGCTGCTTTTTAGAACAAAGAACATCACTGAAATATCTTCTTTTTAACTGTCATTTGGCTAAGTGAAATACCCATTGGTGTAAATATTGTTAACACAATGCAGACCTGTAGAACTTTGCTACTGTTCAGTATAAGGTGTGGTCTGATATTGATGATGATGTTTCTCCTCAGCCGGTCCTGGTCTCTGGTGTGCACAAGTGTCTGAATGCCAGTCTGTGGAAGCCAGAGCACTTCAGCAGAGAATTCTCAGCACTCCACAGCGATTTCTACAACTGCCGTGATGGGAGCATCATAAATACCTGTGTCAAGGAATTCTGGGATGGATTTGAGGATGTGTCAAGTAAGTGTTCTGCGGGGATATCCTGCCCAGTATTTTCTAGCCTTTAGCTTGACTTGTGGCCTGTTCGTATATATATCGCTGGCTTTTCAGCAGTGCAAATGGGGCCTGGTGTGCTGTAGGTTGCGCTATGATGTTAATTAGCTGGTAAGTTGGATCAGGTATATTACAGAAGGGAAAACAACGAAGAATGCAAAGCAAATTATACCCCAGATCTATGGTTGGTGATTACTGCTGTTACAATGTAATCATATTGTATGTGTTTGTTTGTTTTTCATCAGAGAGAACTAAATCTGCTAAGGGTGACCCTGCAGTATACAGACTGAAGGACTGGCCATCAGGGGAAGAGTTCCTGGCACTCATGCCATCCAGGTTAGCGCTCCATACCAGTGCATTTTCCCAGCTTGTCCTCTGCATACACACATCGCCTAAAGAACTTGAATAAACTTTCATTCATTTGAATACAACATATTTTAATATACACCTCTATATGAAGCTCGAGTTTATGCTCACTATTCTACAGTCTAACCATTTGTGACATTTTCAAAGTGAGTTCTCAGTTAATCATTTGATAGCTGTGTGGTCTGATTTTAACAAAATAATAATGTAATGATTTTACCTGTGTCATTTGCGATGAAATAACGACATGTACCTGCATAGTTTATGTTGCACAAAGGTATTACTGCAGGTATGCAGAAGTAGTGTATAGTACATGCCTTGGACAATAAAACAATATTGGCTTTGCTAGGTATGAAGACATTATGAGGGCATTGCCAGTTCCAGAATACACTGGTCCAGATGGAGCCCTCAACCTGGCATCTCGCCTTCCATCGTTCTTCATCCGGCCAGACCTGGGTCCTCGCCTCTGCTGTGCTCATGGTATTCCCCCAGTCCTTCACTTCCTACTGTTCCTCTTAGCCTGTCATACTGAGTCCTTGTTTCAGTAATGCAGCTTATTATTATTATTTTTAGTAACACAGTACCTTTAAAATTTCTACATACTGTGTATATATATATTTTTTTGTGTGTGTCTGTGTGTGTCTGTGTGCACAGGTATGACAGCATGCCCAGAGCAGGACTTTGGAACCAGCAATCTACATGTTGAAATATCTGACACTATGAGTATTCTGGTCTATGTGGGTGTAGCCAAGGGCAATGGAGCTCTCTCCAAGTCAGGTTAGACCTTAATTGTGAATGCAACCTTAGGATATCCTGTGGGACTGAAATTCATTCGCCATAGATGATAAATCATTATAAAATAGCTATATAACTATATAAAGTGTTGAATAACTGTCATTTTGGTTGGAAACACACCCCAATCAAATGTGGTGAGTTATATGACAATTATTCTGTATTCTGATTTATAACATGACCACTGAAATACTTGTTTCTGGCTGGCAGGTGTGCCACATTAATTCATGTTTTCCTTTTGACAAGTGTTCCCTGTTGTTGATCAGGGAAAATAAACTCATAGAGTTATATCAGTCATCATTTGATAATGATTATCATAATGTGAGTCTTCAAAACATTATTTCTTAAAAAAAACACCAGTCTATAACCTTTAAAGGGATTTCATGACCCATATTGTGTATCACTGTGGTAACTCTGTGTCTTTCAGGAGTTTTGAAGTTCTTAGAGAGAGAAGATCTGGATGAGAGTGCAGAGAAGAGGCTGAGAGATCCCAGTGAAACTCCAGGCGCACTGTGGCACATCTACCTGAGTAAAGATCTCCACAAGATCCAGGAATTCCTCCAAACGGTATGGTACTGTTCATTAAAGCAGTGCAGTGTTTTATGCCCTAAGGTCAAACATTCAGTGGACATCTGGGCATGATACTGTTTATTACCTGTGTGTGTGTGTGTGTGTGTGTGTGTGTGTGTGTGTGTGTGTCTGTGTGTGTGTGTGTGTGTGCGTGTGTGTGTGTGTGGCGTGTAAGAAAGTAGGCATGTAATGTCCATTGGGGTAATCCTTAAATATATATTTGTGTGTACTTGTGTAGATAGCAGTGGAGCGTTCTGAGGCAGATGCTGAGGCTGACTCTGAGGCAGAATGGGAGAGTGAGGCAGACCCTCTTCGTGAGGGGAGCTGGTACCTGAGCCCAAAGCTGCGGCAGAGGCTGCTGGAGGAACACGGTGTGGAGAGTCGCACACTGCTGCAGTTCTACGGCGACACTGTGATTATCCCTGCCGGAGCCCTACACCAGGTCTTCCACATACACACACACACACACTGTCACATTATCTCTCATTATCTCATGTGCTTTACTAAAGGACAAGGACAAAGTACAGTGGAAGGGCAGTGATATGGATCTTGCGGTCCCTTATTGTGTGGTACTAGTAACAAGTCTGAACCCCCAACTTTTTGTGTGGATTTGATGCCCTTTAGCACTGCCAAAGGCGCATATATAGAGGTGTCTATCAGGGCCAGGGTCCTATGGGATACAACAGAAACGTTGAGGGAACAGGAGGTTTTTACAGGTGGGAGCGGGCAGTCAGATATGAATCTTGCAGCATGAAGAGAAGTTATATTGATAAGCAAAGGCGCATATTTTCCCTAGCATTCAAGTCACACGTGCTTGCACGTGCTGTACAGCAGGTTTAGTACATTCATTCATTCATCCTCAGTAACTGCTTAATCTTGGTCAGTTTGGTTTACATATTGTTTATATTTTGGGAAATAAAAAAAGTTCAAAATCGAAGGCCGGTACAAACAAAATTACCTGCAGAAGCAAGCATGAATGTGATTAAAAATCCCATTCCCAGTCGCATGCACAGCTCTAGATCACAATTTCTGTTATGATTTAATTAGTTTTTTTTTTATTTATAGCTATTCTACCTTTTCTTATTATTAGGGGGCCAAGCACCGAAGGTCATAGGCACCCTACTGTTATTCTGTTTTCTTCTTCTGCTTTTTCTTCTTCTGGCTAGGGTGTCTGTGGCAGCCCATAGAACCATTTGGTAAAAACTTGTGAAATTTGACACACTGATTGGGGAGGGTCTAAGGAACATTCTGACCAAATATGGACCAAGTGTTGCCAACGCTTTAGCGCCACCATTGGGTCAAATTTGGGCCTAATTTGGAAGTACAATTATGGTCATAACTTTTGAACTTTTGATTCCCTGGGTGGAGATGAGTTCAATGCACCCTTTGACGTTAGTTTCCGCCCAATTAGCCAAATTTTCCACCATCTTGGATTTTGTCAAAAACAGTTTTTTCGATACTCCTCCTACACATTTTGTCCAACCGTCACCAAATTTGGCACACATCATCTTCAGAGTAAGCCTCACATAAAGCAGAAGAATTTTGAATAGTCCAAGGGGTTTGCTCATAATGAGTCAATGAATCTAATGGCAAAGCCGCCAAACAGGAAGTGAGGCTGTATCTCAGCAAGAACTTTGCGCACTGACACAAAACTTGGTAGGCATCTTCAGGACTATGACCTGAGGCTATGCAACAAAAAGGTCGTTAAGGGTTGGCATGTTTTTCAATAGATAATGCTAAAGTTCTATTTTGTTTCCTCGGTAAGTCCTCGTGAGAAAATCCTTCCTCGTATAGGCTGATATTCTAATATACTTTTCATCCAGCATAACATTCCAGTGCCACCTATTGCAAATGTGTTAGAAAAAAGAAAATGTGTTAGTGAAAAATAAAATTTGCTTTTAATAGTAATTTATCTGAAAGTATTCATTATTGTCATGCTATTTTTTTATTTTTATTATAAAATTTTATGTATTGTTTCTCATATGTGCAGGTGATGAATTTGCACAGTTGCATTCAGGTAAATGTGGACTTTGTGTCCCCTGAACATGCCCACAACTCGTATTACCTGACCCAGGAGCTCCGCCCTCTCAAAGACCAAGTTAATTATGAGGACAAATTACAGGTAACAGCACACTTTCACTTACATTTTGTTACTGATGTCTGTCCTGTGGCGCTGTCTCTACTCATGCATGACTTGCAAAGAAAAATGTATGATGTTTTGGGCAAGTTAAAAATTAAGTTGCTTATGTTCTATAAATATGTAATCATCCCTGCACAATAGATGACAGAAGAATGGTCCAACCTTTCATACAGATGCTTGTGTATTTGTGTGCCACCACATGAGAAGGATTGCTCAGCACAGTGGGTAATAATACCCTGTCAGTCTCTTTAAACCAAAAATGTTTGAGATACTAGGTATCCTGTAGAAGAACATTGATGCTGAGAAGAACAGTCAAAACCCCTTTTTTCTTATTGCAACTGTGTAGCCTATAAGGAGGACAGTTTTGTACTGTCATTTGCAGGGAAAAGTCACCACCATCATGTATTCTGCAATAAGTAGTCACTTTTTGCATTCATCTTGCTTGTTCAGGTAAAGAACATCTTCTACCATTCTGTGAAGGATGCTGTGGCTGCTCTGAGCCGACACTTGAAAGAACAGAGCGCAGAGGAGGTCAAGGAGGAAGAATGCTGACGGCATTCATGCTCACTCTGTGAGCATGGCACCAGGTGCGGACAATCTCCAGATCCTTCAGAAAGGAACCACTGCTCTGCGAACCAATTCCGGAGTCGCACATTTCACACCAATGACCATAAGTACTCTTCTGCTTCCGTGCAAGGATCCATCACTTTCTCCATGATGTCACCATGTTCTGTTTGATTATTGTTGCTATATCTTCTCCAGAGCTCAGCCTGATATCTTCCTGCTTGGCCAGGAAGTGAGGTGAGAGGCTGAGGCCTGTCTGAATAGTGGAATAGACGAAGCGGAACTCTCTCTCTCCTGAGCAGGCAGCTGCGAAGTTGCTGAGTAGGAAGAGAGGTTAACTGCTAAGCACAGCACTTTCGAGCTCTCACATGCTGTAGGCTGTGGATAACCAATGCAAAAGAACAACCACAAAGGCATTTTTCTTCAAAAGATGCTCTGAGGCATATTCTTAATCAGTAGTTATTGTGCTGCTAACTGTTAGCTACACTTGTTAGCTACACTTGTCTACAATTGGGAGAGCAGCTAGGCCAACACAACCATAGCAGCATTCCTTTATGTCAGCCAACGCCAAGCTGTTAGCTTTTATTGTTTTCGTTCAAAGATGATATTAAATTATTAACAGTTTGGCTGGTATTCACTGTGCAGAAGAAGAATATAAAGGAATTTGCAGTATATGATGTGTTTGTTTAAAAAAAGTTCTTGTGAAATTTTGAGCTGAAATATGTAAATAGCAGAATATACATATATAATATATTAATTATGATTTTTCTATAACATGGTGTGCTTTATTTGCTGTATGTGAACAAACGATGACATACATGTAACTTCGATTTCTCTACAAAATGTAAAAGGTAATTTTTACCTTAGTTAGTTCTTGTGGTATTTTGTGCTAATTTTGTGTGTAAAAGAGCACCTCGACACAAATCCAACTCGGCACACATTTTAAAAAAAAATTTGTTTTGACGGTATTTTCATTTTTAAAAAATTTTAATGCTTAACATTTTCAGAGTGAATACTTACTGAATGGGTTGAATCCAAACCCCAATAACTCAAACAAGTAAAACTACTGTACAGTTAATGTCAACTAGTCAAATGTCAAACCAGTGACAATTATTTTAAATAAAAATCTCTATTGCTGCAATAAATAGCCAAGATGTTATTCAGGTGGTTAATGAGCTATATAGATACTTAGCTTTTTTTAATTATTACATCAATGGCTGGGTTTCCAAATACTCACAAAATTACGTAACGGTGCCACTGCCATTTTAATATCCTCCTGAGGTCAGATGTAAGAGAAACTAGAAACCCTGAGCAGGTCAGCAAACGTGTCGTCCTCCCAGTCCATTTAAGTGTGTTAAAGGTTGAAGTTCGAACAAAAGAAGGTGGTTTGAGTGAGATACCACCAGCACAGACACAATGTTTCTGAGATCACAAATGCCTGTGTTTTGGTCCTCTAGCCATGTTGTCTTTGCAGAGAGACCGTGGACTGTGCTCTGGTACTGTTTGGAGGCTCAAGGACATTTAGACGTGTTAACTTTGTCTATATTTGAGAACAACCTTGCAAGCTTTACACATTTCCAGGTCTTCACCTTTTTCCAGGCCTCTGATTAGACAGTGCTGATGAATATGTGTGATTATATGTATATATAAGTTCTTGAGCTCCAGAACTTATTTATTATTTCGGTCAGAGAGCAATAGATTATACATGCATTCAGGAGAGACATCTTTTAACACTGATCAGGCAAATCCTCGTTGATGTGCAAGCCTGCAATTACCTTCAAATTGAATGTGAATGTGACTTGAATGCTGCTTCTCAGTGCTCACTGAGTAATAAAAAATAGTAAAAGTGCATTTGTTTGTTGACTGATTAATTGATTATGAACAAAAAATAATGATTAATATGGCTCTATATGGTCATGACTCCTCAATAGCACAAAATAGCTCATAGTGCTCCATTGCTGCATATAATTGGGGTTACACCATCTTTAATCCAGCAAGTGTCCTACCAGTCCATTTTCTGTCCTTAATGAGGCTCCATTTGGGAGATCTGAGCAAGCAAAATGACAAAGGTACTGGGGAAATGTTGACTTTAATTTAGGTAATTGTCATTTGAATTCATAGTGAATTTATTTATTTATTTATTTTTACTTTTTAATCAGTCCTCAATATATACTGTAATATATTGTTAGTTTTTTTTCAAATGTCAATAATAAAAGCTAGCTCAGTAGTTAGTTTAAGATTTCCTTACTTAGTGGAAGTTTACGTCTGCCACTTTTACGTCTTTAGATAAAAACCTGGGACATTAGGAGTTGACGAATCGGAAGACTAACCTACTCTAAATACGGAGGATTGTTAGTCACTCTGGATAAAAGTGTCTGTCAACAAAATAAATGTAATAAATTGGGGTCCAAGCACTACTTTTCAAATAGGCCTAGCTTTGCAGTAACTGCTCTAATGTCAGCTGTAGATGTAAATCCACCTGTTTCTGCACTGAGTTGAACTGGAAAGTTGGGCACATAAAGTACCCAGTGGGCATTTGAATTAGTTCAATTTGGATTTCCACAGCCAAACTTTACTTTTTTGTGTTTTTAAGTGTCACAAAGACTGGTGTTGAGTTCTGACTACATTAGACTGAATTCTTAGCCCATCACTATTGCCTCTGTGTGGAGCTCTTTTGATATAAAGCCCTCTGCTTCTAATCTCCATTAATTGCTGGTGTTTGGCGCCATCTGCTGTGGTGGTAAATGTTTAGGTAGGATCAGATCAGACACTTCAACTACAACAGTATCCCTAACAGCATTTTATCTCATAACAAATATCAGAAATAAATATAAATATTCAACTGAAATTGATATAGCCAGTATTTCTTGACTGGATAGAGGGAAACCTCTATTCACTTAATGTGTACCATTTTCAATAATATAAAACTGAGTTGAGCAGGCATGGTGGGTTAACACTGGCGCCTAGCCCCTCTGGGGTTCTGGGTTCGATTAGGAAAGTCATATCAACTTATCCTTAAGTATAGTTCCAAAGATTTTCGTGACTTGACTTTCGGTCTTCTTTGGACTCGTGGGCACTCGATTTTTAACACAATGATAATGTTTCACAGCTTAGAAAAAGTTCGATTTACTGCACTACGTGTACTGTTATATACCTATACTGTAATGTTAACAAAGTTTACATTATTTAGGAAGAAAGAATGGATTATAAACCATCACACCAAGGCCATAATTTGGTGAATGAAGAGAAAAAAAATCATCAGCAAAAGGAACAAATCCACACAGGAATCAGCTGCATGTACTGCTGTGATGAGAAAAGCAAAGTAGCACACATTAGTCGTCATTGTATATATAAGCAGTGATGCCGATTTTTTTGGTGGGTCTGTGTCGATTTTACACCTAATGATCAACACCCCCATGCAATCCATCCTGCTGCCTTATGTCTTTGTTTCTTGGTGGTGACATGGGCAATACCTATCATGCTTTGGGAGTGCGGTCTAGGTAGAAGGACCCGGGAGGTGGGTGTGTGACCCATCTTCCCACTGCCCCCCGCGCGGTCAGAGGTTTTGTCTCAAGCACTCATTCATTAGAATTACAAACTGGCCCTTTCCATATGTGCCATTATTTTATTACATGTTCTAAGTAAAACTCCTGTCTATGTCTAATTTGAAATGTACATTGTACCATGTACTTTCAAATTGATCATATGATCAATATAAGACCTGCTTGGAAAGGAGACTTTTAATTCACGTTTTCTAGTCTTAATATCGAATCTTTCGAGATTTATAGACTATTCGAAATATTTACAAATATGTTTAGTTGACAACACAAATATTAGGTAAGATCATAGTTCCCTAAATTCCTAAACATGTCCTGACTTTACAGCACTTTCTATTTATGAGCCTAATATAATGTCTACATAGAGTTTCTGATATTCCATCTAAGAAAAAAAAAACAGCTATAGTTTGGTACTGATACTCTTATGTATGCTACTGGTGAGGAAGCTTTCTGCAAACGGTCAGCTGTTAGGAAAACCACGCCCCGAGCATGGTGTGCATATGTGACCCAAACACCTACGGACTCCCCCCAGCAAAGAAACGTTTTCTGGTCCAATCTCCTAGCTCTCTCCCAAACCTTATTCATTATCATAACAATTTCCACTCTGAGGATGTGTAGAGGTGGGAACAAACCCACTGTCTGATTTATTCACTTGCTTTCTGGGAGTAGGAAATGTGTATGACTGGTTCTGATCTTATAGCTCTATGAAAGTGTGAGTGATTAGGTGTCCTGTGTGGGTTGCCTGAATGTGTATTGGCAGCATGAGCAGAAAGGCCTAGAGTTGCAAGATCCGGTGGAAATTTTTAGCTGAATAAACCTTTCTCGGTGGCTTCCTGACTTTCTCGGAGTTCATTCTATAACCATTCACGATTTAATTCAACAAGTATTTTAGTCAGTGCAATGTGTGTAGCTACATATTTGTCCTACTACTGGCATATCCATAATGTTGATGTTATCATTATAGGTTTATATCTATTTTAAGCAAAATAGGAGCAAAATGTTAATAGTCTAAGCCAAACAAAGAAACAAGCTTTGGGGGATTTTGCATTATTTTGTACTAAAATTCTTAGTTCTTTTTTACATTTTGTGTAAAAATAATAAACCCCCATACTGACTAGATGTATCTATACTGTTATAATTCGTCTTAATATATTGTAACATTATACATTATGTAGATATGATCCACAAAACTATAATTTAAATTGTACTCTATCCTTAAAGTCAGGATATAAAATTAAGCACTACCACTTTAAAAATAAGAATTTGAAAAACATATAGGTTTAAAATGGCCCAGAAGGCAGTGTTTTGGGGCCCAGTGTGGCAATATACAAAAAACATGCATGGAGCATTATTCTGGTGTGTAATGAAAGGGAATAATCTATTTTAAAGAAATCTCTCTGTGACGTTTGATAAATCGGTGTGTGCAGGGGTCGACAGACCCCCATGCAGCACCACAGCGCACGCAAACAAAACGGGTGGTGAAACATGGCGTGGCGTGGGCGTACAGGGCACAAGGAGCATGGGAGGGGCACAGGGGGCTGGGGGTTGTGGAGGCTATGCCAAACAATCAGGCAAACCAATATACAAATATTATGAACATGAAAAATAGAGATTATTCAAATTAAATCAACAGCCTGGTTTTATATGTATTTTTGGTGACATGGAACATTTCCACATAGAACAAAACATGCTTTTATTGATGCCACTTATTTATATTCCCTGCAATTTAGTACACTTTAGCTATTAACTTGTGCCTATTCTCTTCTGATAGATTAAAATAGAAATCTAAAAGAGAAGCTGGCAATGCAGACACAATAGGAATACATTTTTGTGCCTGTGGGTGTGAAACAAAGGACAAGGACATGGAGTGGGATTGAAGCTCTGCCCCCAACAATGTTGAAGCAGGCAAGCCTGAATCCAAACTGCCTCACTATTCAAGATATAAAGTATAAAACAGGGTGTGGAAAGCCTTAAACCCACTCCTATGCAGTTAACTATGAGCCATTTGGGGTTCATCCATTATAGAAATAGCCAGCCACTTCCTTTAAACATCAAAATCGATAATGTACATGTCAGTCTCAGATTTGGCCTATACGTTGAAATGCATGTGAATTCCTTGGACAACCTACAATCATTTGCCTAAGTAAATGACAGCAGAGAAGACACTTTCTTTAAAAGTCATTACAACTAAATGTATGAGGATATTAAAAGAGCTCATAGGATGATTTTCAGATTAGCCCTTTATCAGGACTGCAGCATCTCAGATGACAGGAGGGGAATTGATGTAGTGTGTATTTAAGCGTGGGGAGACAAACTCTCATTAGTGAACTGCCATCACACACAGTGTGTATACGCCATCACATTTATCTGTGAGTGACATGGCTCTTTAATTGCTAGGTTTCCAAACTTGCCATAATTCCAGCTCCTGTCTCACACCTATGTACACACATACATATTAAAAAGTAAGACAATTAAAAAAAAAATGCCTATTTAAAAAAAAATGTACAGAATGTAGTCCAGAGAGATAACTCAGACATAGACTTCTTGTGAAACTGGTTGCGTCACTTTGGGTTGTGTGAAGAGTCGGTGAAGACATGTGCATGCATGTGTGTGTGGGCGCGTGAGAAGCTAGGAGCGCGCGGGAGCTCGGCAGGGAGGAGGTAGTAGAGCGGCAAGCTGTAGGAGGGCAAATCTATTCAGCGAGGAGAGCCTCGGCTTTGGCTGAGAATCCACGGAGAAGGGGCTGTTCTCTTGTGTGGGTGGCTTTAAAATTAGGCCTCAATCACAAGTACAGCAACTGCTCGATTGCTCACGCCGCCACAGATGAAAATAGATCATGGTGGCAGAAAAACAAAGAATGACGACAAGGGGTTTGATGCTGTGTCAGAGATACTGTATGTAAAGTGTCTTCCTGCCAGTCGGAAGGGAGAAGTAATTTTGCATTATGGAATTGTTGCATGGGTGTACAGTTGCTCTCAAATCTATCTGGAGCACACTAAAGGTTTCCAGGCTTGCTCATGTTATCTTTATCTTTATGTTATCTAGAGCAGGAGGAGATATCAAAAATTATACTGCTTTGTATACAGATGGCCCACAAGTTAATGGTTTTATTAATTTGAGGTGGTGGTGGTGNGTGTGTGTGTGTGTGTGTGTGTGTGTGTGTGTGTGTGTGTGTGTGTGTGTGTGTGTGTGTGTGTGTGTGTGAGAGGCTTCCTTGATCATGCAGCTTTTGCTTGTTGAAAAGTCTGTATGTCTTACTGTCAAAGACTGCTGGCAAGTGTAATGGTCCCAGACTGGAGCTTTGAAGGAGTGCAAAATAGTTGTTGTTTTTTTTGTTTTGTTTTGTTTTGTTTTGTTTTGTAAATTCGACTTGTGTGACCGAAGTCTGGAAAGTAGTATACTCTAGATCTGTCGTAGACAGAAAAGTACAGAAAAGTTACTACAGTTGTAACTGTTAGCTATAGCATTGAAGTTTGTTTTTTGTTACACTGAATCACAGAGTGTAACACAGTGAGGCTGATTTGCAGGCTGAAACAAAACAATATCAATCGCAATATCAATATCAATACTTCAGTTTTAGCGCTCTATGAGTGTCCTAGAAAAAAAGAAACATAGCTTATTCTTGTTCTTGGGTGTGATGCTGCCTCTAGGTCATTACTCCATTTTTCCTCAGTGGTACCCTCAAACTTGAAAATAACTTTTTCCCCAGGTTTATTCAAATACTACTTTCCTTCCTGCAGTCAGGGAAGTTGGGCTATGATTACATTTTCTTGTGGTTATGATGTTAGAATGGGTATTCTCCACAACGCGCTGTTTTTCCGTGTCGAATTTTCCGGATGTTCCATTTAAGACCAACAGGGCGTGTTTTAGGCCGCCGGATAAGATCCATCTATGGGAGTGACCTGACCGGAATTCCTGATTTCGATTAGGAAAGTCGGCTGCGCGTTTCTCCGCAACCTGCAAAGAAACTGCGTAAAACAACCAGCAAAGTGACCTGTAAAACAGGCAATATCAGACTGACAGACAGACAGACTATCAGAAGACACCTGACATCTGGAAAAGTATAAACCTAGCGCTTAAAATGATCGCTTGATAGGCATTGATTCCCAGTTGTGTCACAGTGCGTGCCTCCTATTAGCTGCCCAACCTTCTTTTATCTCATGTCCTTTTATGGTCAATGACGTAGCACATATTGAAAGCCTCCTTTAAATGCCTACTAACGCACGAGCCTCGGTTATCTACCGTCGGGCAACTGAAGGGTGCGAATTAACAACATACGAGCGAGCAGTGCCTCATATTTAACATATCCAATAAACAAAGGTATCCGTTGTAATCATTTCTATGTCCTAAACTACAATGCCTGGTTAAACTTGAACTTCAAAACTCAGTGCTTTTGGGCAGCTTTGCAGTGGCTTAAAATGACAGCTAACAGTGTGGATAAAGTCGCTGAGTCGCTAACTGATTTCATACGCTCTATTGCAACGGATGCTTGTCCTATGGATGAAATCCCTACAGACATACCGAGCGGCTTTCCTCATGTAGACCTGGGGAGCGAGGCATCAGGAGGTAAGCGCACAGATATAGACTGAACAAGCGCTCTGCTTCTCTGTCTATAACACCATACAAACCGACTAGTTAATCAGTTTACCTGTGCAAGTACTACAGGACAGAAAGCAGACTTGTAAACTAACTTTTTATGAGAAGTATCATTTCATTTCATGAATGAATGAACACCGATCCAGACTTGTGTACCCAAATTGTACTGGAAAGTATAATGCGCTAAAAACTAACACACAATATCTATCTTTATTTATTTATTGGTATCTGATAGGTGGCCTGGGCGCGGACAGTTTCTCTAAGGAAAAGCGCACTGCTGACTTTATAGATCCGAATAACACCCAGAGCTCTCCTGTCGCCTACACGGGCAAGATTTCCATCGGCGCTCAGTGCGCACACGGCAGCTGGAACGCAGACAGCCTGATAAACTTTGTCTGCGCAGAAGTAGAAAGCGCGACACCTGCCCTCACCCCTTTCCCTACCTCCTCTCCAGGACCCACAGACCTCCCAGGGACTCCAGCTTGTCCCAAAGGCCACGAGAAGGATATGGAGCACATGTACACATCACCTCCACCTTACACCTGTAGTGCGGATGGCTACCAGGACCCCTCGCCCTACTTATCAACCAGTACATGTCCGATCACGTACCCGCCAGCTTCTTACACATCCCCGAAGTCCACCATAGACGGTGCGCTGTTCTCCATCATACCAGATTACGGGGGTTTTTACCAGAGCAGCAGCCAAAGGGATGCGCCAGTCTTCCAGGACCGAAAACCGTTTTCCTGCTCTCTGGACACCGTTAGAGTTCCTCCGCCCCTCACTCCGCTGAACATGATAAGAAATTTCACTCTTTCGTGTCCCGTGGACGGATTGAGGCCGCCCACGGACTCCAACCCTCAGAGTGTCCCGTTACGACCAATACTGCGACCGAGGAAGTACCCGACCCGGCCGTGTAAGACCCCGGTGCATGAGCGGCCGTACCCGTGTCCAGCGGAGGGCTGCGACCGCAGGTTCTCGCGCTCCGACGAGCTCACGCGCCACGTGCGCATCCACACCGGCCACAAGCCGTTTCAGTGCCGCATCTGCATGCGCAGCTTCAGCCGCAGCGACCACCTAACCACGCACATCCGCACGCACACCGGCGAGAAGCCCTTCTCCTGCGACTTCTGCGGCCGGAAGTTCGCCAGGAGCGACGAGCGAAGGAGGCACACGAAAATTCACCAAAGACAGAGAGATAAAAGGGCGAGCGCTACTCCTGCCCACACGTCAGGCGCCCAGGGCTCCATGTGAGAAAGAAACGGCCTCCTGAACCCTGACACCACGTGACAAGGAAAGGGCACTGGACAGAGGACCTTGTTTACCCCCTTTCAGCCCGAGACGCCATATTGTTTAAATGGGTACGTCCCAAACCCTATACTACCTTACTTAACCAGGACATGCAGAGTTCTTCAGAGGCACGTGCTCGGATTTAAAAAAATATAATAATAATAATAATAATAATAATAATAATAATAATAATAATAATAATAATAAAGGCATACACACGCTCCTTGGAGTACCCCTGTGCTTGCGCATTTGGATGTCTCTAACACATCTGATTCAACTTATCAGTATTGTACAATATTGAGTTGAAGTGGGTGTGTTAGAGCAGGGAAAACACTAAAATGTTCAGGACAGGGGCTACTCCAGGACCTTGGCTGGGAACCCATGGTAACCTTATTTATCATGTGCAGAGTGCTCGCTGCAGTGGAAAGACTGACCTGGAGTCAGGGTCTCTGGAAAATGGGGCCTCAGATGGTCTAATGTTAGCATTTTCAGCAGGTAGATGAGGTTTGCCCACAGAGACTGCATGGGCCTAGAAATTTAGAATGCTGAATGTAAACAAACACATTCTTTACTGGATTTTTTTTTTTTTTTTGTACATTTTTATTCCATTTGCTTGTGTAAAAAATATGAAAATGGCTTGCTTCTATCTCAGTCTTGCTTTCAGGAAGACAAACATTTAGTCCCATAGCTGCCTCCTTTCTCACTCACTATGGAATATAAAGTGAGTAAATTTGCTACTGAATCATGTTCCAAACAGCAGCATTGAAGCTTGTTTTCCAACTTAGCTGTTAAGCCTCTATTCAGTTTATATGGCATTTAGGGTGAGGTAAGAAGCTGAACTGCGAGCTAACTAATTGATAAACATTAAGGTTCCAAGGTTAAATCTACGTATACTGGTTGGAAATAATCACATACATGTTCAACCGATTTAGACATATTAACAAAGTTCTGTGATTTTTTAAACCTATACCTACTTTAGCTTACTACTTATTTTTTCCTCTTACTTTACCTATAACTTTTATACAGCAGGTTACAGTTATTTAGGAAGAAAATGCTGAGATTTATTTTTTTTTCAATTGTCTGCTGCTTTTTTTTTCCTGAAGCCATTTTGCTCATGTCATTGTTGTAATTTATACTGAAATGGGGCACTTCTGCTTTAAAGGGAGCTCTGGAAGGAGTGTCCCACCCTCTGCATGTGCCTGGTAATAAGTGGTATGTAAAAACTACAGTATGATATTGCACGGTACTATGCGATTTCTGACCTGGCCTGTGTGTGCAAATCAAAGGCAGCTTTATATGAGTCTTGTGTATGACACTGTTTATGTATTTCACATGATCAGGAAAAAAAAAACCCTGCTGTTATAAACACGCTATTTGGATTCTGTATATTCTGTTTCTTCAAAGTCTAGGTCTGCTGTTTAATTGTTTGTAACTGATGATTTCCTTTGTAACATTCACAGATCACTGTATAGGATTAACTGCTGTTTTTCGTAACTGGTGAAGTAACACTCACTTTACTATCTTACTGTGATTTTTATGCTTTTTGTGAAACTGGGCCCTTATCAAGAACTTGATTTGTTCCTAGTGTGCCCTCCTAACATTTGTTCTGAATACAAAAGAAGTGTGTCCAAATCATGTTATGAGGTGTGAATCTGTAAAACTAAATTAATTATGTTACATCTATACAAATGTACGTCACGACGTTCACCCGTTCAAAATTTCACGGTCCGTAATGTCAGTCATACCACTAGAGGCTGCCCTTTGACATCTTTGGGTAGGACAGGAAGGTAATGTGTAAGTGAACCCAGGATCCCATTAACACCTGGATATTTCCTAAGTCTTGTATCTAGGTTGTTTCCTGCTAAGATTTTAAACACATGCATTTCCACTTGTAGACAAATGCCTCTCTCGTCAGACTGAAATCTGCATTTGTGAGTTAAGATGCAAATCAGTTCAGTACATTCGAATACCAACTTGCATTGTTGTTTCTCATTTCTAGTTTTATTTGAAGGTTGACACATCAGGATTTTTCATAACCTTTTAATAGAATGATCAAAATTACCGTGGTTGTAATTGTTCACGTAGTTTAAGTGAGTATGGACATGACATATTATACCAACGCTTTATTAGTGGTTTAGATGATCAGATTTAAATGTTTGAAATGTATCTTGGGTGAATTTACACTTTCGTTATTATGTGTATAATCTGGATGTAATCCTGATACTCAAGACACATTAACCAAAGTGTAAATGGGGTCTAGAATACTTATAGTGTGTGTGTGTGTGTGTGTGAGTATGTGAGTGTGTGAGTGAGTGAGTGAGTGAGTGAGTGAGTGTGTGAGAGAGAGAGAGAACACACATTTGTTCAAAATAAGCCAAACATAACTTTAAGGAAATCAGAAATTTATTCTGTAATTACCCCCAAATTATTAGGATTCCTCTACACAACACTAAACTGAATAAATTTACAAAATAGTTCAAGCTTAGGTCATGCAATTAACTGTGTAAGTGCCTAAAAAAAACCAAAACATATCATTCAGTTATGTAAGGGACTCTTTAGCAGTGGTTCTTAAATGCTCTTGCTTCACACAGTTGTCATTTACCTTTGGGTTATGACTCAAAAGCTGAAAAAAAAAAAACAAACAGAAAATCTACCAACATCTTGTGCTCTGGACTTTTTTTGCCACTGTTTACTGTCAGGCTACCAATACAGATAAACAAGTTGTAAGCGGTCTGTTATGTCTGTAAGTGGGAAATATCAGATGCCGTTCAAAATAAAAATGCATGGTCAAAGGTTGTGCAACTTATTTGACCTTTTGATTGAGAACATACCAATGACCCACTTCATGTCCGCATGTAATCCACTTCTGGGATGAGAACCACTGCTGTAACGAGTCTCATTAGGTTTGTGCCAAAATGTCCAGAGTAAGCTGCAAAGGTGATAAGCGACATACTAGATATAAAATTACTCAGTCACTTCAGTAGCTTTGTATCAATATAACATCAGGCCAGTGTGTATGACATACTGAAATGCAGATTACCAAACAGGAAAGCAGGATTTAAATAATCAGGGTCCAGTTAATTAAAACCAGACGAAATAAGCCATGTATGCGGAACTTTAGGAACATTTGTTAATTTATTACATAGTAGAGTATATTTAAATGCCTGTTCCACCACACACTCCAAGACAAGAAATGCAAGAAACAGGCCTAATTCTATTATTTGCAGAATGTGTATATTAAAATAAGAGACTATACTAGAGCAAAAAAAAGAGAGCATTTTGCTTTTAAATAGTCAACATTTATGCACGTTAGCAATCAGGCAAAAGAGGCAGTCTTAGCCAGACAGGCCTGATCACAAATGTAATGGTGAGACACAGCAACAGGTCCATGAGAGGTCAAACAAATGCTGTGGTTGTTCGCAGAGTCCACAGTCCAGCTTGCGGTCAGGACAATACCGTGCCAGGACAAACAGAGACCAGGCTTTCAGAGACCTGCAAGGTCTTTCAGTCCTTCAGAGGAGGTAGTGGAGGTTTCTTCATAGAGAAACCTTTGGCCCGGGGTAAGGTTCAGCACCACACCAGAAATCAGAAGGCTGCGGGATTTCCATGAGCCATAACTCTGTCTGCTCCTGGCCCGCGGGCTTTCTGTCTGCACCCTCCGGAACCTGCTGCAAAACTTTATAATAGTGGCAGTCTCTGCCGTCGTCTGGGTCGTAAGGTGGTGCCAAAATATCAAGGAAGGCGGTGGGTCCGTCCACGGCCTCGATCTGATGCAGGTTGTCCCTGTGGGGGGATAAGACACACGGGGCGCTCTCCTCTGTGTACTCCCCCACAGACCGCTGCACGGACAGCCGCACGGCGCTCTTCTGAAAGGGGAGCAGCGGGGGGTTCAACTGCCTGCCGGTAGCGCCGTCGGGTGACAAGTCCAGCCTGTCGTAACAACTAACCCTGACCTTGCCGTAGAGCACTTTCAGCATGCCGTACATGTTTGGGTGGTCGTGGAGCGGGATGGAAGAGCCGTGCTTTAACAGAAACACGCCCATGCTGAACGAGTCCGTCTCGCAGATGTGCATGTAGGTGACAGGAGGACCGAGGAGCTGCGGGGGCGCACAGCTGCTCTCCACACACCGCGGAACAATCTTCAGATCCGCCGCCCTGACCTCCGCCAGCAGGCTCCTCAGCTTGCTCTGGCTCTCCACGAAAGCCTTGCTTTCCTCACTAGCCTGGATGCGGAAGGTCGTGAGCGCCTGTCGGGCGAGTCTCTGAATCAGGGAGCTCATGTTGTCCTGAGGCATCATATAGCGGGAGACAAATCCACTTGTCCTGAACGTTAGTTAGCAACGCTATAATTCAAGATCAAGCCTTGTAGCAACATTCAAATAGCGCCAGAAATACCTCACAAGCCTAAAGCACATCACCCGACTTCACTGTGTGATTAAATACGAAATGAACAATTTACCAAAAACACATCGCACGAAGTCACGTACAACACGCAAGCCGAACCATTCATCATCAGCGCAATATCCCCATATACAGAGATCTGATCTACACGTCCGCAATGACGACATGGCAGTTTGGAACACTATGAATTGTGGGATATGTAGTCCTATCCGTTCGGAAACGTCTGCAATTCCGGTCGTTATGGACATAAAACATCCGTGTCTTTACCTTTTAAGTCTTCCAAAGACAGCCGTCTATCCGGGATAACGAGTCTTTCAATTATTCTGAAACAGAATAAACGGTTCGGAAGGAAATATCTGGAAGCTACACTACAATACCCAGAGTATCTTCCTGTTTTTGGATAAACACACATGGCCCACACTTCTCACGCACAGGGCACAGGCCACAGTCCCCCGGGGTAACAGAGTCTCCACGGAAACACCATCAATAGCATAATCATGGCCCTGCAGAGACCCGTAGAGGGGCAGGTTAGTGTAAAAAAGATTTCCCGATGAAGTGTGGCGCTATAAATACAACGTGACACCATGCTTAATCCATCATTTCCCCAAAATATCCGAAAACTAAAGTCCTCACACGTGTAGCCTTAATAACAGGAAAATACACAAAAAATATATATTGAAATATCTGGAATGTGTTAATGAGCCTGGTGCTAGTTTGTAGCATTTGACTCATGATAGCGTAGCTAGCATGTAGATAGCATTTGACTGTACGATATCCGATTATAGATCACTCCAAAACCTCATTGGAACATTATCCGTCAACTTTCTGTTGTAGTATGTCAGTTCCAGCATACAACCAACAGCTCGTTCTGAGCGATATCAGGTATACACTCACCGTCCACTTTATTAGGAACACCTGCACATTCATGCAGGTATCTAATCAGCCAATCGTGGTAGCACAATACATGAAATCATGCAGATACAGGTCAAGATCTTCAGTTAATATTCACATCAAACATAATCAAAAATCAGAATAGGGAAAAATGTGATCTCTGTGACTTTGACCTTGGTATGGTTGTTGGTGGCAGAAGGGCTGGCTTGAGGATTTCTTAGCAT
>CM074954.1:14391038-14412259 GCA_037577455.1 Pangasius macronema | reverse complement strand
GTCGCCAATTAGTCTAGTCCTTCTTGTTACCAAGTTGTATGCCTCAAATACCTTTAAAATTCACTTAAAAACAGGAAGGAAGCTATTGGAGAAAGACTGTTTCATATATCTGACCTTGCAGTGACCTTGCCGCTGTTTGGACAATTCCAAAATGTAATCAATCCTTCTGCTAACATTCACCCACTTGTTCTTAAGATATTGCAAGAACAACAATCTCAGACACACAGACAACCTGAAAACTAAATGCCTCCACCACCTAGTGACAGAAGTATAAAAATGGAAAGAATATGGCACAACTGCAACCCTGCCTAGTGGCAGTGGTCCACCAAAAAGTCGGTGACTGTGTAAGAAAGGCATTAGTTAGAGATGTAACCTAGAGGCCAAGTGCAACTCTCAACATGATGCTACCACCACCATGCTGCACTGTATGGTGTTCTCGAGGTGATAAGCAGTGTTGGGTTTCCACCAAACATAGAGAGACTTTTGGTGGATGTCCGCCACTAGGCTTAGATGTGGTTGTGCCAAATTCTTTCCATGTTTTAATAATGGCTTTAACGATGCTGCACAGAATGTTTAAAGTTTGGGATCGATACTTTACCAGAACCTTTGGTCTTCATGATGCTGTTTGTTTAGGTATAATTCTCTTTTGGTGTATTTATATTGAAATCATATGACACTTTACTAGCCCATATTTGGTCACTTTGTAAATAATTTTGCAAACTATATTCCCCCCCATATCAATATTATGAATTTTTTTTAGTGTAGACTTGTGACAGATAATCTCAGTTAAGAGCAGGGGGATACTTATGCAAGGCACTGCATTTACTTGAGTAATGGTTAGATATGAACAGACATTCAATTCCCACAATACAGAATCAGTTTGCAATTCTTCAAAATGTAAACTATTAACCTAGGTAGCAATATGTATTAGATTTAAAGGGCAGTCTCACCATGTGTCCACAATGTCAGCAGTATGCTAGCACCTTCACAGCACTAGAGAAGGAGTGTAAAGGCATTCCACAAGGTGAGATTTCTGATTATCAGAACAGTAACATGCCATCACTAGACACAGCTGAGTCCTACAGGACCCTTATCTAAACAATATTCCAAGCAGATAAGATTAAGAGTGCTACCAAGACGAACTGCCTTTCCACATTTTGCTGAAAAGAATCTCTCTGTATGAGATCCAAGTCAGATTTTTTTTTTTTCCCCAGGAATGTTATATATTCTTTAATGCTGATTTTGTCTATATGATTGCTTAAAATACAATTTCAATACACTACATTTTAAACATATACAGTACATTAAGTGAAAGGCTCAGGCCAGACACCTAAACCTCATAACTATCTGACCTCCTGCCCTGGACCCAGCCATGATGGCCGCGTTTCTCCCCAGAGGCCCGGGATGCTCCCCACCCAGCTTGATGCCCATGTGACAGTTCCTCGTCATGGACTAGTTGCTCTCCTGTAGACCTAGTGGTAAAAATCAGAACATGTAGGCTGCAGATTCCTTACAGCATTCACCATAAATAAAACACATTTGAACATGCAGACACAACTTCGTCAACAACACAGCTCATCATTTAAAGTCAGGATATGGCAGAAAGATGCTAAACCCCAAAGCACATACAAAAAAAACAAGAAAAAAACGAACAAAATAAAACACAGGAAAGGATACAAATAAAACATAGGGAACAGAGATGGCCCTGGGACAATCATTACTTATACACTAAAGAACCATTTCTACTAGCCTTGTGTGATTCTCAATGAATAAGTAATATGGAAAAGCAAGACTGCTGCAAGGGGAAATCAGGAAAAGATTTCCCAATCAACATCTAAATTTACTGTCTTAAAAATCTAATACGAACAAGCAACCAAGTACAGACTGTGCAATTTACAAGCTCAACATTAATCTTAAAAAATCCAAGCCATACCTGCTTTTGGTTATTCTTTGGGGACCTGCCTCAGCTAAAGGAGCCACCTGGACAAATAACAGAGGTGTAAGAGTGGGTCTTACATGTCTTACAATAGACAATTCATAATGCTTATTTCTGTAGTCAACACTGTTACTTTGACGCATGCAGGATACAGATCAGGTTGTGTAATGAGCCCCAAGTCTAGCAGTGTGGCCTGTGACATACCGTGTGGGCTGTGCAGTAGTGCTCATGGGGAGTGTTCTGGTAATACTCCAGCAGCCTTTCAGCTAGGGCAATGCGTCGTAGGAGGCCCTCAATGAACCGCCGCAAACGGACTTTCCCGCACATCTCATGCTGCGCTGCTGCCTCTAGAAATTTCTGAATAGCAAGCACTTCCCTACAACCAGTAACAAACTATTATTATCTTGACGTGTTAAGCAATTTGACTAATCGGGCAATTAAAAAAACACACACACAATTTTATTGCAATTGTGCTTCAGGTTGCACTCACTGTTCCCTCCGTTCCAGCTCATGTTCGGACATGCTGAGCTGCTGGCGTAGCGTGGCAATGACCATGACGGCAGCGTTCACCTGTCTGCTGAGAGCTTGCTCCCGCTCCAGCACTTCCTGCCGCTCCTGGGCCAGGTGGTGCGAGTGTGCGCGCTCACACAGAAGTGCTGTGTCAGTGTGGGCCAGTTCTGAGCTGAGCCGGAGCAGCCTTCGCTCCATGCTGCTACTGGCCGTCCTCATCATGCCCTCCAGCCTCTGCCCCACCGAGGACACTGGAGCAGAGAGGAGCTTGGTGCCAATGGACAACTCCCCACTAGCGGCACTCTTCTCTGGGGAAGCAGGCTGTTCTGGGCACGTGTCTGCAGTCTGGTCATGTGGAAGGGGATCAGCGCTGAATGGGAACTGGTGTGAACGCGTGTCAGTGCCTGCGTCCTTTGTTGTCTGGGTCTCAGCAGTGGCTCTCTTGCTGTCAAAGCGTAAGTACCCCCTGCTGGTAGGGAGGCTGAGGTTGTGCCTTGGATCGTATGTGTGATTGTAGTCGAGGTGGGCCCGCAACGCAGCCAGGCTGTGGAAGCGCTCGTGCTCTCCACACCGGGGGCATCGGAACGGGGGTGGAGATGGAGCTCCTGCACCACAAGCCTGGCCGTTTTCCACGAACAAGGCTGTGTTTCGCGTACACAACTTTTGCTGCATTTCAACCTGCCAGTGAAACATCGCAATTTCTTAGTTCTGAGGCAGAATTCGATAACCCCACCCACCAATTAATGCAGAGTCTTTACTTGATGTTCATTTGTGATCTGCAAATCTAGTCACCTTTGACTCAGTACCATTAAACAATGTAATAGTCTTCAATCTGGAAGACAGAGACCTTTCATACACATATAGCTGCACAGCATATTGCTACAAGTAGTAATATGTCTGTGTCTATACACTGCAACTTTCTCTGTCTAATGCATGTTCTTATTAAAATATTCATTCACATCATCAGTCAATTAAATCCCCCTATTAAATAATTGCTGGGCCCAGTTCACAAGTAGGAGAACCCAACTCCATATCCTGCATATACACTGACTTGCTATCATTCTCTAACTGCAATCCCACGCTTTTGGGAGTTAAAAACGCTGTTTCATTTCAGTATGCTTCAACATATTTCAGGCTGTATTGTCTGATGTACTCCCCCTGTGTTCATTACCCCATAGACAACCACAGGATTTCGTATGACGTACATACACAAGGCAGATTCAGAGCTTTTTCTGCTCGTGCACAAACGCATATGTGAAATGAATGCGATTACTGGCTCATTTCAGCTCTCCCGATCAAAGCAGGAGAGCTCGTTATAGAAGAAGACATTGCCTTGAGTCGTGCACTTATTACTGTGAGCTCCTGAAAAAGCAGCCCAAAGTCACACCAAGTCATGCAGTCAGTCATCTACATACTGTTATAACGTCATCTAGCTGTAGCTCGCATGCATACCTGCTTAAGCACGGTTTCACCCTGCAGCCCGGTCCAGGTGAGTGGGTGGAATAATAGCGCTTTGGGTCGGACGCCGCTTTTCAGATGACGATCATTGGGATGTGTTGGACCTGTGGCTGGCTGGCTGGCTGTGATGCTCGTTTTTTATTCAGCTAGCCTGCTGTAACAGTGATACAGGTGTTACAGGCATCACTGCTGAAATCCTGAACGGTGTCCTTCAGCGATAGTGATTTGAACACAAATACGACACTAACCGCTTTTCCCTAATACAGTGATATTGTCCAGTGACTAGGTCAGCTACAGTGATTTGATAAGCCTTGCTGAGAAGAACTCATTAGCATGCAGAGTGCGACAGACAACCGGGTTGATCCATTCAAGGACAGACGGGAGAGCCTAGCAAAAGGGATTGGAAGTACAACCATTTCTATACCAAGATATATACACAAAATAACAACATATGCTACTTACAATGTATATAAGGTCATAAATAATAATAAATCTTAAAGCCGTTTAGAATTAACCAGCGTATTTATGAATATTTAGTTTCAATCCTACATTTCAAATTCAAAAGTGGTACAGCCCAGTGGTTGTTTAGGCAACGGCGAGGTACGAAGGAACGCGATTGGTTGAATCCGAGCTGTGGAGTCGGTCGGTTTGTTGAGCTCGTGAGGGGCTTGGCTGCGGGAAGGAGCCAGTATGGAGTCACCGCGGGACGTTCGAATGTTTAAACGGAACGAAAGGACAAGGTCCACCGTATCGTCATGTTCATCCCTCGCCATGGAGATGAAGAGAAAGAAGATAAGAGACGGTGTCTTGGTTGTGCAAAACGAGGTAAGTTCATGTTGTTTAGTCAACATAGTGTTTAACGTTACCTTGCTGTAGGTATGTAACAAGAGGACAACAAGCCAGACATGTTTCTCATCTTTATTGTTTCACATAGCTGTTGATGTTATTAGCTATAAAACAACCTAGCTAGCGCCCTGCTCGACTCTAAATAACCACTTTTAACGTGAAGAACGAATGTAAGAAGTTAACTAACTGAAGTTAAAAGTGTAAAGTAAAAAAAAAATTCATTCATTCATTCATTTATTCATTTATTTTTTATTTTTTTATTTAGTTTTTTTTTTTTTTACTCCTGTCATAAATATGTCCCAGCTAACCACCTGTTCATTCAGTATTCCTTCAAGTGAAAACAAAACCAGTGAAACCGTTTACATGCCTGAATGACAAGCTACACTGGTTTTTCATTTGTGTCCTAATGAAGATATCTACTTTCTCTTCCACACTAGTTAAGATGTATTAAAAAATGTATAAAAATAAAATTGTGCAGCTTTTTTTATTCAGCCTGATTTAAACTGGTTTTCTAGGTACAACTTCCCATTGTTTAGGTCTGTCTGTGTCCTCATTCACCAGATGCTCTTCCGTCTCCACCCACTTGCATACAAAGATCTTTTCCTAAAATGATGTCTTTCCCCATT
This sequence comes from Pangasius macronema, assembly GCA_037577455.1. NCBI lineage: Eukaryota > Metazoa > Chordata > Actinopteri > Siluriformes > Pangasiidae > Pangasius > Pangasius macronema. The sequence goes on along the minus strand of CM074954.1, from coordinate 14,406,883 downwards.
TCTTTGTGTGTGCACTTGTTGTCTGCCGTAACCCTGATTTGAGTGAACCTGTAAAACGCCTGCTGATCTCTGATGCTGGCTTTTTCCTAGGACTGTAATCTCCAAGAGAAGATGGACTTTGAGATGCGAATGAGAGCAGGGGCATATAAGCTTCTGGTGGCCAGTACCAAGAGAGAGCAGATCCTCGATGCGGCCAAGAGCCTGTTAACCTGCAACACACGAATCAAAGCCTACATGACCGAGGCACAGAGGAGGAAGGAGCTGCAGGATGTGGATGAAAGTCTTAGAAAGAGGTCTGACATGGTGTGCTCATATATCACTGTTGCAGGAGAAAGTGTGCGCACACATTGTACCCAAAAATCATACAGTATGTGGTGGGAAACTGTGAAGGCTTTAGTGAAATATCTTTTACATAACATAATATCTTTTATCTCTAATGTCTTACAGGACATTAGATTCACAGCATGGAACGCCTTGCAGGGGCAAAGTAGCCATAACTGGTAAGATATTGGAAAAATGTCTTTTCTCAATCATTGATAACATTATTTAGGTATGTCCCCGGTTCATTCCTGTTCTCTTTCCGCTTGAAGGTCTGCGGATCCCACTATTTTGGAAGGATTCTGAGCACTTTAACACCAAAGGGAGTGAGTACATTTTGTTTGTCACTGTATTCCTGTATTTTCAGTAAGTGTTGTTATAAATGCATTTCCTCTCTTCTTAGTGTTTTCTGTAAATGCATACTCTGCCATTTTAAACAATAGGACAATATGTCTTCTTTATTTATTTGGCTATATAGCAATCTTATGGGTGAAAGGCATATTTGAATGGTTATTGTTTATCATGAATCATATAGTTTCCATTGCAATTACATGTTTTCTTAATTCCCAAACCCCAGCTGTTTGTGTTTAAGATATGCTAAACACTTTGTGTCCTGGTTAGATCTCATAATGTTCATATGATAACTGCCTAACCTTTTATTCTGGTTTACTACATCATCATCAGATTGCATATGGCCACATATTTATCTTTAACTGTCTTATGGAATTATTGAACAACAATCATGATGACATTGACTTGATGTTTTTGTTTTTTTAAATTATTCAAAATCACTTGGTTTGGGAATGCAGTGGAAGGTGTGTGTGTGGAATATTGTTATAGGCACATGACTGGCCCAGGAAGAAATGTTTGTTTGTTTGTTTTTTTTGTTTTGTCTTCTTTCTACAGACTCTCAGCGGGTTGCAGTCTTCTGTCTAATGAAGATTGGCACTGAGATATTTGACACCGAAATGGTGATTATAGACCAAACAGTGACTGATATCTGCTTCGAGGGTGTTACCATCTTGTAAGTGATCATTAGAAGTGATTTTACTATGCAGTAGTAAAACGTGCAGTGGATCTGTGTTCAAGTCTCTGTGTTATTCCAGTTCTGAGGCTAAGCCGGACTTTGAACTAGCTGTTGAGCTATACAGCTGTGCAGTGGAAGAGGAGGGAACTTTGGTCAACACACCAAAAAAACTGGCCAGGAAGCTGCGGTCCTCTTTTGGGAAAGGATCTGGAAGGAAACTCTGCCCCCTTCTGGATGGAGATCCTGATGGTTTTCTTCAGTCCAACCCAATACCACCGTATGGAATGCTTTCATATCAACACCCACACACAGTACAATGTGTAAAATCATTAGTCAAGAGCTTTAGTGAATGTTCACATCAGACATCAGAATGGGGATAAATATAATCTGTCACTCAGTGGCATGTTTATTGGTGCCACACAAGCTGGTCTGAGTATTTCAGAAACTGCTGGTTGGTGAGCCTTTGCTCACTATAGCCTTGGTTTCCTGTTCTTAGCTGACCGATATAGAACCCAATGTGGTCTCCTGAGATCTAAAACCACATTTTCTCCATTCTGATATTTGATATTTGAACATTAACTGAAGCTCTTGTGCTGCCACATGATTGGATGATTGCATGAATGTGCAGGGGTACATGTCTTCCTATTCAAGTGGCTGGTGACTATTTTATGATTATTATGTTTTGTTTCAGTGGAGCAAAATATTCACTTTTGGCATACACAACTCTGGGATTGGAGCAGACCGGGAACTCATTTCAGTCTCACTCACTCATAGTTTTACAGAATGGTAAGTGGAGGAGCAACACCATGATGCTCTTGTGTTCCTGCATGTTTTGTTTTGAGAGCTATATGTCACTGAGCTTTAGCATTAGGCAGACAAAGCTTTTGTGTTCTGATGGCAGTAATATACACACTTAAAGGCCTAGGTTTTCACCATATCAGGAACTGCATTTGAACATATTTGATATAGGAGAGTAATTCTGTGAGGTAGATGAGATCACTTGGGGTTATTCCTGTCTCTTTGCTCAGTGGAAGCATCATCATGGCTGCCTCTCTATGGGAACTTGTGCTGTCAGCTGGTGGCTCAGCCTGACTGCATGACACAGGATGTGATGTGTGGTTATCTTAGCCAGCAGGTTAGTCACACACCATTTGTGTACAGCATATGGTACAAATTATTTCACAATCATTTTGATGGTGTGACCAATTGATTATATGCAATATGAGTTTGATATATAATAATAAAATCTGTATGTTTAGCAAAGTATTGAGGGTTTGCAGCACTGCTGCAGGCTGTACTGTGTGCTGAAAGCCAGTCTGCTCTCCTGTTACTTCACTCCTGAGGAGATTCAAGCTAAGATAGAGCCCAGTGTAATAATCCCCATAAACAAGGTAAGACATGGAAATGAAACGGTGGCAGTCAATAAATTTTGGGTATAGGTTATGTCACAATGTATATTTAATCACTGAGGCAGCTATTTTAATTTAACCCTGTCTCTGTTTTTTACATCAAGTAATTTTATATAAATAACAAAGCCAATATCCATCTATAGTTTGATGATACAGAAATGTTTTGTGTGCGCAGGACACCCGCCTTCGTGTAGTTGAGGGCAACCAGAAAGGTGGGGCAAGGCTGAGCATCATTAATCCAGGGACAAGAGACCCTGCTAGCCATCTATTCAGAGCCGAGACACCTGACCTCCTGCAGGACTGGCTCAGTGCTCTGTTGCAACACATCTATGATCAGAGTGAGTGGCTGATGGGTATTGGGGTGCATATTTGAGAGAAGGAAATTGGCATGCTTCTTTCTATTGAATATTAGTAAAGAATGAGCAATCATTTGCTTGTTCAATAGGTCACTGGAAGCACACCTGCGATAAGCTGATGGAAATTGAGGTTTTGTCCCCACGGAAACCCCCACTTTTTCTTACAAAGCAAGCTGACTCGGTCTATAATGATCTCAGTAAGTAACTTCCTTACACGAAAGGAAAAATTATTACACATACACAATGGCTAAACAAACTTGGGAATTATCATGCCGCCTGTTTAAAACTGAGATTGATTTTCAGGTATTGGCTCACCAGGAAAATTCGAGAGTTTGACAGACATAATTCATAATAAGATAGAAGAAACAGATGGGCGCTTTCTTATTGGCCAGGAGGAGGAAAGAGAGCCTCCTCATTGGACAGCACTGTTCGAGGGCTCCCGGCCAATGTTGGTGCAGAAGACTGTGCTGTCACCAGGTAAAGACAGCGCCCAGTTCATGTCCAGTCCCGGCTTAAACAGCAACAAGAAGAGAAGAGCACCTCCACCACCACCCGACAAATTACCATTTGTCCATCCCACTGTCCACCAATCATGTCCTCCATCCTACCAGGAGAAAGAGAACTCCAACAAGGGGATCAGGCCTCGAACTGGGCGACCATCACTGGATGCTAAATTCTCAGCCATCATTCAACAGTTACAGAAGAGCCATGGACCCTCTCGCAAAAATCCACCTTTAGCCCAGGTCGAGTCGTCTCAGAACCTTTACATTCCAGTCAAGATAGATACCGAGCTCAACTTGTCTCAACATACAGAAAAAACAAGTGCCCAGGCACCTCAGCCACCTTTACCTGCCCCGAGAAATAAACTGAGGAAGTCCTTTAGAGAGAAGATGAACCCCAAAGCTTGGTGAACTACTCTAATTACTTGGTGTCTTAAACACTCAAATCAGCTATTCCGATGAAAGCCCTTTATCCTTACCTTTTTCAACACCGCTACAACTGTAATTTATAATCAAATATGTTGGACTTTTTCTTTGGGCTGCAGGACCGAAGAGCAGAACTGATAAATATATCATGCATGTCTTTAAAATAAGCATTCTGAAAATAAAGAGACTTGTCATATAGTGTGTACCTTTGATAAAGAGCTTTGCACATGGAGTTGCAAGAATGCACATTAGGGGACTGCGATGGGCATTAAGTCTTGTCTTCATGTTTGTTTACAGCATGCATTAAATATGGAAATAACTTGGGCATTAAACAGGTCTTAAACATTTGATATTAGTAGTAATAAAAGTAAAACAAAAATAACCACTAACTACAAACATGTATAGACAGATTTTTAACTTTCCTTGTTTTTTTTGTTTTGTTTTTTTGTACAAGACTAATCATTCATACATGTTTTCTCTTTTCATTTAATCATAAATGTATTGCCTGTAATTTCAGAAGTGTGTTGTATTGTGTAGATGTTTCCTAAAATTGTACTAGGACAATTGTTGACTGTCTATATTGTTGATTGTTAAATGCTAAATTGTGACTACATTAAATACTACAGTGCCTACTAAACTGCACTCGAATTTAGAAGTTCACAGGATTTAAATATCCTTTCGATATTGGTGAATCTTTATATTTAAATGTAAAATATTACTTGTCTGGTTAGAGATGTGGAATGTTGCATAATATTGAGATGTGTAGGATGAAAGTGAACTGGAACATTGACTTTTTTTCTAGTTATATATATTTTTTTTAATTAACATTTTTAAATTGTGACTGTCCATATTAATTCATGCAACTAAGACATTTATTTCACAGTGGTAGTTATAATAGTTAATTATGCAATACTTACAATACCTTTCTTAACTGTAATTGTTTGCTTTAATTCATATCAAGTACATTTCTATTCCTTGCAGGTCATGTCATTTCTTTGCTGCATGGTTCAGAATAAAGCACTCTCAAACATTTTGTCTCCATACTTCACAGGTTAATTTTCTTGACAAACATTTATTGGTCATATAAATTGAAAATAGTCCAAATATTGTAATTGTCCTATAGCTCACTGAAAGTGTTAATTTATTAGGTAGCTATTCCTTGCGTCAGACCTGAAGAATTTCTTCTAGACGCCTCTCTCTGGACCTGTTTCTCTAAAGCTTGCTCCAGCTGCAGCCAGTGCTGCTTCTCCAGCACCTGCTGCTCAATATGGAGGAAAGGGTTTTAAATAACATCCAAAGATGAGTGCTGGTTTAGTATACATTTATCTAAATGATTATGGAAGATAAAATGTAATCACCATCTATAGGTACCTGAAATGTGTTTATATTGAGTATAATAAGTGCTTACCTTTTTATGGCTATAGCTCTTGACGTTTTGAGCAGCCATCTGTTCATTTAACTTCGATTTGCCCTTTTCAGTTTCCTTCCTCTTCTGTTTCTCCTGCTGTTTCATCTCCAGAGTCTTCTGCAGGGCCACCACTCTCTCATCCGTGCTGACCGCCTCCTTCAACTTCAGTCTCGTTTTCTTCTCATCCTGTCTGTTTTACACAGAGACCAAATCACTGACACTTTGTAAACTCATTATACAAAGATTGCTTTAAAAACTTGGAATCTTGGATGTTTTTTTTTTCTTCATAAATAAGCTTTTCTTGTGTTTCAGGAGAAGTCTGGTTACTTTTGTGTAGTGGCCAGTCCTGCTGCAGTCCTACATGCAGTAATGGTGTCCAGCTGCTCAAGCAGTAGCTGCTCTCTGCTCTGTTTCTCCTCCAGAATCCTTTGCCTCCTTTTCTCCTGCTCTTGCTGCTCCTCCTCCTTCAGCCTGGCCAAGCGTTCCCGCAGCTCCGCCAAAGACATCTCACAAAGCAGCTCATGACCTCCTGTCTGTAACAGCACAGGGATGACAGATTATTTGTTGTCCTTGCTCTGGGAGCTATTATTGAGTTCCTACAACAGTATTACTGTATCATGCAAAAGATGTTAAGCACCTCTGTATCGTCCATAAACTTATGACTGAGATGAGGCACTGACTCAATGGCCCGAATCTGACGGATGAGCTCAAACTTCCTGCTCAGTTCAGCCTGGGCTTCTTCCAGTGCCTGCCGAAGCAATTCCTGGCTTTGCTCAGAGACCTCCTTAACTGCAACATGCACATTGTGCGTACATAATCACATTAAAAAAAAACGTATATGCAGTAGGTCTGGGTCTAGGAAAAAGAAAAACACACCAATGCGTTTCTTGATCTCTTGCAGTTTCACTCTGGCAGCTTTAGCGCTTTTGTGGCCATCAGCCACCAGCTGCACCAGCTCCTTCATCTCCTTCTCCTCTCGCAGGCGCTTCTCTGCATACCTGCGCATCAGCTGTGCAGTCTGGGACAACCACATAGATCAAATCACAAAGGTCATGAAAAGCCTTATTCGCATTATATTAACCTGCTTTAAGTGAATTATTCTGCGTACAAATGCTAATATAAAGAGTACATGATGATTCACCTCTTCTTTCTTGAGCAGTGCTTTGTGCTGGTTGAGCTCAAGAACTCGTTGTCGTGCCAGCAGAGCTTCCTCGTGGCTAATCTTCCCCTCCAGCCTCCTGCGCTCCAGCTGAGCCAGCTCCTCCTGCAAGTCCTTCTCCTTCATCTCCTTCTGCCACTGCAGGAACGCTGAGGGCTCACTGGCTCCCTGCATCAGACACTCAAGCCTGCAAACACATGAGATCGTGTTAATACTTTAAACATATTACAAAGCATGACCTATTCTCACCATTTTAATAGATGTATACGTTTTTTATTTCAGTTTCCCATTGAGCAGATTGATAGTTACCTATTCAACTCCTCTTCCCTCTGTCGATTATAAACCGCTCCCTCCCGAAAGATCGCTGCTGTGTTCAGTCTGATGGGCAAGCTGTTTGTCTGTAATATTTTGAACCAAATACAAAGACCTAGACAGTAATCGATATGCAGTGCACATGATAATGGATTTAACGTTGCACTCTGTCACTGTATTCCTTTTAGTGTACCTTATGAGTAGCTGGAGTTCCAGAGGAGTAAACTGAGTCAAATTTGAGTTTAGCTTCACGGTTTTGCTGAATCTGGGATATTATATTCTGATCGACAGAAAATACAAACCACCATGAACAGATTGGTATGATGAACAGATTCTGCAGTGTATAGGATGTTCGTGTCTATATCATGGTGACACAAAGCTATACATGAGCAGAGAAAATATAACAAGTGCTCAGTGACAGATTGTCTTACTTTGGTTTTCTCTGACTTCTGTGGGTTTGCACATCGAAACTGCTGCGTGTTCGCCTCATACAAGACCTTCTATAGATGAGAGAAATATAAATGATATAAGCTTATCTAAAGCATTAATACAGAGAGTCAATGGTATTTTGAGGGAGTTGGTGGGCCTGTTGTAACACAACAGAATGTAATAACTTTTATAGAAGCTTCACATCTGTAAAGCCTAACCTGTGCTTTCAGATGGTTCTTCTGTTTGATGTCCTCCAAAACCTGTTGTTCTTTTGGAGCTCTGTGGGTACTGGCAGGCACCTGAGTAAAAACCAAAGGTGTGTGAAATAACAATGAGGTAACTTCAATGATATATAGTATGTACTTTAGAGCCTTCTCAAGTGGTGTAAGTGTCCTGCAGAGTCATGCAGAGTTATCAGTAACTGTGCTCCATTACTGCACCAGCAGATAGATGGAGTTTCTACAAAATTCATTAGCCGGCTTCTGTGCCAGTCCTATGCTCAGATTTAGTGACAGAAGTTTAATAGTATTTAGGATTAAATCTAAGCCCTAAAAATACTATTTTCATTAAATGAGTGAATACAAAGGAAATCAGAGCAACCAGCATCCTCCTTGTTGTTTTATTACCTTCTTGTTGTCATCTGGCACCTGATCTACAATGACAAAAAATAATGTGCCCTTTTGCCCACCCTTTCAGATGACCCTGAGGTACTTTAATTAGCAGTGCACTCATTATTTCATCTTGAGCATTACTCGGCTCTAGAAGCTTTGAGTGATTATACTAACCAGCTTGGGTTTCTCCTGTTGTGAAATCATTTCAGGAGCAGGAAGCGGACGAGGTTTGGGCTTTGTCAGATCAAACTCTTGAGGCTCTGTTGACTTTTTAGGGAATTTCTTAGGCTGGCTGCCCTTGGTTGTTTTCTTCTCAAGGTATTCTACCAGGCCTTCTATCTCAGTCTGCCATCTAATTGAAAGGACAGGGTATCATACTGTATGAATACTACATTACCGCATACATAAGGCAAACGGGTATCATACTGCTTTTATACTTATGTGAAATCATAAAACATCTGTATCATCCTCTCACAAACATGTCTAGGTATTTGTAAGCCCCCTAGAAGCCACACTCGTTAGTACCCTTGTTTTACCTCAGTAATGGATCTATCCACTTGCGCTCTACGTAGGTGGCATCATAGAGCTGACTCCACTCCCCATGGATCCATGTGGTGAGGTTAGTAACATTAAAGAAGAAACTCAAGAACTGATGTATGCAGGGAATAATTAAGGAAATAAAGCACATATTTGTTTAAAATAGTACACTAGAAATGCAAATGTTGCTCTACATGATATATTACAGAACACGGTGAAAACAAGCTAAGGTAAAGGCAAGACATTAAGTCAAACAATAACCATCTTAGGCCAACTGCTATACATTGAAATAAAACTCAGGTTCACGTGAAGTGCACGTCTTGTCTTGTGATAATAAATTCACTGTGTATCTCCTTACTTTGTACATTTTTGAGCTGTCCATTGACTTTATAATTGTACTGAACTGCTCCAAGCCCAGATCCTCCAGATGGAACATGGCAAGATAAGAGACCACTGAGAAATCAAATAACAGGACATAACGAAAAAAAATGATTTCAGTTGTGAGTCAAAGTTATAATGCATGTCCAATACATAACATTTAACTCTTTTGTGGCACTAAAAATGGTGAAATATTTATTTTTCACAATGTAAGCACAGTAAACTTACCAACAAACTGGTTTCGATCAGCTTTGAGGAAATATTTTCCCTTCTGATCATAAAAGGCATTGATCACAATATCCAAAAGCTTCTGATGCACTATACACCCATAAACTGTGTCAGTGATACATATCTGCTCAGGAGAAGGACGATTCTGGGGTACAGAAAGGATTACAACAAAGTTCTCACAGAATTTTTAATGACATATATGATGACCCAAACTACAAAATGTAGTAATCATAATACAAGTATACCACGAGAGTCTTGGCAGAGTCCTCGATGAAGGTGTCCACACACTGTCTGTGTGGCTCGTACATGTCCAGCAGCTTTATGGCCTCTCTGATCAGCTCCTTATAGTTCATCCTGACAGTGCCTTCAAAGCAAGTAAGGTGACCTGAATTCTGTGCATATTTTAATACTTATTGCAATATACGGACTATTTAATTCTACAGACAACACAGTGAGTTTAAGAACAACTTACCCCCTAAACTGTTCAGGTTATATCTGGATTATTGCTCCTCTAGCCATGACAATATTGTGCCAAATGCATGCTTCATTCTGCTCTTTCAGGCCCGGAGGTGCAAGAGATGTTTGGCTGTTGCCAAGCAACAGTGGGGCGTTTCCCAAAGTGGGGTCTTCCTCATAGTTTACATATTATCACATTATTATCCTGCTTCTCCTGTGTCAGAAAAAAGGGTTAGGTAGTGTTGATATTACAAAAAAAAAAACAAAAAAAAAAACACCGTGGCCCAGTAAGACAGATACTTCTTTTGACACCGATATTCTGACCAATTTCACTCCTGTGTTCAGATTGGATAGTAGTTTTTACTCACAGAGCACCTTTGCGTCTAATTGGCGGGTTGTATGTCAAAAACAAACACCAGCCAATCATAAAATAGACTGCGGGACCCTACGAGCCAATCCTAGAGCTGGATGCGGGATTTGTCAGAAAAGGGTGGGAAAAACACGTTTGTCAAGTGCAGCGCTTCAGTCTGATGCCACTTCCGCAGTTGTGCTCCGTTCATTCGCCAGCGGGCAGTGGAGCGGTGTACCTGTTTCAGCTCAGTCATGAGAAAGGGAAAACGACTGGGCGTCAGGGTAAGCGCTTATAAGAACCGACGTCAGCGCTGCTGCTGTATCTGTACAATGGAGTAATACTGTGTGGATTTATTTAATGTATTTGTTTAGCCTGCTCGACGCGGAGTTGTTTGACGCCAGGTAGCCTCTGAGCTAGCTAGCGTCACTTAGCTGTCCGGGTTTTCAGTGGCTGGTGTTCAGGAGCTGCTCCACTCGCCAGCTCGGTTTTATCGCAGGGGGACAAAGGGTCGGTAAAGCTGGCGAGGTAGCCCCATGATGAATCGCTTCCGGAAGTGGCTGTATAAGCCAAAGGTAAGTGTGACATAATTTATCCGGGACAGTGATTTCCATCTCGCCTGTATCTTGGCTAATAATGCAGCTGGATTAGCTAAGTTATGAGCGCTGCTCTTTAGCTCAGGTCTGCTCACGTACAGCGCCGTTTAGGTAAAAACCCTGAGTAACTTCCTGCTGTGTGTCCTGACAGACCTGGCAGGCAATTCTGCAAAATGACTAATTCGCCTTTGTGTATGTGGGAAGAGCAGATATGAAGCAGTTTAGGTAGACAGGGACGGGAGAACTGCTGTGCTCAGGTTACTGGAGTAGCGCTGGAGTGGTGTAAACTCCTCGCTTTCCCTCAGTCCCAGTGCACTGTTCTCTTATTTCTCTTATTTCTGCGTCCAGTTCTCTTAAAATTAATCCTAAGCAACCAAGCACGGGTCTGTCCGGTCACTCATCCTTACTAGCTACTGCCACAGTTTCAGGTATTTATTTTACTGTGTATAGTGTTGGGTATGTCCTTGTGTCTGTTATCCAACTGTAATGTGTACAAGAGCTCAACAAAAACAAAATTCACAGATCACTCAGTCCAGATTTTTATAAACATAATCCAATTATTCAAATATCATACCTATAGTTTAAATGTGCACAATAATGTTTTGGTTGTAGTACACATTTAGAGCACTTTGAGAACCATGGCTTCAGTGCACTTAGCCAGTAAAGCATGCTTGTGATTGTGAATAATAAAACAAGGATTAATAGGATCATTTAATAAAGTACAATTAATCCCACGGTTGCTGAAATAGGTTGGAGGCTTCTTGCGTGTAGGTCTGGAAAAGTATTAAAGTTAAAGGCCCGAGTTTCCAGTCCCAAAAAGCAAAATGTAATTCAGAAAACATTTCGGAAAAGTGTAGAGGTGTCAGAGTAGGATGTCCGACACTGGTTCTCAGTCTGTTGCTTTCAGGTGTTCCCCTGTTTAATGCTCCAACACACATTTTCTAATACACATCGAATGTATTTTTTATTCTTTAGTTAATGAACTTATAACATAGCAAGGAAAATCGGTTCAGAAATTCTGGAAAGTCTATCAGGAAACACTTTAAAAACAGGCCAAGGAAAAGGGCAAGAATCCTGTACTGCTCCGGTGCATGGATTTCACACATTCATCTTGTAGTCTTTGTCTCCAAATCATAAAATTCAAAGGAACATTTAGGGACAGAATTGTGAGCATAAAGAGTAGTAATCTTATGTCACAGCTACAGCCTGCTCCAGACTTAATGGCACAATATTTGTGTAAAAGTTGGGTTAAAAAAAAAAAAAAAAAAAACCTTAGGTAATTATCTCAATCTCACATTGAAAACAGAGATTAATCTAACTTTTAATTAAAGTATGTTTTATTCTAAGATTTTTTTAAAGGTATATTAAAAAAAACCATTGTAAAACCATTTGTGGTAAATATTGGTACCCCTAGGAATTCTTAACATCATAATGTAACTGAGGCAGGTTCGCATGTATATTTTACTTTTTTAATTTACCTGAGTGTTTATGAGCTCTTAAGCAGTCATCCTCAGTTTCCTGTTTGACTGGAGTATAAATATGAGGTGAGACAGAGGACAGATTGCCTTAGTCATTCATCAACATGGGGAAGATTAGAGAATCCACAGATGAAATGAGATAAATGTGTGTTGACCTTCTTAAGTCAAGCAGACAGATGTTTCTCCAGACCCATTTTGCCCTTCATTACCAAGGGTGCCAATAATTCAGCGTCTGACTGTAGATCTATTGCTTTTATCTCTCTGGACTTGTAATGGAAATTGTGGCAGCAGGAACTCATCCTGTCCTAGTAATTAGTTAATTATTGACTGTGAATTTGTTACATGTGCAAGCACGCTGGAGCTTGCTGTTGAGCGCTGACCTGGATGGATGTAGTAACTATCAAGGATGGATCAAGTCACTATTTTTTGTTCTTCCTGCTTTTGTAGAAATACGTAAAAGAATTTGCATCACATCCCGAGTATAGAAACTTGTAGAGCATGACATCATCATTGCATTACAACAGGAACATTTTGCCAATTGGTATTTCTGAGAGGCATCTCGTTGGAGCTTTAACAGTGTAATGGCTCACCAGAGTTCCGGTAGGAGTTCAGAGTTGAGTAACATACTTACCATCAGCACTGATTTAATTTTAGCACAGTCTTCTAACTGGTGAATTTTCAATGTCTGGCAAAATTCAATAAAGCTTTGGGTGAGTCCTTATGTTTGTCCGTATTGCGTAGCCTAATTTGCTCTGACTTTGCATCTCAGTGATATGATATCCATCTAACAGCACTGTTCTGACTAACCATGTGTAGTGCAGCTTACTAGAAATAAGAACATGATATCAGGATAAAGAGTCACCAAGCCTTACTGTTTGATTCTCCAGGTTTATTGGGTTAATAGTTCAATAGTCCTACAGTCTTTTATTGAGGGGCCCTGGAATTGATTACTTGAACTCAGAAGTTATTCTCAAGCTTATTTTTCCACACTGAATAGCCTTAAATTGTGATGCGTGATGGCGCTAACAAAAAGCAGCATGCTTAAAATGACCTCTGGTAAACCACATTAGATAATAAATCAACTACATATTTGCCTGGTCTTTCCTGTCACTAGCAGGCTGAGGTGTGTGTAATTACGCAGTGTAGCGCATACTTCCAACGTAAGGTACACTCCAGGAGATAACAGATGATGAAACGTGATCTTGCTTTTGTGAATCTCGTGCTAAGCACGCAACATTTTCTTTCAAGTGGATTAACTAAAGAGAAGCAGTCATTCTTTGGTGGTTAAACCTGCTGAAGTATATATTTGCTGAGTGAGCATGGCAGAGCTAGGGGTCTGCTGGGTGGACGAATCAGCTTATCCCCCTCCACACCAGAGTGTGTGCCAAACACGTGCCATAACCAAGACCAGTTCACAGCACACATGCAGGTTACAAATGCACTTCTAAATATGCAAATGCTGCTGCTTGCCTTGGAAGAGAAATACCAGATCCAAACACTGCGAACAGTTTTGCCAAAAGTATCAGCAGGTAATTACAAATGTTTCCTGAGTGCTTAATGTGCACCTGCATGATACAGTGACCCTAATAGCTAAGCAGAGAAAACCATAATAATAGGAGCAGCATGTCGTAAGGCATTAGTGGTCAGTGTGAGGCACAATGATGTGAAAATGTTGTTTGAATCCTCTCTGGAACGTTCCCCTTCCAACCCCATGATGCACCGCCTGGAGAATGTTCCTTGTGGCGTGTGGAATGCGTCAGAAGAAGGCCAAAGGTCTGCCTGTTGTTCAGTGCATTTTTGAATCGAGTTTTGGTATCGTTTCCTACCATCATACAGCGGCCTGTATTTCTTGCTGGGCACTTTTTTTTTTTTTTTTTTTTGACTGAGTGGGTGGCTTTCACTCTTCAAGAATGTTCAGCACTATAATACATGCACTGGGCAATGGGCAATCACTGTTCATGCAGATACATGTACAGACATCTGATTAGATCAGTTTTCCATTCAGTGCTTAGTGACAGACTCTCTGTCTTCCTGTTGTGTGGTGCAGAGGTCGGACCCTCAGCTACTTGCCCAGTTTTACTATGCAGATGAAGAGCTGAACCAGGTGGCCTCGGAACTGGACAGTCTGGACGGCAGGAAGGACCCTCAGAGATGCACACTGCTCGTCAACCAGTTCCGCTCATGCCAGGTCGAGTTTCCCATCTGTTTCTTGCTGCAGGAGGATCACTGTGGCGTTTATGATTAATCAGTGTAAATATAATACACACGCTTCATTATGACTATGTTGACATTTCTCTCTGTGTTCCTTTTGCAGGACAATGTGCTGAATATCATAAACCAGATCATGGATGAGTGTATACCAGAAGACCGAGCAAACAGAGACTTCTGTGTGAAATTTCCGGAGGAGATCCGCCATGACAACCTTGCAGGACAGCTATGGTTTGGGGCAGAGGTGCATTCAAATGACATTTACATGTCTTGGCTTTTAACACATGCAGTCCTAAGATGATATAAATTTTCCTCGATCCTCTTAGCTTGCTTTTTAAGGCACTAAGATAGCTATAAAGCCCGCTGGAACTATTTTTGAAAGTTACATTTAATGAAAATGAGCTGAATGAGTAGGAGTGCATGCTATGGGGTAGCCATAGTGCCGTTGCTTAACAATGCAAGTTGTAGCTTTTCCAGTGAATGACACTTTTTCAACACTGGTTCTGTGTCCAGTGTCTAGCAGCAGGCTCAATCATCATGAACCGGGAGATCGAGAGTATGGCGATGCGGCCGCTGGCCAAAGACTTGACACGCAGTCTGGAGGAGGTGCGCAACATCACCCGTGACCAAGCACTGCGAGACCTCAACTTCTACACAGAGCGCATGAGGGAGGTGCTGCGCCAGTTCGACAGCCTTTTTGCCGAGTTTGAGCTCAGGTACACACAATGTTCTGCTTATTTTAACATCACAATATTATAATAATATGATACTGTTGTGTATACCACAGAACAACTGACTTCTTGAATCTGATTGGTTAGAAGATGTTGGTTAGTTTTCTATAAAAGCATAATAAAAACTCATTTTTAAAAATAAAATCCAATCACAGGTTTAGATTAACAACTCCTTCACAATTGCTTCTGGAAGCACTCTCAGCTGTCAGTGTGTTTTAAGCATTCATCACGAAAGAGTCGTTATGACAGAGGACTTGCGTTTCTTAGTTTCTCGGTAACGTGACAGGCTGGGTTTTCTGTCTTCAGGAGAGAGAAAAAGAGTATTAACTTGTCTCCACAACATCAAATATGAAAATAAATGCCGTCATTAATACTTTTGTTGTAAATACTTTGGGGTGGTAACAGCATCGCACCATCCCAGAGCTGATTATTTTTCTATAACAGCAATTTTAATTGGTATTATAACTAACGCATATGTGTCTGTATTGTGAGGTAATTTATCTTTCTTGCTGGTTCTGATGTATTACAGTTATGTATCAGCCATGGTGCCTGTAAAGTCTCCTAAAGAGTACTACGTTCAGCAGGAGGTGATTGTGCTCTTCTGTGAGACTGTAGAGAGGTGAGTGACACAGACAGCTAACCCAGTGCTTTATTTGCAAAGTCAAACACATCTCTTAATATTTTTGCCTCTCATATTTAACCTATTCTACTCATGAAACTTTGTAAGCAAATAAAGAATACCAGGCATTGGCTGGAAATGTGCAGAAGTGTTAATGCAGTTGTGGTCAATCCACCTTTCTTTGAGAAAAGTCTAAACTATCAGGGAGTACATGGCTCAGACACGGTTTACTGTTTGAATTCAGTAATTCTGAATGTAGTATCTACTTCAAGGGCCCTAAAGCTTGGCTATCTCACACAAGACATGATTG
>CM074954.1:14371871-14387366 GCA_037577455.1 Pangasius macronema | reverse complement strand
GCTAACCCAGTGCTTTATTTGCAAAGTCAAACACATCTCTTAATATTTTTGCCTCTCATATTTAACCTATTCTACTCGTGAAACTTTGTAAGCAAATAAAGAATACCAGGCATTGGCCTGGTATCAGGGAGTACATGGCTCAAACACGGTTTACTATTTGAATTCAGTAATTCTGAATGTAGTATCTACTTCAAGGGCCCTAAAGCTTGGCTATCTCACACAAGACATGATTGATGATTACGAACCTGCTCTCATGTTTACAATCCCTCGACTAGCTATTGTGTGGTAAGTGATTGTCTTTTCTACTAACTACCATTTATTTTTTTTTCCCCACTACTCCAGATGAATTAGGGAAATTAACAGTCCCTTTACTTTCAATTCAGAGAAGTAGTGCTTCTGATTTCTGTTAAAATTTTGTTCTTGTGTGGTTAGCGGACTTGTCGTGTATCCTGATGGACCTCTTAACCTGGAAAACAAACCAGAGGACATGTCTGAACTCTTCCGACCTTTTCGCACATTACTGAAAAAAATTAGGTATGGGTGTTCACTGTTTTCAAACCAACTTCTAACCAATACAAAACCAAACAGATTTTCCCCCTTGGACATTCTTAGGTTATACAGTAATCGCAGTTATGTTCTGGCTAATCTACCTAGTATATAGTCAGTTATTTTGGTGAAGCTTTTTTTCCTCTTGCATAGCCTTATAACAAGACGTTTGTGAGAGCTAGACTTACTGTTCTCATAGTTCTGATAGCAGTGTGGTTTGTAGGGCTCAGTGGTTAGCCACTTGTTTTCATCGCAGTGTAGCACAACATACTTTTAATTGATGTTTTTGTGGTTTTGATGCAGGGACCTGTTGCAGACTCTGACGGAAGAGGAGTTAACGACCCTGGAGCGGAATCTGTGTATCTCACAGGATGGGGAATTTCCTGGAGACCCCATCTCCTCTACCCCGGAGTCTGCTACCTCTATCAACTCCAAGAGTCAGGTGGAGGAGTTAGAGGAAAGAGAAGAGCCAAAGGAAGTGGAGAGGGTGACAGAGCTGGCTCTGTGTTCCTCTCAACGTGAGGAGGATGATGCATGGCAGGAGGACCAGGAACAACAGGAGGTCCCAAATGAAGGAGAGGAAGACACTGAAGTGGACCTGGCCTGTTCCATGCAGTATGATGAAGAGGAGATTGAGCAGCTCAACATGATGGTACACCGTGTTGGTGATCATATGTCCACACTGCTCTCACCCCCAAGCCAGAGGCCATCTCCGGCTCATTATCGCCAGAAAAAACAGCCCAGCGTGGGCGGACCTGGCGTGCCCTCCAGCCTTGGGGAATCGAGCACACCGTCAAGCACTGAAAACTCTCCTCACCGAGCTCCTGGCTCCCAGCACGAGGAAGATGAGCGAGTCTTCTTCATGGATGACCTGGAAGGCATGGGCGGTGGTGGAGATGCTGGAACTAGCTCAGGGGAACTCCGTCAGGGACAGCGAGTCTCTCCCATCGTGAATCTCAGCTCCCTCAAGCCCATCAGGCCAGAGCCTACAAGTGACTCCACCTGCAACGGATGGATGATGGCTTGTCAATCAAATGAGGATTTTGAGCAGAGCAGCCAGGATAATCTGTGCCTCTCTTCTGGACCTGCAGGAACCTCAGAAATATTACCACTTGTGAATGGCTGGGAGGGGCAGCTGGATGGGCAGGAAGAGGAAGGCGGGGAGCCAGCAGAGGTCATTGCTCACCGGACGGGCGGAATGAAGCTGTCAGCCACTGTGATCTTTAACCCACGCTCACCTAACCAGCCTGATTTGGTGGTTTTGCCACGCTCAACCGAGGGAGCTGCTCACCGCCTGCTCAACTCCTGTGTGTGCTGCACTGCTGGATGTGTTGATGGCCGTGATGAACCCAGTACCACAGATACCACCACTGGAGGTGGGAATCTGGAGTTTAGCAAGTGCAAGCTCACCATCACAAGCACTGTTATCCAGTCAGCAATGGATGCCTGTGGCATGGGGAAAGGAGATGCCCCTTTGCCCCTCCCGCCTCCACCTGGCCCACAACAATTGAGGGAGGAGGATGAGGACCAAGAGAGAGGAAGGCTTCCTCATGTCCCCTGTTGTGAGAAGTGCCTTGCCAATAGCTCCAAGCCGTCCCCACATAGAGACCCTGGAGAGGACGAGCCAGGAGATGGATACCCCAATCAGGAAAAAGCCTGCCGAGTAATGGCTTGTAATGGCTCTGCAGCAAAGGAGACACAGCCCAAAGAAGACAGCAAAAATGACTCCAGGTTTGTGTGTGTTTGAGAAATAGAGAGCACAAGATGGACAGATGGAGATTTATTCTTCCTTATATTTTTATTTTATTTATCTATTTTTCTTTTTTTTTTAGTTTCCCTCTGTTTTAATACTGTTAGTTGCTTTCTGCTTTTATTTCAGGATTCAATATTGAATTGTTATTCAGTTGTTTTTGCTTTTTTTTTTTCCTTTTTTTTTCTTTGCCCCTCACACCCCAACTCTATTCCTTGAATGGTGGACTGCAGTTTACAGGTATCCCCTCTAAGTTCAGGCACCAGCAGTGACTGTGAGAGTGTGTCTGTCACCACTTGCAGTCTGTCCAGTTCATGCACACCCAGGTAAATTAAAATAGATATTGCCCCAAAGTGCGTTGATGACTATATATCCATTTTTAGTTCATCACAGTCATTTTCTCATGTTTCGGATTAATATGCTACTAAATGTGCTTTGATTTGAAAGTGTGTTTGTTCCCTGGGTGCACCAGGTTTTATTTGGTCTACGCTCACTAAACGTGTCCATTTTTGCCTTGTTGGGTGATATTTCTCTTCTCTGTGTTTGTCCATTCAACCAATCTATCAGTAGTTTGACCACCAGCTCTGAGATGTCTGAGGAGCTTGATTACCAGGAGCTTCAGCTGGCCCTGCAGGCTTCTAAACTGGTTACTCACAACAAAATACGTGCTCGCTTCCATAGCAGTAGTGACCTCATCCATCGTCTGTTTGTCTGCATATCAGGTATGTGCTCACTTTGAATTTAATCATTTACATTTGCACTTGTATAATATATCCTGTATCAGATGTAAATTGTTTTGGGCAAAAGTGTCTGCCAAATGACTCATTGTGAATAAAACTTATAGATGAAGGTTAAATAGGTTTTTCAGAATTAGAATTGCACTGTTGTAAAGTCAGTATGTAGTGTTTTTAGTATTGTGGCTGCTGCAGTGAAGGTCTGGTCGTACATTTGTGCGCACAGACCACTGTAATGTTCACAAATCATTGGGCATGTAGCCTGGTCTAACTATATAAAAACTTTGTGACAGCTCTGAGTATTAGGGATAAGTCTATATTTTCAATTGTTCAATATTTGAGATATCTAAAAGTCAACAAGAATTGAGCGTACCGAGCACGATTGCAGGAGGTGTGTGGCTCCCTCCAGATTATGAGGGTTTTGCTCTTCACTTCCAGCATGCTTGGTGCACTCACTAGAGCTTAGGTGCACATCTGTAAGCTATGCTGCAGTTTTGTGAAAAGCTGTATTTTAGTTTAATACACAAAGATGTAAGGGTAAGGCCAGATTAAGATGGTTTGGACATGTTCAGAGGAGGGAGAGTGAGTATATTGGTAGGAGAATGTTGGACATGGANGGTGCAAGTGTTGAGGATGCAGAAGATAGGGATAGGTGGAGAGTGAGGATTCGCTGTGGCGACCCCTGAAGGGAAAAAGCCGAAAGAAGAAAAAGAAGAAGACACAAAGATGTAAGGGTCACCCTCACTGAGAACATGTTGCTATACAGTATTTTAGCGTTAATTTCCTGTAAACATGAAAATGATTCAGTGCTGTGAAACAAAGCGCTTTTATGCTTCCATTTTAACAAACATGGACGTGAGTCCACGAGTCATGCTGCATTTTGTTTCATGCATCACTTCCACTTTTTCCTTTGATGCAAGTGAAGTGCAAAATCCATTAAAAGTTCTAGTTTCTATACTCTGTGATCTTTATTCAACATAATCTGGTGTCATGACTATACAGTCAATTTTTTTTGGGCTATAGTTACAGCAGCCAACAATAGAACTGGCTGTTCCAGTACTTTTGGAGGGGACTGTATGAATATTTTTCATGAATATTTCTGACTGTATGAATACTTCTAATTCAAATTTTGACTAAAATGGCCATTCCCTACTTAGTCTAAGCAGCACTTACACAGTTAGTGCTCTTCATTGTCCATAAATCTCTCTAAACTCTTTTACTGGGAACCATACAAGGGAATGACCAGGCCTTATTGCATACTAAATTCATTGTAACATAGACTATGTGGCCAAAAGGATGTGGGCACCTAACCATCAAAACCGGATGGGCTTGTTGAACATCCCTTTCCTTAACCATGGCCATTAATATGGAATTGCCCCCCCCCCCCCAATAACCCACTCTTCTGGGAAGTCTTTCCACTAGATCTTGGATCGTGACTGGAGTTTGCCCATTCAGCCACAAGAGCATTAGTGCAGTCAAGCAAGGAGGCCTGCTGAACAGTTGGCATTCCAGTTCATATCAAAGGTGTTCAGTGAGGTCGAGATCAAGGCTTTTTTAGAGGCCACTTGAGTTCTTCCACTCCAACCTGGGCAGACTGGACTTATTTCCAGTGAAGGGAAATCTTGCTACAGCATATAAAGACATTCCACACAATTGTGAACATTCCAGCTTTGCGGCAACAGATACCTTTGTAGATAGTAAATCACACATTTCTATAGCAAATGTACTGGTATCCGTGCAAATCATTAAACTGCATTTTTATGATGGTTTACTCTTCTGTTCCACTGTTGTCTGCTTTCCTTGTCCTCAGGTGTGGCTGATCAATTGCAAACAAATTACGCAAGTGACCTGAGGAGCATCCTGAAGACGCTCTTTGAGGTTATGGCAACAAAATCCGAGCAAGGGGAGAATCAGAAGCAGAAGAAAGGTGAGTGAGAATGACAATGAATTAAACATTACCTGGGATATGAACCTTGTATCATTGATATGATTCATTAACTGATTTTTTTTTCCATTGCAGGGCCGAGAGTAGGAAGTGCTGGGTTAGAAGACTGCGCTCTTTGTCAGCTCTGGTACTGGAGTAGCCTTGAGCGTCGTTTCCGCGCCCTGCCGGTCAAACTTCCAGTCATCACACATGAGTAGAACCGTCCATTTTCTGTACCTAAGAGTATATTACAGTAGAGTACAAAAGTCTTCCACCATCAGGAACCATTTTATTTCATCAGTTATGAAAAGGCAATACAAAACTATTTTTCTTTAAAAGTTCTGATTCAGTCTATTGTATTAAAAATCTTGTATTTAATGCTACATTTAATTACAAATCAAATACATACACACGTGAGGACCTGCAGTTAGTTTTAACATTACTATTACAGTCTACAGGACAGATTATGTAAATCATTCATCGATTATAATAAGGTCACACCATGCACTTAGCGTACCGAAGACAAAACCATGCATGGCTTATAGTTTACTTACTGTATTTCTTCTCCCTAGACCCTCCTGAGTGGGTCCCGGATGAGGCTTGTAACTCCTGCATCGCCTGTAAGGCTCCTTTCACCGTCATCCGGAGGAAGCACCACTGTAGGAGCTGTGGAAAGGTACAGTACCATGCACCAGCCATGACACCCAGACCTACTATGTACTGTTTACCACCTGCATCAGTAAACCTCAGTCTTGATATGTGATGCATAGTGAATGTGTATGAGCACTGTGTGAGCTCTCTCCTGTCTATTGTAGATCTTCTGCTCGCGCTGCTCTTCACACTCAGCACCATTACCCCGCTATGGTCAGATGAAGCCTGTGAGAGTGTGCACTCACTGCTACATGTTTCACGTCACACCTTTCTACAGTGACAGGACTAGTGTTTGACTGTAGCCCTGCCTTGCTCCACCATCACACATGGACATAAGCACATTTATCTTGCGGAGAGATGGAAACGTTTAGCGAAAGCTGCACACTTTTTTTTTTTTTTTTTTAAACTGGTTGAGTTTGTGCATGTGCACAGACACGCACATTTATTTAACCTAAAATGATATGTATAAATGTAAATATGGATATATTACAATACTGGAGAAGCAACACTGAGCAAAGAACAAATTAGCTTTGAAGTACTGAATCATAAATTATCTAAAGTTAATAAAGGCTTATTATCAAGCACACTGAGAAATGGCGCCAAAGTATTTGCTGTAATTTTCTTAACTAGAGCATGAAGTGAATTGACAGAAGAGAATTGTTATCAGAGGTCCAGTCTTAGGGACTCTCACTCAGTGATTAGTTAGATTTTAAAATTTTCTTAGTCTTTTGCTAATGATTTGATTTAGTAGCGTCAGATGTTCAATAGGGCTCAGATTCTTTACTGAATGTAAACCGTGACGAACACGTGAGCAACTGTGACAAGTATAAAGACAATAATATTAACATTATTTGCACCATTGATTATGCCAATGTGTGGTCATCATAACATACTGAAGAGGTTTTTTTTTATTACTATTCAAAATGTTTTATTTAAGAAAAGATGCTGCTCTCTGTAATATAAAAAGTGAGGCTTTAGAATATGTGGAATGGCTGAAAATGATATGTATATATGCTGAAGTGGTTAGTATCTAATAAATAAGAAGATTCTTCTTTTATGCTCTTAATAGCAATGAATGTGTAACCATATAGATGCTTTTTTTTTCTATTAATATTTACCAAACTGGAAAGTAATTGCCTTTTACAGCAATGTCTGATCCCTCAGCTATTCTTTTAGACAAGTCCGTCCTGCCTTTCCACAAAAAAACTTAGTTTGAGATTTTTTTTTTAATGTAATCACATGGACTTTGATCTTTTGCATGCTTCTTAGCAGTTCTTGAGGTGACAGCTTCTCTAAACAAACCCATTTGACCCAGTTTAAAAAAAAAATAGACGTGGGGAAACTTGATTTGATTTGGGCATTACACAGTGCTGTAAGAATGATATCTCAGCACTAGTTTTGGTAGAAGTGAACAGTCCACCCCCTACCTCATCTGTTTTGCAGATTTCCTCTCAGTGTTGTACCACTTAACCTCAACTGTCTGACTTCCAAAAAGAAAACCTTTAGTTATGTGCTTCTTTAAGACACCCCTCCATTGCCCCAGCATTTAGTGTCTTCAACATTTCCTTTTCTAACTGCACCTTTCTTTTTGTGCTTGAATCTTTAGTTGTCAAATATAATCACAATTTCATAAAGAGTAAGCTATTAAAATCTTATAAGGTCAATCATTAAATTTATCAGGCTTTTACACATAGAATCTACTGTTTGTATTGTTTTTAATAACTTAACTATAAGCTATTAACTAACTATAAATTATAATGCTATCCACATTCATCCCATTAGTTCTAAACAAAACTACTTTTTTTTTTTGTTTGCGAAAATTGTACTTTGAGAGAATTCCTTTATAAGAAGATTTTTACTCTAGTTTCTCAGTTCATACAGTTGCCTTCTTGTTCTTCACTCTATAAGAGTTTACCTCATTGCCTATAACTCTATGCTTATATAACGTTCTGAGATTTGACCAAGTTAGAGAAGTGTGCACACACTTTAGGATATTAATATTCACATCAGTGTTTTAAATTCTAACAATTCCACATTATATTTATGAGATTTAATGGCCCTTTCTGCAATGCTTATGTAACACTGTAACAGCACGTATGCTAGCGATTAACAGCCCTTGAATCTGTCCTGCTTTTTCAGACACCGTTTCTGGTATCCTCAATGTTTGAGGTCTTCTAACAGCAGTACTCGGTGTACATAGTACATCAGTGTCTGCTAACTCAAAGCTTTAAAATACAGTACCTCTCAACTGCTCAGTCCTTATGCTTATAGTGTTTAGTTAGTTATTTGTTTTCATTCTCAGCTAAATAAGCTTTCTTTGTTTTTGTTCCCACACATCTTGGCAACCAGATGTCTGCTCCTGGAGCCCATGGGAACACACTGTCGCTAGCAAATTGCATACAATTGTTTACGCGAGTTGCAGCTATGGCGTAAGAGGCTTCTGTATTCTAGACTCAAAGATGTAAAAGGCTCCACGATTACAACTCTTTTGAAAGCTGTACACATTAGGTTCCCTTTTGCCATTGCTTCCTTTCTGACGTTGTTGCTGCTCTTCAGGACTATGACTGTACCTTGCCATGATGCTAGGGAAAGGTTCATCTTTAAAGATCTTAATACTCAAATTTGATAATGCAAACCAACAAATCAATGAAAAGTTGAGATCTTCCCATGGTAGTGTTTCTTTGCAAATCCAGCTACTGACCTGGTGTGTAAAAAGTTTGAATTTTACTTGCCACCAATCCTCAGGCCTCAATAATTGTGCGGTCATTTTTGCATTTTAAGTAAAAAAAAAAAAAAATCTTTTTCTTTTACAAAGAATTAAAATGATGATAATATATAAATGTACAAATAAGGTTTTTCTGTATAAATGATCTGTGAGAGAATTGTACACCCTATTTATTCAAAGCTTGTTTTTATTTTATAATGGCTGTTTCAATTCAATAAGACATAACGGAGAGCTTTTCAAAGTCTTAAACTGAGAATTTGTCATGCAATGAAAGTAATAAATGACCCGTTTTCCTTTAAAAACTAAGCTTGTCCTTTTTTCCATGCAGTNATATGAACACACCATGTAGTTTCATCTCCGTCTACTGACTAAACGGTTAACCATAATGGCCTCGGAGAAACTATAAATCCCTGATGTTGAAGAAAATGCCACTGACATGAGGACATGAAAAGTGATGGGAGCTGCACATAACTGACTTGACGGCATGGCGTCATGGCACAGCCTGCCATCTGTGGTTGTCATGGTAACATTTATTGTATCTGCACTGGCAAAGGTCCTCAGCATCTAAAAATAAATGGCGTTTCATAACGAGCACAGAGCCACTGCAGAATGATGCCTGTTACAGACATGCTGGAGATATTTGCTTCAGCAGTGTGCTGATTGAAGGAGGTGCCAGTGAGATGACTGACCTCTGATTCAGACAGAGAACAAGTATGCCTCGAGGAAGGAGTGAAAACGCAGTCAGCCCTAGTAAGTCTCCTCTGGTGGGTTAATGGTATTTTTCACTAAATTGTTCTCTGCATGATCTCAGTATCGATCACCATCCTTCCATCCTCCTGCCTTCAGAGGCTAGGACTCGCTGTGGTTCGGATGAGATTACAGAAGCCAGGGGGTTTAGTCTGTGTGTCAGGAAGTAGCAGCTACTGCAGAAATGAGTCTCCATGATGGACAAATGACCAGCAATGGTGACGCACGTTTGGAAGGCATGAAGGTGCAGGATCCCTCAACCCCATCGAAGAAACCTCAATCTGTGAGTCAAAACCTTTAGAAAATAGGCATGATGAATGCTTTAATGTTCATGTTTTTTCTAGGACATATATGGTCATGGATTATAGAAAGCCTCTAACCTTTGTCGTGGGTTGATAGCTCTTTTCTGCTAAGAATTACATTTTAAAAAATTCTGAAATATTCTAAAATAATCATGCCTTCTGTGTGTGTTTAGTGAGCTCTCCGGGCCATTGCAGGGTGTGTGGTGGCCAGACACTCTTGATAATGTTTCATAAATAATCGAGATGAATGACGTCCTACGTCTTGTCTACGTCGTGACGTGGCGAGTGTGTGTGTGTGTGTGTGTGTGTGTGTGCACGCTGCGCTGCACAGCAACAGGCCCAGGAGCAGAGAACTGGAGTAACGAGAAGCTGCTAATCATGCCGGGAAATGCTGTTAGAAAGCTAGAAATTAATAAAAAGCGAAGAAAGCGCGGAGCTCTTTACGCTATGACGCGGCCGAATGTTACTTAGCTGTACTACGTCAATACGTGTTGTTGTTGTTGTTGTTGTTGTTGTTATGATTCAAAATCCGTCGTCAGTATAAGAAACCGCTCTGTCGCAGTCAATTCAACCGGCACACTTCACTACCCTGGTGGATAAAATGGGCTCTGAGAATCAAAACGTAGAAAAGATCATACTCTGTGTAAGTTCTTCAAATGGTGCATTGAAGCAAACTTCATTATTATTATTATTATTATTATTATTATTATTATTATTATTATATAATGCTAGTCAACACTGATCGACGTTTCACTGCCTCTGAATCGACACACGAAAAGGATCAAAATCTATCTTTTTAATGTGGAATTGAGCTATTTTGGACCATAATACAATAATTTCACATTGTCACACTCGAAATTACAATGACAATGTCATTTATACTTAATAAGTAAACCCACATTTTGCCCATTACTGCCATTTAGTCTGCCGTGTCAGGCAAATTCAATAAGACATAACGGAGAGCTTTTCAAAGTCTTAAACTGAGAATTTGTCATGCAGTGAAAGTAATAAATGACCCGTTTTCCTTTAAAAACTAAGCTTGTCCTTTTTTCCATGCAGTATCAGTTTGGGGATGTNAGAATTTGTCATGCAATGAAAGTAATAAATGACCCGTTTTCCTTTAAAAACTAAGCTTGTCCTTTTTTCCATGCAGTGTCAGTTTGGGGATGTTTATTATTATTATACGCTTTTGAGGATATTATGAGGATATTATGCTTGTTGCTTATCTTTTTATGTCAGAAAGTTCTGACTATAAAATGCACTGCAATGTCTCTTTTACACAAAGTGAAATGACACTTTGGCTGCTTGTTGTTGCTTTGAAATTCACATTTTTCCAGGATCGATATGAACACACCATGTAGTTTCATCTCCGTCTACTGACTAAACGGTTAACCATAATGGCCTCGGAGAAACTATAAANATTCACATTTTTCCAGGATCCATATGAACACACCATGTAGTTTCATCTCCGTCTACTGACTAAACGGTTAACCATAACAATGGCCCAGTAGAAACTACTGCATTGAAGAATTTACAGAATAAATTTAATTCAAGTCAGTTTTATTTAACTGTATAGTGTTTTTAACACACACACAGTTTTTTTGTTGTTGTTTTTTTTGGTCACAAAGCAGCTTTATAGAAATTTGGATATACTACAGATTTAGATTTAGATCCCTAATGAGCAAGGGAAGGAAACTCCCTGAGACACCACTGAGAGGAACCAGACTCAGAAGGGAACTCATTCTCTTTTGGGTGACGCTGTATAGTCAATTTATAAATCATTATTCTTCCCTAACTGTATACTACAGTATACATGTGTAAGTGCATTGACCTTGTGTTTTAATATGAGCATACACAAGACAGTCTTTATTGACTCCAGCAGCAGTTCGTAGGTACAGTACACAGTAGATTGTCCCCTAAATTAAGGGTGAGACTTGAGCTTAAACTGTTTTTGAGAAATGCAAATCATTAGGGTTGATTTAAAATCATTATCATAATCACTATCATTATCACATTTGTCATTTTCTGTGTTCAGCCCAAGCCTGAAAATGCCATCACCATTGCTGTGTCATCACGTGTCCTCTTCAACATGGACCTGGAACAGCAGATCTTTGAAGGGAAGGGCATGGAGGAGTACCTGAAATACCAGATTGAACATGAGACTGAACCATTTGCACCAGGACCTGCTTTCCCCTTTATTAAGGTCCAGATCAAAGTCTACAATCACTCACGATGCTGTCTACATTCATTTTACAAAACATCACTTAACTATGTCATGAAGTACTTTTTAAATAGATTTTCCCAATGAGATGAGGAGAGATGACATAGATGCCATAATGTGTCCCTTTTGTGTGTCACCTCCAGGCTCTGGAAGCAGTCAATGTGCAGCTCAGACAACTTTATCCAGACAGCGAAGAGCTCTTTGATGTTGTGCTGATGACTAACCATCACGCTAATGTCGGGCTCAGACTCATTAACTCGATCAACCATCACAGTAAGTGGAGAGTTCAGAGCAGTGGTGGACAGGATGTCCAACTTCTCACTGCTGTCCCCTGAACTGGCCTATAGCTATTTATTATCTCTAATCTTTTAAATGATGTCAGACAGTCATGCTAGAAGTGTCTTCTATGTATAGACCTTGGTATAAAAATACAGCAATGTGAAAACCTTTGATTATAATGTTGGCTATGATGGCTGTGGACGTGGGGGATGATGTATGATAAGGGAGAGGGGGCTCTAAACATGCTCTCATATCCCTTACATAATAATTATATGACTGCCTTTTTAACTCGACTAAAAATACAACACAAGATTGCACACTTGTATGTTTAATTGTCAATAAAATCAATTTCCTTCTGTTTCTCTTAGAGCTATTCATCGAGCGCTTCTGTATGACTGGAGGTAATAGTCCAATTGGGTATCTGAAAGCCTACCATACCAACCTGTACTTGTCTGCTGATTCAAAGAAAGTGATAGAGGCCTTAGCGGAAGGTAAGAATAGAAACTGAAAATTTAGATTTTTTTTTAACTGAATTGTTGTAACTGAGACTTCGGCTCTTATGGTCACTAAGGGATCGCGGCAGCCACCATGTTCAAACCAGAGAAAGCAACAGAGGTGACGGAGACACAGCTGCGAGTGGCCTTCGATGGAGATGCAGTGCTGTTCTCGGACGAGTCGGAGAGAATCTTTAAAACGCAAGGCCTGGACAAATTTTTTGAACATGAAAAGGCCCATGAAAACAAGCCACTTGATCATGTAAGACAGTTGCAGCACATAGAAATATGACAATATGGAGCATTATAATGATTTATACCACAGTGCTGTTGAAGTCTTGATTCTGATCGGTCAGGGGGTGATTAATTTTCCACAACAGCGTGGAGCTGACAGTAGTTCCAACTGCAAGACAGATCACAGGTTTATATTAATGCGCTCTTTTATAATATGTTACTGTTTCTATAGTAACAGCTAACACAGGGACTTTTACATTGGACCATCTGCATAAATGGGTTAGTTGATATGGTGAACAAGTTTTCTGTGAGGAGACTTTTATTTAGCCTTTTACTGTAAATGGATAAGTATCACAATAAATGGATTAAAAAGTACAATGATTTGTTCTTTAGTAGATTAAAAATTGTAATTGCTGTCAAATCGCTGTGGTATAAGAGGAATAAAACACCTCCAGACATGCTGTTATTGGGATTTAATCAGCACTGAAGTGGTTCCTCCACATCATACCAGCCCATCATTGATTATTTTCCTATAACAGCATGCCTTGTTTTTTTTGCTTACATACTATATACAGTTCTGCTTCTGTTGGCTGTTTACTGAACCATGTTTACTGCAAATTGAAAAAGAAGCTCAATTTTGTCTTTGCTTTATAGGGTCCGCTGAAAGGATTCTTGGAGGCTTTGGGAAAACTGCAAAAGAAATTCTCTGCCAAAGGCCAGCGTATGGACTGTCCCATCCGCACCTATCTTGTGACTGCTCGCAGTGCAGCTAGTTCAGGTACACGAGCCCTGAAGACCCTGCGTTCTTGGGGCCTAGAGACCGATGAAGCCCTTTTCTTGGCTGGAGCACCTAAGGGCCCTATGCTGGCAAAAATCAAGCCCCACATTTTCTTCGATGATCAAATGTTCCATATTGAAGGGGCTGCAGAGCTGGGAACTGTGGGGGCTCACGTTCCCTATGGAGTCGCCCAAAAAGTGCCATCAAAGAAACCAAATGACACAAGTGAGGTTTAATAAAATAAAATAAACAGCATCCCATACTGGCATGAAATATGTATTGTGTTGACAAAATTTGTTTTTAAAGGTTGGAGCCTGCACTGAATGTTCATCAGAGTGACATATTGTACTGTACTAAGATTGTCTAGAATTTAATATATACACTACCCAGATTATACTTCAGCTGTGTTAGTAAACCGAAATCTGTGAAATCAGTTGAAGCTAAAGATCAAGAGGATCAAGCCATATATGTCTTGCTGGCTGATTTAAATAGAGTGAATTTAATATAGCAAGGGATTGTAATGGATGTACGCCTTTCAGGTACTACACAATTGTCTGGAAAAAAAAACAGTCTGTGCCTCTTATTTTATAAATGAAAATTTTTAACTTAAGACTCCCAGCATTTTAAGTGTTGGTTATTGATAGAGTATCAAACTATGGAACAGAGAGATCATCCCAGTAGATGCATCATAATGCTGGAAGTGCTCAGTTTTTGTTCAGCAGTCATAGATAATGTATTGCCAGCGTGGCATGTAAAGTGCTCGACTTGTATGTTCATTCTGTGATTCTCTTTTGGATCATTTTGATAAGAGTGTGAGTATATTTTGTAAAAACTGTAAGAGTCTGCATGTTTTATTGTTAGATCTCATATATGCCAAATTTTGTTTCTATGACATACAATTGTTCCATTGGCACAACAGCAGTTTAACCCTGTGAAAGATTTACCAGTTGTATGACCCCTAACTAAAGCAAAAAAAATGGCTTATGATTGTGTTTATTTCCAGCCACATTTCTAGCCAATTCTCGGTACCTATGTGGCTAGATGGTAGGAAATAATTATTAAAATCATACATTTTAATAAGCCAGGACAGAATAAAAATAACGTACAGGTCTACTGGTGATTGGTTTACAGTATTAAAAAAATACTTCTCTATGTGCAAAAAGAAACACTATATAGAAATAGAAACACTAATATATATGTGTGTGTGTATGTGTGTGTGTGTGTGTGTGTGTGTGTGTGTGTGTGTGTAATATATGAGACTGTATAATAACAAATTTTACAGATTTTTTTTTTTTTTTACAAAAATAAATAAATGCTCTAATTCACCTTCGCATCATTCTGTGTTTATGTTGCCTATTATACGTGGAGGATGACTTTCATTTTTTTCAAAATTAGTTTTTTTTTTGTTTTTTTTTTTTTTAAATAGCTACATTTTCTGATATTTGTGTATTGACATTATTTTCTATACTTTTTTGTTTTGTACACTATATGACCAAAAGTATGTGGACATCTGACCATCACACTCATATGTAGGCCTTCCCTAAACTGTTGCCACAAATTTCTAGAATGTCTTTGTATGCTGTAGCATTACAATTTCCCTTCACTGTAACTAAAGCCCTCTAACCTGTTTCGGCATGGCAATGCCCCTGTGCACAAAGTGAGCTCCATGAAGACATGGTTTGCCAAGGTTGGTGTGGAAGAACATGAGTGGCCTTTACAGAGCCCTGACCTCAACCCCAGTGAACACCTTTGGGATGAATTGGAACACTGACTGCACCCCAGACCTTCTCGCCCAATATCAGTGCCTGACCTCATTGATGCTCTTGTGGCTGTCCATATACTTTTGGACAAATAGTGTATGTACTGATCAGCCATAACATTAAAACCAAGGACAGGTGAAGTGAATAGTATTGATTTTGTCATTACAGTGGCACCTGTCAAGGGGTGGGATATATCAGGCAGCAAGTGTATAGTCAGTTCTCGAAGGTTGATGTGTTGGAAGCAGGAAAAATGGGCAAGTGTAAGCATCTGAGCGACTTTGACAAGGGCCAAATTGTGATGTCTAGATGACTGGGTCAGAGCATCTCCAAAATGGCAGGTCTTGTGGGGT
>CM074954.1:14361510-14371771 GCA_037577455.1 Pangasius macronema | reverse complement strand
TCTTTCAGCAGGAAAATGTGCCCTGCCACACTGCAAAAACTGTTCAGGAATGGTTTGAGGAACATGACAAAGAGTTCAAGATGTTGATTTGGCTTCCAGATTCCCCAGATCTCAATCTAAATCCCAATTTACAACTTACAGGACTTAAAGGATCTTTTGTTATGTCTTGGTGCCAGATACCACAGCACACCTTCAGAGGTCTTGTGGAGTCCATGCCTCAATGAGTCAGAGCTGTTTTGGTGGCACAAAGGGGACCAATACACAATATTAGACAGGTGGTTTTAATGTTATGGCTTATCCGTGTATGTATGAAAGTATGTATATTTGTTTGTTTATTTATTTATTCATTTGCTTGTTATATGCAGGCACAACACTAGAGATGAGTTTTTTCTACATTGCTGGTTTTGCCCCCAGTGAACAGTAACTGTAAATATTTTAAGTATGAAATAATCATTAAATGTATTATTTGTCAAACGTAAATATCACAATTTAAGTATCATAATTATTTATAGTTTTGGCAAAAATTGTAACTCATTATTTGAGTCAGAAATGTTTTATTTAAGATCCCGCCTCACATTCAGTGTTCCGGGGATGGATTCTGGATCCACAGTGACCCTGTACAGGAAAGTGGTTACTGAAGGTGAATGAATGATACTGGCTAACAGATATCTTGAATTACTTACACATTTGTCCATGGAAAATCCTTGAGGCAATTATATCTCCTCGATGAAGAATTGTGATTACTGCATTTGGTGGTTAGCACAGCTCTGGCGTCTTGGGTTCAATCCTGAGCTTTAGTTAATGTCTGTGTAGACTTTGATGTTCTCCCAGTGTTTGTGTGTGTTTCCTCCAGGTTTTCGAGTTTCACCACACTGTCCAAAAACATGCAATTAGGTGGATTGGCTATGCTAAATAGCCCCTAGGTGTGAACGAGTGTGTGAATGTGTGTGTGTGAATGGTGCCCTGCAATGGACCTGCATCTAATCTGGGGTGAATTCTCATGCCTTGTGTTACCAGGATAGGCTCTGGATCCACCATGTCCCTGACCAAATCAGTTTCTGTAGATGAATGAATTAATATTTGTCAGTGTTTTTAATCTTCCCAGAATCATAATGCAACTCAAGCCCTTTAATCAAGTGCTAGTTTTATTTCTGTGTTTACTTTTTGCATTTACTCCTTACCAAAAAGTAGCTAGTTGGACTTACACCAAACTGGATCAAATTTTCAAGTAAACAGTCTAGCAGTGTTTCCCCATCAGAGAGCTTTCCAGACTAAAACAGCATTCAGTTTAAATGCAGTGGACCACTCACTTGACCACATGCCAATCATTTCACTGATTTTAAAGTAACCCTAACTGAAAAGTGTGCTGTGCTGTCTGCAGTTCTAGCACTACAAACCTAAGTTCAACCTCTCAAGCCAACACAGTGGGCGTGGTTTTACACAAGCGGGCGGGGCATTCATTTGATAGGCGGGGTCTAGCTGTGACTGTGAAAGTCGGCTTGTTCCGGACAGAGGACACGAGCGCTCGAGCTCAGCCTTTTAAAACAGCTGTGTGGAGTACAGTGTGTGTGGAGGCTGGTTTTACTTCTCATAAAGAATCCCTGTTTAATTTACAGTGATTTCCACAGCGGCCAAACTCACATGATTAGTCATTTGGCACAGGATTCGAGGAAGGAATGAGCGCGGAGTGACGAAGCTGATTTTTATTTCCCAGTTGAAGAGTTTTGAAGCTTCAGCCATGAAGTCAGTGAGATAAATCAGATGTTGGGATTGGTTAAGGAATCACTGAAACATGGCACATTTGGGAGTCCAGCCTGTTGTCGTGGCACTCGCGTGTTTGTTCGGTGAGTCCAGACGCTTGTAATCACTGTGTTTGTTTGTTATTAGTGGAAAATGTCTTGTCTGAATGACAGTTACAGGCTCAGGAGAATCAGGAGAGTTTGCCTGGTTTCAGTGTTGTTTACACGCACGTGCTCGTGTCACGTCAGTTTATCCTTTAGAGGCAGAGTGTGTAATTATTCCCAGGTTTTTAACTGGGTCACCAGGTCATACACTTATAATCTCACTGTCTAACACACTGTCAGACAGGAGAGGAATGTCTCTGACACGTCAAGATTGACATATTTAAAAAGACTGTTCTTATTTTTAAAAAAAAAGTTTTAAAGAAGTGTTAATAGCTACTTGTAAGACTCAGGAGTGTGATGAGGAGCAGCTTTTCCCCCAGTTCAGACTGAGCAAATGCATGTTTCACAACAAACATCTTTTATACGTGTAAAATGTATTCAAAATTTCCAGTATTTAGGGGAACACAGGAATTTTCAAACTTCTCTCACTTCTCTCTGTGTCTTTGGACTGTGTGGAAATCACAAGACCAGGACTAATTGCATATATACCACATGCTTAATGTGATTACTTGCACAATCAGGACTTTGTTTCCATCTCAGTTCCCTCAGCACACACTCATTTAGTCATCTGCAAAGTAATGACATTAAAAGATATATTCACAAAAGATTCTGTTGTAATGTCTACAATAAAAATGTGAACTCATATAGAAATAAACCAGAAAAAGAAAACAAATCTGAATTAATTGTAATGACTTAGTATATCTTAGTATATTTAGCACTACCACTTTTCTACAATACAATAAAATAAAATAAAAACATTCTCTCATTTTTTAATCATCTGTTTGCGTATGGATCTTTAAACATGTCAGCATGATTAGGATTCATCTCACTGCATGATACACTGTTTAATTGCACATAAATTAAATCCATTATTCTATCCAGGCTAATATACTGGGAATTATTCTAAAACTTGGTGTCTAATTGGTTGACCTTCTGAATCGGTAAATCAATAAAACAGACATGCACTGAAAACCCTGGAGAGCAGACTCAGCTGGTTGAGTTTCTTTTAGAACAAACAAGTCTGTCATTCTGCTTTGGGAAGGGCTAAAAGAGAATAATTTACTTCTGTAGAATCAGCTGACTTTATGGCCACTATGTAAACCTGATAAAGTAAATAAGGAGTATTCTGTGTTGGATGTTGATATCGTTGAAGTCGGTTAAATAATATTTCTGATATACGGTATCCTTTCATTTGTATGTGTTAATAATAGGAGCGGTGAGGAGTCAGACTACCCTTGTCCCCGCTGTGACCATCACAACGGTTATTGAGAATGTAACTGCCACTACGGTCAGTGAGAATGTGACCACAGTCACTCCCATCACTACACCTGGCTGCTCAGTGTTGAACATCTCCAGCTGTGAGGCCTGTGCACCAGGCACCTACTATGACAATGGTGGGTACGGCTTATTCAGCCTTCAACAATGGTGTAGGGTTATAGCTGTGGTTTCAGTTATTTAAAAAGCTACTGACGTGCCTGGTTATATGTTATTGTCAATCATATTGTTACTCAGTTTACATGATCCTGACATACAATATATGACAAAAGTATGTGGACACCTGACCATCACATCCAGATGAGGGTCTTCCTCAAAGTATTGGCACAAAGTTTGAAGCATTTGTCTAGAATGTTTTGGTATGCTCTAGCATTAAGATTTCCCTCCACTTGAACTAAGAGGCCCAAACCTGTTCCAGCATGACATTGCCCTTGTCCACAAAGCAAGGTCCAGAAAGACATGGTTTGTAGAAGAACTTGAGTGTCCTGCACAGAGCCCTGACCTCAACCCCACTGAACACTTTGGGAGGAAATTGGAACTCTGACTGCATACCAGTGCCTGACCTCACTAATGCTCTTGTGGCTGGTATAATAACCTCCACTATTCTGGGAAGTCTTTCCACTAGATTTTGAAGCATGGCTGTGGGGATTTGCCCATTCAGCCACAAGAACATTATTGAGGTCAGACACTGATGTGGGGCAATTAGGCCATTCAAGTTCTTCAACATAAATCTTAGCAAATCATGTCTTTATATGCCTCACATTGTGCACATGGGCATTGTTATGCTGGAACAGGTTTATACCCCTAAGTTCCAGTCAAGAGGAAATCTTAATGCTGCAGTACACAAAGACATTCTAGACGATTGTGTGTTTCAAATTTTGCGGCAACGGTTTTAGGAAAGCCCACATATGGATGTGATTGGTCAGGTGTTCGCATACTTTTGGTAATATAGTGTAACTGTAACAATGACTGTTAAGTTATACTATTATTTTGTAACTAATAAAACTAAGAATATGGAAATAACCTCATTTTAATCAGAATTGTTGTAATGTTCTAATAGAGCTGTGCTGTAGAGTACAGACAAGCATTTACTATGGTTTTTAAAAAACAGCTTATTTATTTGTGTGTGTGTTTTTGTTTTTTATTTGTTTACTCTGCCAGAGACGTTGCTGTGTTCATGTTGTCCGGAGCCTGGGCTGTGTGTTTTCCCCATAGGCTGTCGTTCCTGCTCACTAGGTTTCTATCAGCCGCTAGCAGGCCAGCAGTCGTGTCTTCCTTGCACACCAGGCTTCTACACCAAGTGAGTAATCACTTATCACACATTAACGGTACACATCTACATGCTGTATCAAACAGCTGATCCATATTTGTCCTGATCCTCCTGCTCTCCTCAGTCTCACCGGGAGCCCTGTGTGTCAGACTTGTCCTCCTGGTTCTTATACCAATGAAAGTGGTTCAGTCTCATGTCAGGCCTGTGCACCAGGTAACTAGTTAGATATGAACTTACTATGCCCTGAACTATCAACTGATTTAATTGCCTTTAATTCCTAAAAAACATACATGTGTACTTTTTTATTTTGCAGGTTTTTATACATCCAGACAGAATGCTACTGTTTGTGACCCATGTCCCGAGGGCACATACTGCAAGTAAGCTGTGCACTTGGCTACTGCATTTCATTGATACATTGCCAAAGGCTAATCTTCCTGTAAATGTAAGAACATACAGTAAAATAAAATCAACCTCTAGTGTATTTGTAAGCTGTAAAATATAGACTGATTACATATACACTTTTCAGCATGATAGCAGACAGCAGTGCTACAAAGACACTCTGAATTCCAGCACTATTCAGTACCATGTTTTCTTACACTCGAGCTTACACTGGCTGAAGGGCAGAGTCACATGTCTTTCATCCTGGGATTTTAATGAAAGCCACAGTAAAGGCTGCAAGTCATTTATTTTCCTCTGTAAGGTCCTGTACCACAGTCTGTAGACCTCATATCAATATCACAAGACTGACATTACAGTGATATAACCAGTATAACTCTGGCTCTGAGTATATTGAATAAAGTAGAATTTGCTGTAATTGTGTCTTCCTGTTTAACAGCTCCTCCAGTTGTGCTCAGTGCCAGATGTGTCCTTCTGGCTTTGAAGCCCTAAAGACTGGCAACAAGGAGTGTTTCCCCTGTCGCCCAGGTAACCAGTGTCATCCAATATTATACCACAACACTGCTCAATTTTCAACTCCCGTTGATCAGTAGGTGTTGATTTTATTTTGTATAACAACAGCTCTGACAAGTAGTGCCGGCTGTAATACAAATCAAGGTTTATATTAATGCACTCTTTCTGATACATTATTGCTTCTATAGTAACAATATCATTCACAGGGACTTCTATGTCAGATGCTCCACATAACCTAAGAGTAATAATAAACAGATTAAGAAAGAGCATTTAGACGTTTAGTGTAGCATCTGTAGGAGACTTTAACATTAATGGAAAAAGTCTCCAGTGTCATTGCTTTGTGCTTTGTAAGTGGGTTTTTGACCACAGGAAAGTCTTCAGATCAAAGGAGTTTGTGCCTGTATAACCTGTTTTGTGGTTCACATTACATGTAACTATAAATGGTTAAAAAGCATGACGTGTTGTTCATTAATTAATTTTTAAAAATTGTAATCATTGGCAAATTGCTGTGGTATAAGAGAAATAAAACATGCTGTTATAGGGGTGATAACAGGTCACACCACACTGTCATAGATTATTTTCCTATATCAGTGTGCCCTGTCATGTTTTATTCCATACTTAATATGCCTTATGAAACATTGTTGTTTCTCCCCGCCTACTTCATGGTTTAAGCAAAAAGATGACTAAACATTAGTGAAGTGAAATACACATGAAACACTGTTCATGATCAAGATCATGATCTGGGCTTCTGAGAATTACACTTGTAAAAAGTCTTAGAAGTCTGTGAAAAAGTGTAGTCAAACACAGAGAATAAAGATGTGCTATGCAATTT
Organism: Pangasius macronema; assembly: GCA_037577455.1. Classification (NCBI taxonomy): domain Eukaryota; kingdom Metazoa; phylum Chordata; class Actinopteri; order Siluriformes; family Pangasiidae; genus Pangasius; species Pangasius macronema. The sequence continues at coordinate 14,365,581 of CM074954.1, read as the reverse complement.
CTTAGAACAACTCTGAGCAAGGAGTAGAAGTTAATCCTAGGAATAAATCTTAAGCATGAAGTGTGGCATGAAGTGTGAGTACATCTGTTTTTGCAAGTCAGTAACAACCTTAGTGAAATGATCACTGGATATGTTCTTTTTGTTTGTTCCTCTTTTAGCAACTGAACACATGCTGAGTACAAATAAGAAGTTGAGTTGTATACTGTGTTTATCTGGTTACTTGTGTATGTTGGCCAGGCATGCACAAGACCTCTCATCAGAGGATGTGTCAGATCTGCAGCAGTGGTTTCTATCAGATCCACTGGGGCCAGGAGAACTGCGACATCTGCCCTGAAGACCACTACTGCCCAGTGAGTGATTATTACCACTCAACACACACATACACACACTTCATTATACATAATAACTGCCCTCCAAGATCGAAAACAGGATTCAGACTCTTTGGTCCTCCTACTGTTGTTAACTGTACACTACACTGTAAGATTTTCATGTAATAGTGATGAAGAATGACACACAATGAATATACAAGTTAATATTTTTAAAATCAAAATGTTTTTTTTTGAGGCCCCAGCAGAGACATACTGCCCTATGCACAGCTCATGGTCTGTGTGGGCATTAGGAAGTGGCAGTTACAGTTTTATAAAGGAAATATTAAAATGAAATCATATTTGCAACACACATTATGACACAGAAGATCGAGCAGCCCAGACACCACACAAAACCATGGCTCCAAGCAGCACACACACAGAGGTAAGGGAGCAGAGCAGAGCAGAGCAGAGCAAACTTCCCTGCCACTGAGAAGAACAACAAGAGCGCCTTTATGCTCAATCTATGGCCAGTTGACTTGTAGAAATTAAAGTGGAAATCTGTGACTCGAGCCTGTGGATGAAACTCTGCCATGACATTCAACAAGCAAATCTAACAAAAATAGCACCTGATATTCCTATCTGTGTTTGTATCTGTTTAGAACATATTAGTTGTTCAAGCCAAATAATGTATTCACATTTGGTTACATCTCTAATATACTGTAGGTGTAGTATATTTAAACAAGAAAGTTTGCTTTAATCTAAGACCAAATCGACCTGTTTGTCTTACAGAGTCCGGATGTAAATCCAATCCAGTGCCCCAGTGATGCGTTTTGCCCTGAGGGCAGCATTGCTCCAGGTTATTGCATGGAGACTTTCTTCAGGAAGGCTGGAGACACATGCGAGCTTGCTCCTGTCACCATAGCTCTAATTGTCATTGGAGGAGGATGTATGAGCAAAATTTTTTTTTCTAATCTCATTATTATAATAAATTAATTTGACTCTTTACCCCTCAGTATGCACTCTGCTGACACCCTTACCTCTTCTCTCTCTGATCTCTTTAGTGTTTCTTCTGTTTATTGTCCTCCTGGTTTTTCGGAGGAGAAGGGATACAGACAGTGAGCTGTCTCTCTCTCGTGCCCCACTTCTGCGCAAGGACCGTCCCCCTTGTCATGTGTATGGAGTCCCGTGTGATGCGGATCCTGTGTATGCAGGGTGGTGACACAGTGACAATGCAGAGAGCAAAAACAAACACAAAATCCATGTCAAGCTATTGCGTGATCCTGTGCTGTGCATTTGCACATCTTCTGAAAATATACTGAATGTTAGACAAAATACTGAAAACTTTTTGATAAAGTCCATAGCTGTTTTCACTGAATGTGCACTCGAATCAAACTGCCTTTCTCTTATTATGCTGTTCACTGCTGTACACTGCAAACTGGTTGAATGAATGCAAAGGAGTATCCTTGAAGTATTTTTTAACAAGGTCAATTGGGCCACATCTGACAATAATTTTGCCTGTAAAAGTATGGAGAGAAACTGTTTTGTATTTAACTATTGTTTAATTAGTGCACTGGTCTGTAATATGTGGTACTCGTTAAGATTTTGATTGTGCTGGACTGTTGCTGTTGCCTGTAGGATTGTATTTATTCACTTGTGCCCCTTGTTGTTTTATTACATATGGTACTTAAGGAACTGTTATGGAAATGAATAATCTTTTTGGTATATAAAAAGTTAATGCCATATTGGAACTTTTAAAAGAAGCACAGTTGACCTTGTCTAGAAAATAAACTTTGCACAAGTTTCAAGTGAATTCTCATGACTATTACAAGATCATTTCATTCAATGTTTTTTAGTTGAGTTTTTTTTTTCTATAGGCAATGAATAAATTATAGTTTATTTACACTATTTTGGCTGAGTTGGAATACACCACTGTGTCAGATCAGCATGATGTTGTGGAGATCTACTGGGGGAACTGGAGTAAACTGAGCTAGTGCAGTCTTGCAGTCTGTGGAGGTTGCAGGGATAAGGTAAGGTATCACAGGTGGATCTAATCAGGAACCTGAGCAGGACATTTAGATTCTCCACAGGTCAGACCAACTGATTGGCCTCTTGACTATGGTCTCCCGTGCTGTCCATCGGCCCTGGCATCCTGGAGACCCAGTCCTGATCCTGTACCACTCTTCCTCCACCCTTGCCACCTCTGTCTTTTATCACAATGAATGGCATTCACAATGACCTAAAATCATAAATGAATGTGGCAGAAATTATTAATTTTCCAAACAGATTGAACTGCTGACAATTCTTTTTACCCTATGGTCTATATATGTGAAGTCAAAATAATACCAGAAATTATATATTATACAATTTATTATTATTATTGTTGTTGTTGTTGTTGTTGTTGACAAATGCTTCAGTGTTTATAATTTGTTGTTTAGCTTGTAACTGTTTGCACTCCGCCTTTTCCCACGGCGTGCTGTTTGTCCCAGCTGCGCACTGTAGGTCAGGGGTCACAGGGATTCAAGATGGCGGCCACCTTGACTAGAGGACTGTCAGGTAGTAATGTTTTCGCATTTACATTATAGCGCGTGCATGCCGATTTTGTTTATTCAGTTTGTGCTCGTATAATCGATTTGACTAAATTCTATCACACAGTGTTGCCTTAGACATTTGCTCCATATAAATGAGCATGGCTAGCTAATGTTAGCATATGCCAACCGGGTAGCTTTTGCGGCTATCGGTAGCATGTGTGTGTAAAACAGATATCACAAAGACGACTGAGATACTCCCATCAGAAAAGAACTCTTTTAACTAGCAACACTTCTGCGAACCCAATATCTAAAGACCTGTCCGTCTTCATTGTGGTTCTCAGGTATAGCGAGGCCTCTGACGGTTCTGGGACAGTCCTGCTTTAAGCACGCAGTCAGAGCTCCGCTGTTTCTCCCTCGCTTCTCCACACTTACTCAGCGACACTTCGGTTTTAAACCGCTGCCTTCTCATAATGCCTATGATCTTCAACAGCAGACTCTACTGCAACGGTAAGGTTCAGAAAGACATTATTCAAAAATAAGGCACAGATTTTCAAACACATATTTGTATTGCTACACTCAATACATGCGCCACAGAATGTGTGTAAACGTTAGGTTGCTACTGTAGCGTAATTGTTCACCTTAGTTAATTATATGGCAAGGAAGAGTCCTGAAGTACTCGATGATGCATCCAGACATAAATATGACACCACTTCTGATGCTGCACTGCCCTGCTGAAAAATTATTGAAAGACCTGACCAGCTACCAGCTGCCAAAACACACGCAGAGCTGCTCAGACTGGTAGAAACAGTTTCTGAAATACTGCTATGAATAAAACATTATAGACATGTTCTTTAAAAAAAAAATAACACAACAGTGAGGCAAAGATTGTGTTCATTATGGACACACCAATCTCGCTTTTACCTTTTTTTTTTTTTTAGTTCTGATACTGATCTAATGCAAAGAAAAGATTTTGACTGTACTATACACTGACCAGCCATAGCATTAAAACCACTGACAGGTGAAGTGAATAATATTGATTATCTCATTACAGTGGCACCTGTCAGGGGGTGGGATATATTAGGCAGCAAGTGCCTAATCCTTACACCTGCCCAGGAAGTGGAAGCAGGAAAAATGGGCAAGTGTAAGGATCTGAGTGACGCCAAATTGTGATGGCTAGATGACTGGGTCAGAGCATCTCCAAAACAGCAGGCCTTGTGGGGTGTTCCTGGTATGCA
>CM074954.1:14341454-14361410 GCA_037577455.1 Pangasius macronema | reverse complement strand
TACCTGGGGAAGAGATGGCACCAGGATGCACTGTGGGAAGAAGGCAAGCTGGCGGAGGCAGTGTGATGCTCTGGGCACTGTTCTGCTGGGAAACCTCGGGTCCTGGATGTGGATGTTACTTTGACACACATCAACCTAAACATTGCTGCAGACCAATGGGCTTGTGTGACTTTTTCTTATGTTCCAGCAGCACATCCCAAAATGTTTAATTCCTCTTATACCACAGCAATTTTACACAACAGTTATATTTTTTAACTGAGTAAGGAATGACCTGTCATACTTTTCATCGTGTATAGTTATGTTTAATGTTGAGGAATGTCTGCGATAAAAGTTAGTTACTGGTACCACATACTGTATGTTATAACAGCTGTAAACAGTCCTGACCTCAGCAGTTTCTCTTTTTAGCTCTTATTTGAGGTTAACGAGATAGAAATTAATCATGTCTTGTTTGGAAAGCACAAAGTCCCCTGTCCTGAAGATTCTCCCAGAAAACGTACTGTTAGAAAAGTGCTATCACGTGAGACTCCTTCCATGAATGTTAAGTAAACATTTCTTTATAGAAAACATCAATTAATATACATTTTTACTTTGTTTTTGTCTGTTTTTATTAGCCTTAGATTATGTAGAGTGTCCACTGAACAAGGCCGTGTGAATGAGAAATTATAATGTATTAGAACATGTGCATTAATATAAATCTGTGATTTGATTTGCAGCCAGATCTGCTGTCAGAGCTGCTGTTACTGAAAATTAATCAACACCTTCTAATTCAAGAACCGAACAGCGCTGTGGTAAAAGTGACAGTAAATAAATCTGCTGATGCTGTCAACCTCAAAATAATCGAGCGACGATATAAGAGCTTTTAGTGCTAAGTTATACAAAGCATCACAGGTGTGATGGCATGGTGTGTAGTGTCCTGTGTTAACTTACGAGATCTGTCACGTCAGTCAACATCATACAGGTTCATGGAGTGAAATTGATCCAGTTCTCTTTTCTTATTGGCCCTGATTGGAAACCCAGGACCGGCACAGTGCATGTCTAGTTTTACTGTATGAGTAGTCACATCCCTCTATCATGCTTTTTTGAGAAGTCTGTGGAATCAGAGGTATGCGGTTGTGTTGTGAGTTTTCTTATGTCTTGATATCTCTCATTGTACAGAGTCTCTCCTCTCATTCCATCACTGATGCAGCAACCCTGTAGAACCCTAACATATTTTAGTGTGAAGAAGGGCAAGAGGAAGACAGTGAGAGCTGTGGTGAAGAGGTTTCTGAGGCTGCACTGTGGCCTGTGGGTGAGGAGAAAGGTAAGGCAGGAGCCCACATGCACATTTGAACCGTTTCTTTGTAAATACTTGCATCTAATGAATTTAAGCTCCGAAATCTGGGAAAGTTTACAAAAAAAATTTGATATTAAATGGACACTCTTGCCAGTGAGACTTGTTTTCTTTCAGTGAGGCAGAGTTCCTATTTTTTCACTTTTGTTATCACCTCAGTATAAAAAACAGTTGTGATTAGTATCTCATAATTAGATTTAATGAAAGTCTAGAATTTATAATGTTTAAACGCAATTGCTGTACTTTGAGCACTAATTTAAATTCATCCCACAGTTTCATCCCTAAGTCAAGCAGTTCTTCGGTTAAACTGAATATTGTTTGTTTTTCAGGCTGGATACAAGAAGAAGCTTTGGAAAAAATCAGCAGTCAGAAAGAAGCGTTTAAGAGAGCACGTATTCTGCAATAAGACTCAGTGCAAAAAATTAGACAAAATGACAACATCCTTTTGGAAAAGAAGAAACTGGTACCTTAATGATCCTTACCAGAAATACCATGACAGGGTTAACCTGTAAGTGTCCTTAGCCCTCTTATATTAGAACTTCTATGTACTGTTGTTTTGAAGAAAATGTTTGTTTGTAAAGTGTATTTGTCTGACTGTTAAGCTTACCATCCAGAACCACAACAGAGAATACACATAGCACTTTCTGCAAATTTAACATTACTGAAAATATTCGTCGAAGTTGAAAACCAATGTTTATGGACTCCTTCTGGTCAGTGTAAAGAGCTATGATTATTGAAATAAACCTGTTTGGAGATGGTGGAGAAAATGAAATCAAAGAGCCACTGGTATTCTGTCTCCCTTTTTAATAACTGAAGATGACACACATTCAGATCCATATGAAGGGTTTGTGACAGAGATCAGACCATTTCCGTTTCTTTTCCCACATTATTCAACAGCGTAAGAGATATCTTCTGGCCTGCCAGACATGAGAGCTGTGTTCTGAATTACATTTTGAACAGAGGGGCTGCAAGCTGTGGTGTTCATTCGGAGGAAAGCAGGGTTTAGTCACCCTTATCAAGTACAACCCTAGCCACATTTTCTTTATGTCTCCATGTTGCAAGGAGTTTTAACAAACAAATGAATACAAATTAACATTAATTCAAAGTAAGAAATATTCTAAAAAACAGTGATAACTATTAGTCTTTAAAGGCACATCCTCTACTTGAATCATGACTAATTCTCGCAATTAACAGTTAAAAATAAATTCAGCTCCAAAACAATCTTGTTACAGTTTCAAAGAGAACCTGAACAAGCTGAGCTGAAAGCTAATATAAGTCACTGATACTTCAGTTAGCCTGTTTGTTTGTTTTTTTAGGATATGTGCCTTTAATAACTAACTCCAGGAACAACATTCAATGAAATCTAATACTACTTTTTATGGATGTAAGAACAGATAGACCTGACAATAATTCATGCAGAGCACTTAAATGGTTACATGTACAGAATGATAGAAGATATTTCATGCATGTTTTGTACTTATTTCATTTCTTTCAAAGTTGAAATGTTAAGTGAGCAGTTACAATGCTGGCTGGCTGGTCTTCTGCCCTAAACAATCAAATCAATCTTAATTCACAGTACTCAGGTTTCAAACTCTCTGCTTTGAATTTCATGTTTCTTGTGCCATATTCCACATCATTATGTTTGTCCTTTAACATTTCATCTTCAATGCTTTAATGCTTAGTTTGTTTAAATGTGGTAAGGTGTAACAAACTGTACCTGAGAAAGATATCTACTGAAACAAAAAAAATATTCGGCTATGTCGCTGTGAGACAGTATGGGCTTTTGCTACATGATATCTGAAAGAGGAAAGAGGTTAAATAAAATACGTAACGGTAGTATAAAGGTCGGACTGTCTGTGGAAGAAAGACACTTTCAGAGTAATTGCACCTTTGTCAACATCGGTGGCAGGGAGCCACGCAGGGAGCCACGCAATTCAGTACATCAGTGTTAGTGAGAATTTTTCAACGTATAATCCATTCTTTATTAAACAGTGATATGACATTGCATTGTGACCAATTTGAATTACTCAGTGAAGTATAGCAGTCTGACCGCACAGTGTTCTGACTTCAAGGGGCTACTTGGCAACCCCTAAATGTGTGAGAACTAAACTAAACTATGCTCGGTGAGTAAAGTGCCACATTCTCTCCATCTAGTGTGTATGTTACAGAGCTCACAGCATTATAATTCTTAACAGTGCTTAATTGAGCACGAGTGTACATAAAATGCAGTAATACTGGTGACTCCAGACTGGTATGAAGTAAAAAAAACACATTCAGATTGTCAACATGTGTGAATTCATGCAACGATAAAGTTACGAGAATATTTTGTACTTAATTTTAAGAAATTTGTTTCGATGTCTTGGATTTTCTGTTGTCTTTTGTTATAAGTGAGATTAGATTAACGTCAAATGATTATGCTTGTTGAGTAATCCAGAACTGCTACTCAAAAATGCTACTCGAAATATTCATGAATAAATAACATTTATTAAATTACCAATGTGATGTGTTTTCATTTTTCTTTCTTTCTTTCTTACTTTTGTGAGGGGCTTTAATCATAGAACATGCCTCATCACATTATCTGACAACAGCATGAATAAGAACAGCAGTTGGGGGTGAAATTTCTTCAGCGTGGCTCAGTTTAAATCTATTCTTTCACTGAGTCAACTGAAAACTAACGTCATTGCACATTTGTCCTGAAAAGTACTTTAAATATACATGATTAATATCTTCATTGCCATACAATTTTTGGTGGAATTAAAAGCCTGCATGTAAAAGTCACTCTTTGTAAATAAATATTTGTCTGCACAAATCTGCTTTACTCTGACTCAGACTTTCCAAACTGACAGTGTTAGTGTCAGTGTTAGTGGACTGACATTATCAATGCGCTACATATCCTGAGAGGATGATGGTGCCGTGCCCACTTGTACTCCATTCGAGTGCACTGAATGGCATGAAGCCTTAAAAAAAAAATCCACCGAAGAGTTGTTGCAGTGCCTCCAACAGTGAGCATAGTGGCTACTGTACAATGCCTAGGTGCTCAGAGACAAATGTTGCTCTCGTGACAGACCAACAGAGGGACACGCATGCTTCTGTCTCTCTCAAAGTCAAACAAACAAAAGGAAGCAAACATACACTCTTCACATACAGTAAATATGTACAACACAAACTGTTTAAGAGTCTTCGAATGGTGCCACGTACATGTGCTACCTCGATGGAAACCTCCTCCCTCGAGTGTGAAAGATCAGACGCAATAAGGTCGCACATCGCTTTGGTTACCTCATTAGAGAACAAGGCTGCTTTAAATATTTGATCTTTTGTCTGCATCGCCGTGAGTTTTCCCCCCCTCTCTGTCTCCTCTTTTTCTGTGTCCTCATGTTGCAGCTAAGGCAGCTAAAGCAGTCTCACAGCGTATGCACAGTCACATGGCCTCAGGGTTTGCTGATAGGGTGTTCTTGGATCTGGATCTGGTGAGAGGTCTTAAAGCTCTAGGAGGAGGCTGAGACATGGAAAGAAAAACAGACAAGGACAATGAAATTCAGACAGAGTCAGAGCCGAAATGGATCACTAATATCACCATCTCGCTTGTGACCATGTTTATTTTGCACATGAGCACAAGTTTTTCAAGTCAACTCCAGACCACACACATGTGTGCATGTTACATGTACTGTATCTATGGAAAGACAACTTGGCATACTATAATTAAGACTTGGGATAGATGTTTGAGAGAACATGATGAGTCTATATTCAAATAGTTTTCTGCTGTTTATTATTCTCCAGCATGATCAAATTAGCGATATTCTTGCATCCTAAGCTATAGCCTGCATGATGGACCTTTTTCTCTCCTAATGTCATTTAAGAAGCAGGAGTCAGTGCATGCAGATCATGCATCACACACAAAGTCTAGCCAAACATTTGTACTTTAAAGTCTTGGAACAGCAAAAACCCAAAAGCAACATTAGACAGTTATCTTTTGTTCTATGATCCTCCTCAAACACAAATGTGCAATTGCTGATTTTCAAACATACAGGAAACAGTATCCCAAACAAAAACTTCAGGTAGCCTATGGTGGATTAGCCTGTGGTGGTAATCATGCTGATTAGTGATTCAGCAAGTTAGTAATAACCAGGCCATCAGTGCCCCAGCAGGCACACCACCAACCATCTATCTGAAGAGGGGGCTACCTCTGGGGCACGTCTCTTAAGTAGTCCGAGTTGGGCTGAGTTGGCTGGGATGCCCCCCTCTTTTTCACACAGGAACCCGTGGAGACCCCGGAGTCTACCTCCCCCACGTCCAAACAGGACCCTTTCGAGTCCACCACTGTCTCCAGGTGACAGAGGCTGGCTTGGACTGCTGATGGATCTTGGTATCGGAGTGGGTTTGAGGATCAGAGGGGAAGAAGGCTCCACAGAAGCAAACTGCTCCACATTCAACATCTCAAACTCAGCTATGTCAAACTCTGGGCCTGCACCATGACAATACGGGCATCAAAACAAGCCTTTCCATGTGCTTGTGTATATTTTAAGTTGCATATGATATTCACTGTAATGAAATGAAACTGCAAAAGTCAATTTAAGGTCAAGGGATGATGATTGGAATAATCAAGGCCTACATTTAGACCCTTTCCATTAAAGCTACTGTAATGTTTAACAACAAAGCAGACATATTTTGGTAATTAACGAATACTTTTTTAATTTTAATATGCTAAAATCAATCATATACCTTTGTTACTTAATCGCAATATTAACCCTTCAAGTCCATACCCTTCTGATTTTGAAAATAATTCGAATGATTTTTGAGCGTTATAGTTCCATTACCAAAACGACTCCTCTCATATGCAAATCGACTCATCAAGGAGATTCAGTGAGCTGAGTCATTCGAGAAAGACATGTCAGTACTTTTACCTCAAGTGCTCTGCATTTCTTTAACTTTTCTTTCATGTTTCCTTTTCTTGCTTCCTTTCCTGCATCTTAAGTCCTAGGGCTGTTCAATTCCATATACTTTGGAGTCGACTCTCGATTCCCAATGCCTGGCAATGGAGAATCGACTCTTTTTGAAATTGACTGCCAGCGCTGTTTTTAGTATTTGTAGCCAAGAACTATTTGGCTACATTTAACAGGTAACTTTTGGATAGCTAGCCAGCTTTCCAACAGCATGGCTGGCTAAATGTCATTATGCTGACAATTACCTTAATGCCCCAGCTAACTAACTGCTACCTGACACGTTTTATTCATGCTTTTTGATCTTATATAAAACAAAGATTTATACATAGATAATACATAGAAATATCCTGCTGCTGTTCTCAATTTTGACATCTAAATACATTTGGCATCTAATATTATCAGATCCATTAACTTTACCTTGAGTCATTTCCCACTAAGGTATTTGCTTTGACTATTTGACTATTTGACTATGACTCATGAGTGTGTTATACATCACTTAAATATATTTAAATACTCTTAAATACTCAATATACTGAAATCTGTCATTCTACTGTCCACTTAACATAGCAAAAAAAATCACACAGTGTAATAAATATTCAGGCTGTTTTTACCCGGAAACATGAATGAGATATACCTTTAAAAGTTAAGGTACATAATTGGACCTTGATTACCACTGATTTACCTTTTCTAATGAAAATTAAAGGTGCATTTCCAGGTAAAAGATACATACTAAAGAACCAAAACATGTGCCTGTAATGGTACCATGACAACGATAAGGAAAAGTACAGCTTAAGACCTTTATTTCTGTATCTACATGCTGGATCAGGAACCAATTCAACAGGAAGTGTTCTCTAGCAGGGCTAATAGCCGAGAAGTTGCTGTGCTGCACAGTGGCTTGTGTGCATAGCAATACTCTTGGCTATGATCGCTTCTCATATTTCTTACTACGTATCAACACCTCCTCTGATATATTACTTCTAATGTACTTTCCAAAATATCTGACATCTCTTTTCTAAAAACAACTGTTCATTATACGAGGTATCTTAGAGACAAAAACGTAAGACCTCTATTAGTGGTTTGTAATTGTTCACTTATACTATGAAATTCAGACGTTTCATTGAATAGGGTGTATTGTGCAATACTCTTTTATTCATTCCTTCATTCATCTTGAGTAACCCCTTTATCCTAGTCAGGGTCACAGTGGATCCATGGCCTATCCTGGAAACACTGGGTATGAGGTAGGAATACACACCAGTCCATCACAGGGGCACCATGCACACACATTCACACCCTAATTAACACCTAGGGGCAATTTATCTTCATTAATCCACCTACTGGCATGTTTTGGGAATGTGGTAGGAAAACAGGGAATCTTGAGGAAACCATGCAAGACACAGGGAGAACGTGCAACAGAAACGCCACACAGACAGTAATGTGAGCTCAGGATCAAACCAAGGACCCTGGAGCTGTGAGGCAGCAACACTACCCTGCCGCGCCATGTGCCAGCCTATTGCACAATACTACACCATAGAAAATACAGATTACCTGCTGCATGCCACTTTCATTATAAAATGGAATACCTGGTCAACTTTTAAATCTACATTAAATTCACCATCAGTCCTATAATTAAATAATAAAACCAATTTAATGTCTGAAACTGATATTACTTAGCCAACCGAAGGTCTGTAAATACTAATAAACGGCATAATAACTCAACTTTGAACTTTCTTTTAAACAGAATGGACACCATCACTCCATGTTTGAAGATAAGAATATAACATGGGAAGCATCCTGCATACTGTATATATTTTTTATTCTTGATTGTTGAGCTGTACTGAACCACCAATGTAAGAATCTTGAATCTAAGCTGGCATGGTTAATATACTCAAGTAAAGGTACATTATGTAAAGACTGACGTGAACAAATTAGTGCCAATGAGTATGTGATTAGCTCATAGTCAGTTTTTCATAAGTGGAAGAAGAGTATTGAAGAGGTGATTAGTACCCGTCCACCTGAATGAGAACATCCGTCGTAGACTAAACGACGCGTAGTACCGTGCCCGAGACACGACTGGACTACCAGGCTGAGTGGTGACTGAAGCAGAACTCTTTGCCTGACCGTCCGAGTCTATGGTGGTCAGGTCATGCATGCTGAAACTCCGAAGGCGATCTGATAGCACACCCTGGCCCTGTGGTAGAAATGTCAGTGTAATCTTTTTTTATACTTTCATTGAATTTGCATTAAACCTTAGTGAAATTCAGTGACGTATGACTCTCCTCTAACATGTGTAATGGGAGTCTGAATATAAAGGGCTATGATTCTGATATCAGTGAGACTTACAGTTTTAAAAACAACAACATTCTGTACTTTAACCTCAAAGATATCAATAATAAAATACAGAGCTGAAACAATACCACTGTTTATATCTTTAGGGGCTGGATGTCATGTGAGAGAAGGAACCTGTAGCTGCAATGAGAACATGGTTCCTAGTTTTGAGCTTGAGCAAAAATATACAAAAACTATATCACATAAATATATTGTAAATAGCTCTCTTATTGGTGTTATTGGTGTATCGACAAACCTAACGGATTCCTGACCTACCCGTAATTTGTAACTGTTGAAAACACCACAATTATTCACTTTTAATATTCTTCATCAGTATGTCACTGAAATGATAATAATGTCACCTTAGTGGCAGCCATCACTGCAGCTGTAGCGGCCACATTCAGGCTCTTCTTTCCAAAGTGCATCAGGGTGTCATAACTTTTGTCCTTTGCTTGGCACAGGTATTCATCAATATCCTGGAAAATGCAAATAATAATGAAACAATTTACTTACCATCAGGGGTGAGGTAGGTAAGTAAATTCAGTATTATAACTGTTATCCTAAATGTGATTTGTCATTCACTGGTACGTCTTCCTTGTGTTTCCTCTTCAAACCACCAGATTGCCAAAAAAACAAGCTTTTGTTTCTGACTTTCCTCTTTTTCCTCTATCAGTGCCCTGCACTCTTCCTCCCTTGTACCCATGACGAATATCCTGCCTCACAAATAAAGGGCAGGAGAAAACCTTAGGAGAAAGTATAGCCTACCGCTGTTCATTAGCTGGGAACATGTCACCTAACACACTGCAGGAAACAGGGTCAAGCACAAGCTAGAGGCACACAGCAAGATGGGTCTTCACTTCCGGAAAAAAAAAACAACTTCCAGATGTTTCGATCACTGATCTTTTGTTTACTTTGGACTTTGAATCTTCTTGTTTTAAAAAAAAAAAAAACAGAAAAGAAAAGAAAAGAAAAAGGTGAAGGTGAGAGATATTCAGAAGCATACCTTTTCTTTAGAGGACAAAGTTGGGTGGACAAACTTCCTATACAGCACACTGGATCCCTTTGTGTATGGTGAAAGTAACCACACCATAAAAGCAATTTTGAGCTCATAGTAAAACGGGAGCCTACATAAGAGACAAGAGATGAGTCATTTGCAGGCATCATGATTTCAAGCCCTTTATCATCAGGCATAATCGACGACATTCGATCAGGGGCACACCTTCAGTGGGAAATGAGCAGGAAGGCATTATTTCACTTACCAGCACAGGAATAAATCTGTAATCACTTCAGCTGTTGTGAACAATGCAAATATTATCCAATACATCATCCATTTTACCTGTTGAAATATATATAAGCAGGTTTTAAAGAAACTTAGGAAATCTGGACATCAGTAAGCACGTTCCTGTAAGATGATGCTGAAAAAGCAGGCCGGAGACGTGAGTGCAGTAAGGCATGAAATGATATATTATATATTACGTTATGCAGCTCATACTCACATATTCTCTCACATCTTTTGATTTGACAGCTTTATATGACGAGTATGCAGGGTAAAGGGTCCCAAATATGAGCCTGTCAGACACAAACAGATCAACTAGATCAGCAGAACAGGATTCAGGCTGACCTGGGTGTTATAACCTAAGATTTCGAAATAATGAATACAACTTGTTTGCATTGAACATTTCCCCATTTTTTCACCCAAAGAGTTTCCAGCTTCACGATAAACTGATTTTCATGTACGTTTAAAAGTTTTCCGTGGAACATTACATTATATCCTTTCTACCTCTCTACCGGACATCATCTGTTTACGCAAGGAAAGTATTCTGTATTCTGATTCATCTACATAAATTAAAGGTACTAATTAAAGGTTCATACCTTATAGGTTGCCAGATTTTCAGTAGCATCTAGACCACCCCTACAAATCATTTACTTTTACATAAATACAGACCGTTAAGGATGATTGCATTTTTTTTTTTTGCTGTCATTTGCAATGTATCATAAAAGTAAGTGACAATTAAAGTTTAGACTAATAGAACTACATAAATAAGAAGGAGGCACATATTCAAATATACATCTAATGAATATAAACAGAATAAAACATCTAATAGCAGTCTAATAGTAGTGTTTGTTAAGTGGCAACTTTTGTAAATTTGTTATAATTTTGCCATAATCTGCAATCCACTTACATTAATTGGTTGACATCTTACGAAGTGGCATTCTGATACCACTTTAATAGATCTAATAATAACGCAGGATGTGCATCGCCTGTAGACGCTGCCTTGTGTTCTCAGGTTACTGCGCTCTATTATAAATATACGATTTGAATACCATACACATTGTATAAAAATTTGACCTCACTATGTGCACTTAATTCTAAATACAGCCTGCAACATGAAAGAAAATCTACTTTAGCAAAACTGATTTCACAGTGCATCTGCCTTAGTTTCTTTCAGGCTTCTGTTTACATTTTTCTGGTCTTCAGTCACAACACAACTGCTCAGGTTTTATCACCACCATATATAGATGCAATGCCCTGAAGCTTGTCCTCTGCAGTGCCCTATTGTTCGAATGTGACCGTGTAGAAATCCTACTAATTTTCCCAAACTCGTGAAGTTCAAAATGTTTCACGGCAGGCTTGTACCCGGTGAAGACTGACCAACAGCCCCACTGACGCTAACTTGTTTAATGTCATTTTTAAGAGGTTCATTTACTGATTTATTTCATAATTTATTTTCAACCAGAAAACGTGGACGACGCCATTTGCTGACGCTGTTTAAAAAAAAAAAACAGTCAAATACAGAATAAATGAAATCTGTGACAAATTGTAACACACAATCACCACCACATCGACACACAGCATGCAACATCTTTAAACAGTAAAGCTATTTAAACAGTATCTTTAACAGAGGGCGCAAAAGCAGATGACCTGAGCATGCAGAGTAATGTCAGTGAGTATGGAGCATTGACAACCAGCACAAGGTGCCATGAACTGCGCACACAAAGGTATCTGTGAGTGTAAGAGCACTTGAGTGAGCGCTGACATACACACACGTCCTTTCCTGATTGCCAGGGGATACACTTCGCTTGCAAGTCAACTTAATTACAGCAGAAAAAAAGCCATGGCCTAAAATTAAAAAAGTAATTTTAAATCTTTATTTCATTAGTTTTGCCAAGCTGTAGTAATACCACAGTATTACTGCAGTTATACAATGGTTATAACCATGGAATAAAAACATCCTGTTCACTGCAGAAGAAACCACTTTTGTATCCTATTTACATTTACATTTATGGCATTTGGCAGACGGCCTTATCCAGAGCGACTTACAATAGTGCTTTGAAGTCTATCAAAAATACTCTCTGATATTGGCTCACTAGGTCACAAACTAGGAATACCATCAGTCCAAAACTCTGTTGGGATTCAGCTTAGTTCTTCACTTGTACCTCTGGAGAACGCCTTAAAGTTTCTGAATGAATCAAAAAGGCTTCCAGGTAAGAGCTTTTAGTAAGTGAATAACTCTTAGCTATCTCTAAAGGTTCTTTTATTTGAAACTGGGGTTGAAACCTAAGATGTACAATTCTAAAGCAGTAGCAGAGGTACAACTGCAGCGCCTCCTCTTGGTAAAGTAGGCTATAGATCTGTTTATAAACTTCAGCATTAGTAGTATAATCAGTAAAAATGACATTATGACGTTGTTTCTGACATTAAAACATTACTTAATATAGCAGCCTAACTGTAAGAACAAAGTATGTCAAAGTCACTCACAGTGGGCTGTTAGTTTAAACGTACAAGGGCTGTTTTTATCATACATGAATGTGTTGCCCAGAAGACTGTACATCTTCCGAGCAACACATTCATGTTTTTTTTTACGTTTTTATGACCCTGATTATTTTCCAAGTTTATTCTGCCTGCTTGACAAAAATAGCTCAGACTGAGGGAACTGAGCCAAAGAAACTGAACAGTGTTGCTGCAGAGCTGAATAATTAGAAATCAGAAACAGAAACTCCCAGAAAAACTCAGGCCAAAGCTGCACCTGTGTTCAAGTAGCTACATGTCTGTCCACAAGTGTGTGATATCTCTCTCTCTCTCTCTCTCTCTCTCTCTCTCTCTCTCTCTCTCTCACACTCTCACACACACACACACACACACACACACACACACACACATACACACAGCTCAATGACAGCTGCACCTCTGACCCGAGCAAGTGGTACTGCTGGGTCAATCTACACACAAACCAAGCACCCATAAAAAAATAAAAAAATTAAAAAAACATAAAAACCAATGACACCCGACATGTGATTGACAGCGTCACAACACCTTGCTGCTCTGCCACCATACTGTTCTCTGCCAACCTGAATGCCACACAGTATGTACACTATATTTAGACCATCAGGACGCTGTGATGCAGCTCTTTAGTGTCCTGCAAAGTGTTGCCAGGCCATGTAACCGGATATTGTAATCTAAATTTAATTGACTCACCATTTTGTGGTTTCTTTTACGCATGGGCTTAAGTTTCCAAGATTGACCATTACTAAAAATGACAAAAACAATCCAAATGGAACTTCATGGATCCTATACAGTGGTTGATATGCATTTCAGTTTTATGCAGGTATAATTTGCTTTAAATAATTTGCTTTTCAATTTCTTTTCAACATTGCAAACATCCCACAAAAACCACTAGTCTATCTGAGATTATTAAGCTGTCATCAGTGACAGGCCGAATTTGTTCAACAAAACAGCTCTATTTTTTTTAAAGATCTGGGGGGAAATTGTTTTAATTCTTTTATATCCTGATGACTTGCTTGTTAGGGACTAAATGGGCGCTGGCTTTAAGACATCTTCAGCTGAAATGAACGCCTATTGACACCAGCCCAGCCGTCCAGAGGGACACGAATTGTCCGGCTCCGCGTCACCTCGCCTTTGTTTGGCCTTATTCACAGCTCTGGATATGACACTGAACAAATCACTTCGGCTTAGGAAACAGGGAATTAGGACAACTCTATCACTAACCTATATTAGATCATAATGCAAGTCCTCGATGGCCAAAACACCGCGTCACGACTTGTATATGATTATAATAAGGCTATGTTGTGCTTAGAATTAAGGAGGTAACATAAACACACCATGGTCCTGAAAACAAGACACCTTACAATAGAGAGATGAAGACCAAACAATAACCTAATGCAAAGATTTAGAGTGAAAAAACAAAAAAAACACTGCAAGAATAGAAGAAAAACACTTACACCACAAGCCTGGAAATAATCCACGAGACCATTGCGCTTGAGAGCTTGTTGTCAGCAGGGAGGAGTTTCCTTCGCGACTGCTGGCAGTGACCGTTTGACAGCGGGCGCTTCTGCGCATGCGCACGCGGCGAAGGCTATGGATATGTCCAAACCCGCACACTAGCGTACTAAACAGAATTTCACAATAGCACACAGAAAAAGATATATCAAAATAACAGTAATTCAGATACACATTTAATAGCTGCACCACATAATATCCATAACACAATAGCCAATTAAAGAGAATGTAAAATTAATAGCTTATAGTAAAACGTATAGCTCCCAAAGATGGCGGACTATTTTTAAATACTATTTAGTACGGTAGTATGTAGTTTGGGACTTAGCCCGATTCTAGAGCGCGCGCGTTGTATGGAAGGCTAAAAGGGCCAAAAGCTTTGTCATTGCTGAGAAAATGAACACCATGTGACAGACTGAGCTATACATTTCCGTTCTATGTTTATTCCTGAAATTTGATCCTCGTGGTTCAGGGGAGTTACTGCACCTTACAATGCAGATATCATATTCAAGTCTATGACACAGGCACACACTACTTGGCAAGTAGCTGTAAGGGAGGTTTTTAAAAAGCCCTGAGTCATGGTTAAAGCCAACACCCATCTTTTCGTGCATAAACTGACAATCAGTGAAAAGAGCCAAAGGTAGCCAAATGTAGGTATCAGTAAAACAAAACTGTTGCATTGTATGAAGAGCATTGCATGGATGAGGTTCAGTGCATAAACATTAGTATGAGCCTTTACACATAAAAGCAAGAACCCACACAATTAGGAAGAATTATTAAAACCAAATTCAGATTCCCAGCTATCCACAGTGAAAAGGAAGGCTATGATTACCTCAAACACTGAACCATTAAGTAATTTACTCCTGTGTTACATTACAGCAAACTAATTAAGGCTCAACATTACAAACACCTTAATTACACTATACAATTCGGTTGACCTACACAACACAGTGAGAATGCCTAATTTCACAACACAGGCAACTTACACGCATTTCTTTCCACTCTAATGTGAATGAAGTGAAGTGACTTGTGGCCAAGTGTGGTGACCCATACTCNAAGGGTCTCACCTCAGTCGTGGTATTGAGGGTGGCAGAGAGCACTGGTCATTCACTCCCCACACCTACAATCCCTGCCGGACCCGAGACTCAAACCCACGACCTTCAGGTTACAAGTCCGACTCTCGAACCATTAGGCCACGACTGCCCCCACGAATACACCACCTATAAGCTTAACGGTTATTTTGTCTTTGTATGGAGGTTAAACAAGTATTTTAAAATAAGAATTTGTCGGGACACAATACAAAACACATTTCTTCATGTGCATTCTGCAGGTATTTACATTTTTTATAAGACTGAAATGAAGCTATGAGGATTTTATAATAACTTCAGGAACTCATCATGAAACATAATTAATTAATGAAATGAGATTGAATTTGTATAAATTATATGCAGCCAGCTATAATAAGATGTGTTTTTAGATATGTATCTTCATGAATGGGAGACATAGCCTCATTTTAGTCCACAGGGAAAGAAAACTTTTAACGCCAGTATACTCAAACACAAATATACAGCTGTAAGAGACAGCAGTCTCATGCTATAAGCTGACAATATGACAGTTTTTAGATAGAGATTTATAAGAGAGCCGTACAGGGTCACGCAGTAAAGCATGTGCAGAAAAGGTCCCATGTCTCTGATGCTGTCTCTTAAAGAAAGAACTAACAATCTCTGCTACACAAGGTCACATCACAAAAACATTTTAGTGACAGTGCATTGAAATAACCGTGGCTTGTGATTTAAAACGCACGTACAGTAAAGTGTTAGAGATGATTTATATAAACAGTGGCTCAGGTCACACATTCATTTACAGAACCAGGGCCTAGCCAAAACTAAATCTCACTGAGAGTGAATTTTGGAGTATGTCTTATAGGAGGTGCTTTTTATCCAAACATTAAACTTTCGTTTATGTACCTTTGGACGGAATAATTTAAAACAACATAAAAAAGGAAAAGGATAATGTTTTTCTATTCTAATTCACTCAATAAGTGTTTTGGATTCACAGCAGTTTTCCTGTGAAACCGAACTAGTTCAGAACATTTTGAAAACGTCTCAGCCTTTTGGAGTGCTCTTAATAACAATAATATAACTGAGCACAAATCTGGAAAGGTGAATCTGAATTTGCAAGCCATTAGCAGTTGTTTTCCACTTTCACAACGTTGGCTGTCATGCAGCGGCTCTGTGTGAAAGACACACAGTTACCATAACAAGTCACAGCTAAGCATGGTTTTCATCAACCCGGGCAAGCAGCCAGATCACAGAACCATTTACATAACTAGGAGGGCTTTACTTAATATAAAATTAAGATAAACACACTCAATATCTATAGAGTTATACAAAACTTACATACAACGGCTGATAGAAGTTTCTCAGATTCAGTAAAGCCACATTTTCACTGCATGGTTACACAGAGAAGAAGCATTCGCTTAGACACCAAATAAGGCTAGAGAAACTACAGTGAAGATAAAGGCAGAAGGATAGAGACAAACATAATGACTGCAGTGTGTTCGTCATGTCACACAGCTACAGGCATACACAGCATGGACTAACTTAAATCACTGTTTAAAGCAGAAATTACTGAAATTTTGTTTAAATAACTTTTTGAAAATGAACTGAATGAAATTACCTAACACTCATAACAGACTGCTCTATAATGCTTCGAACTGCGGTTCGTTTAACCCTCTGTAAGTGCTGTTTAATCATATAGCCAAAGGGGTTTTGCTGGATTAGCACTTTTCCTGGTCTTGTTTTCTGTGCAAAACTATGATACAGCCTGCTTATACTAGTTCAGTCCTTATAAGAACATACAGAAGAAACAAGACAGAAGAATAAATTCATTGTAAATGAGAGGAGAATTTGGTCTATGACTACAGAGGTTTAGAAGGAGCAGTTCTAACGGTTTAGCTCCTCAGTGCCGCTAGTCTGGACTGCATTTCCTCAATGTCTTCTTCTTCTTCATCTTCTGAGGCCGCGGTAGCCCCGACTGGCTCTGGCTCAGGAAGAGCGTCTGTGACTTTGCTGGGAGCTTTTCCAAGAGCGCCTATTATTAAGCAAAATAAAATAAAATAAACATTCTGCATCAGATACTGATGGCTGGGATGGTGCTTAATGCTGCGTCCCAATTCGCCTACTTATACTACGCTATAAAAGCATGCACTCTTTTTGTGAAGAAAAAGTTGCATTTCAGCTTTTCTTTCTTCCTTATTCGTTATATCAATTATACTATTATAATTTCATTTACCATTCCTTTGATTTCTTTTTCCACAGTTCAATTACACCTCACCAAAAGTGCGTCCTTCTGTAGAACCATCCCAAACTCCTCCTCCTCCCTCGTGCAAGGAGCTGTGGAGCTGAAAGAGTATCCATGCATCCACACTTCAAAAATCTACCAGAAATAGTAGAACATCCCGGGACCTTTGGGATACTCATTTCAACAAACTATGATTTGGGACACACTAATTCTAATCTCAGATACTATTTAGGACAGATAGACAGATAGTAGGCGAATTGGGATGCAGCATTACATATTTACAAACATAACACATGTACAAGAAGCAAGGGTGCTAACCTGGGCAAAATAGTGAGGCTTAAACATTTTATTGTCAAATTTTTTTTTTATAAAATTATAAAACACACACACAATGCTGTTATCAAAATGAGATATTTTAGTATATTAGACCATAGGATCACTATAAAAAGCGAGCCATTTAAATACACTATAAAAACAGGCCTAACCCTAACTCTTAGTTAAATAGCACAGTTGTTGATTCGAGATGGTATGAAAGATAATAAGAAAGCAATATATAACTGGAGCACAGTAGGTCTTAAATTATATTAAACGAGCAACATGGTTAAAGGCTGATTTTAGGAATTTTACACTGAATGAGATCAAGATCTGTTTCTGAAAGAAAGGGGCTTGTTTGTGAGTGATGAACTGCAGCAGTGAGAATATGGGTGTTATTTTCACCTTAAAGTATCAAAATTCAACTTGACTGACTGGGAGAAAGAGCAAAGGGCGAGCACGTGTCATTACTGAGCGTACGCAGAACGGATGTACACTCGCGCAGATAGCTTTGCGTGCACTTCATTTGCAGGAATTATCACTGAATGGTTTAAAATGATAAGTAATTATTTTTAGAGGGAAAGTCATTTCGTCATGTGCAGCTTTTCTTTATTTTGCTCGGGAGCTTTAGTGTTGGGCGAATAATCTTATAATGTTACTATATATATTGTACCAAGTGAAGACTAAATTATAGTGTCAGAAAGAAAACTGTGCAAGAATTTAGGTTCCTTACCAGCTGTGATCTCATAGAGGATCCTATCAACCTCAGCCTCTGCTGCTTCCTCCATTTCTTCCTCATCCTCCATGCCCTCAAGTGTGTCCTCCAGCATCTCTTCTATAATACCCGCCTATACAGCACACACAGCTTAATGACCAATTCACATAAAACTCATCAAACCATGAACACTGTTCGTTTCACTGGAATGAATTAAGTAATAAAAAAGTCTTTAAAGTTCTGTCATGAACTGCTTTAATGGGGTCTAGGAGTGGAATGCTATTGCCATGGATGTCAGTATCTGCTTATGCCTGCACATTTTCAGAGAGCTGAAGGCTAAATTACATAACACAGCCACAGCGGTGCCAAGATTACGTTATGTCATTGTCTACAGCAGGGTATCATAATGTTAAAATATTTTCACCAATAATGAAATAACTTCACCATGAATCTTAGACATTTAAATATATTTGATCTGAAGTAACTTTAAACTGAGGTAACTAATCTCAAGTTAATCGTATATTAAACATGATTATGATCATATGATATTTCAGTTTGGTGTCACATAAATTAAATCAGATTCACCTGAACCAGAATCTGTGACGATTAAAAGAATAAAACATCATGTAATATGTGGTAAAGTGATATTTAGAGATTTAAATATATTGGGTTTGTGAGTCACACTGTTATTTTCATTCTTGAAATTTCAGGTTCAAGCAGTGGAAAGTCCAGCGTGATTGTGAAAATTCAGGCCATGGAATTGTTTTTTAAATATACGATTACCTTGAGATTTGAGATTGTAAGGACTTTTTTCTGCAACCTGCATGGGGCAGCAGTTGTGCATGTTATACTCTTTGCCTAATCATCTCATTTGTGCTGTTATGACAAAAAAGACCAAAATGTCTATTTTTTTTTAAGTGATTAAATGAAATGGTGGGTTTCAGACCTTCATCATCTCCTTCGAGAGTTCCCTCATGGTAGCCTGGATCTCTGGGATTTTTACCAGGTTCTGCATGGCCTTCATGACCTCAGTGCTCTTCTGCAACGCACCAGCCATTCTTAACACAGCTGTCAGGACACACACATACACACACACACACACACACAGTCATATAACGATGATCAGTAAAAGAGCTTGGTATTGTGATTGACAATTGTGTGGTGTAAGATGTACACCCTACTCACACAACTGATTCTTCATACTAAGAAGCACAGAGTTCATTTGGGCTTTGGAGGCATAAAGTTTGTTGACCGCCTTCTTTGACTGAATCATCTCTTTGGCAAGAATGATGCACACATCCTTTTGTCCCTTCTTAGCTGCATCTTTGATTGATCTCTTCACTTTCTCCTCTTCCCTCTGAATATCTTCAAAATGATAAAAACTAAAATATATAAACTCACATCCAGTAGACACCTCAAGGTCAGCATTACGTGTTAAGTGATATACAGGTGGGCTCATAAGCTTACATACGCCTTGCAGAATCTGACAAATGTCAATGACATTTAGTGATTGTCAAGGAGGCAACACATTACATTAAGGTGGGGGGGGGGGGTAAACTTTTGAACAGGACGATCAGTGTAAATTATTATTATTTTGTTTAAAGACCTTATTTCTTTCCATTTAGTATTGCCCTTCAGAAGCTACATAAGATAAATACATGTTTCCCAGAAGACAAAATAATAACAATTTACACCGATCATCCCATTCAAAAGTTTACACCCCCCTGGCTCTTAA
>CM074954.1:14319242-14341436 GCA_037577455.1 Pangasius macronema | reverse complement strand
CAAATATGCAGAAGATGCTGGAAAAGCAAAGAATGTGCAGGACCTGGAGGATTTTTCTGAAGAACAGTGGGCACTTTAACTGCTCACGACAAACAAGGGACTCAGGAACAACTATCACTAAACAGAAAAACAGTCGATCATCCAGGTAACAACACACAGGATTAAGAATCAAGAGTAGTAAGCTTTTAAACTGGTTTGTTTTTGTAAATTCAGTTATTGTTGTGTCTTGTGGACTATATGTAAACATCTGTTATGTGAAATAGCTTATTCAGGGCAGTACTAAATGCAA
Source organism: Pangasius macronema (assembly GCA_037577455.1). NCBI lineage: Eukaryota > Metazoa > Chordata > Actinopteri > Siluriformes > Pangasiidae > Pangasius > Pangasius macronema. The sequence goes on along the minus strand of CM074954.1, from coordinate 14,341,147 downwards.
TTTTTATGATCCCTCAAATTTTATTTTTTATTATTAACATTTTGCAGATTCTGCAAGGCATATGTAAACTTATGAGCCCAGCTGTAGTAACATCAATCTATTATACAGAAGAAATGAATACAGTATATATCTTTCAGGATTTTAATTCATTGTCGTTAGAGATATGTGACAACACTCACCTCGGATTTGTCTGTCAATCACTCTTATTTCCTTCCGTATCTTTAGAGACCATTCATTAATCTATGAGGAAGAGTGGAAAAGATTATTTTCCAAACCAGGATGGATCAGCACCAGCTCACATTACTCTGGGTGTGAACTTATGTGACATCACCACATGGCACTTAAAAAAAATATTGTATTATATATCTCAAAGGATCCTGTCTGTGCCGTCTACCAGAGAATTAGCCATGTTTAGCGATTAGTACAACAACCAAGTAGTACATGACATCATTAATCATCCACTCTATGTGATTAATAATGTTGTGAAATAAGAGTGGTTTGTTCATCCAACTACCCAAAGTTAGCTAGCGACGTTAGCAAGCGAACTGTCCAGCCGTCTAACTAACACTCGTACTAAGCTCTGTGGACTTCAACAAACTGCTTTCTACACAGCAGAGTTAATCCTCAATTCGCCTACCAGGTCTTTAGGCGGTTTTTCTTGTGTTTTCCCGAAAAGTCCCATTCTGAAACCTTCCCTCTAGCTAGCAGGAGAGCTATGGAGGCTATCAAAACAACACATTACAACTGTTCTTCTTCCCCATTCCAAACAAGTTACGTCACCCGCATGAAGTCACTTCCGGTTGTCGTGTCCAAGTCGTCGTGCAGAATAAAAGCGCGCTTTCAGTGCAGACTGAGTGAGCGTGTGCAAACCCAGAGCTGCAGGGTCACCGCATTCTCCCTCATTTCACACATCTTAATCAACTCATTAGCTGATCACAAAAACCTTCATGGGTTGAATTTGGTGTGTTAGAAGGGGAAATGTTAAAATCTCTGTAAGTGCTGTTGCTGAGTTTGACATGTCTGAGAGAGGCCCTGTGCAGCGTCTCTTACCATGCAGGCCAGTTACAGAGCTCCAGAGCTGCCAAAATAAAAAGTAATACAATTAAATAAACCAAGAAACAAACGTTTAGAAATTCCAAAAAAAAGTTTAGAATTATGAAAAATCACAAAATTATGCATGCATTATTTCTTTATGTATGTCTTTATTATATTACTCATTGTCTAGACCTGTTTTCCTTTTTTATCATTGTTGATTATTGTATGGTAACTGTAAGGGCAGTTCTAACCTTGGGGCCCATCAAAGATAGTGAGTTAAATTGACCAGTTATGTAACTTTTTCTTAGTATAAAACTAACATTTAATAAATAAATAAATAAATAAGGTAAGTGTTAGGATACATAAATATCTTGTATGGCATGCACATTCACTGCACTGATCACCTGCAGTTATCCAGTCAGCTGATCATGTGGCGAAAGTGCAATGCATAAAATCTTGCAAATACAGGTCACCAATTTCAGTTATCGTTCACATCAAACATCAAGATGGGGGGAAATGTGATCTCAGTGACTTTGATTTGAGTATTTCTGAAACTTCTGATGTTCTGTGATTTTTACATACAAATGTCTCTAGATTTTACACAGAATGGTGTGAAAAAAACAAACAAAAAACATCCAGTGAGTGGCAGTAGGTGGAAATACACTGCTGATGAGACAGGTCAGAAGAGAATGATTTGGACCTGATTTGTACCACAGACTGGTTGGACTTGTCAAGAAGGCTAAAGTAATTCAAATAACCACTCTTCACAACCATGGTGAGAAGAAAAGCATCTCAGAACACACAACCATGAGGCAGATCAGATACAACAGCAGAAGACCACATCGGGTTTCACTCTTGTCAGCCAAGAGCAGGAATCCGAGGCTACAGGGAGTAGCTGCTCACCCAGACTGGACAGTTAGAGATCGGAAAAAGACCAGGCAACTGCTGCTCACTGGATGTTTTTTGCCTGTCGGGAACCAGCAAACATCTTATGGTCAAAGTCACTAAGATCACATTTTTTCCCGATTCTGATATTTAAAGTGAACATTAACTGAAGCTCTTGGCCTGTACTGACATTGACCTGCTGCCACATGATTGGCTGTTTGGATAATTTCATGAATCTGCAGGTGTTTCTAAAAAGTGTACAGTGAGTGTATGTCTGTTTTACAAACCTTTGCTGCATGGTGCTAGATAAAGTATCTTGCTGTAGCCTACATTAAAAGGAGCAGACTAAAGCATCTGAGTGGAGTTTAGATACTCCATGGATTTACCTGCTGTGTGGCATACAGTTTATTACATGGATTGTTAATACGATTACTAAGAGAACTTTACCTACATTTATAGAGCAGTGATCGTAGGTATGAATACAACTATATAAAAAAATATATGAGCGTGTGTGTGTGTGTGTGTGTGTGTGTGTGTGTGTGTGTGTGTGTGTGCTGCCCTGTGATGGACTGCCATCCCGTCTCAACTGGGTACTTTCCACCTGATCCACTGCGACTCTGACCAGCTAATGCTAGCCAGCTAGTTACAGCCTGAAAGTTAGCTTCATTATTATCAAGGGAAAAATTAGATTACCAGAGATTCCTAAGCTAATGCTAACTAGGCAAACAGTTTACTAATAGGTACTTTTGTTAGAAAAAGTACAAAAAAACTGCTTAAAAACAGTTTAGACCAGCTTAATATAGATTGCTTATCTTCTTTATTATTATTATTATTATTATTATTATTATTATTATTATTATTATTATGTTGGTTGACCTAGTGACAGTTTTGGCGTCTCTCATTGGTCACTCAGCTGCCCGGTCCGTCCTGGTGACGTAGGCTGCCTGCCTGTCTTGAGAGCTTCTAGATTTTTCCTCCTTATCTCTCCCGTTGCACCAATCGAACTGCTGCGCTGTGTCCGGTATCCAATCATAACGCGCAGGGGGCGGGGCTACATCTTATTCCAGTGCGCAGTTTTACCGGTGGAGAGCATCAGTGCAGCCTGCGAGAACGCTGTAGAACCGTCCTGTGTTAGGATTAGTCTGAAAAAAAAAAAGGGTTGGCTAAAGCTTAGCTTACATAATAGCTAGTGACTATTACCTATTAAGTCCCATATTTTAGCTTAGCTGTGTTAGGTTATTCTCATCCAAATTCTAAGAGGGAGGATTTGGAAGGGACAGGAGAAGATAAAGGTTGAATATGTCCGTGGTAGGTTTTGATGTGGGTTTTCAGAACTGTTACATCGCTGTTGCCAGGAGCGGCGGCATTGAAACCATTGCGAATGAGTACAGTGACAGATGCACTCCGTAAGTACATGAGTGGAAAATGATGCTGTAGTTTCTTACGCAGTGTTTTCTAGGGGACAAGCTGGTAATGCGCCCAGTTACACGCTCTTCTGTTTTTTTTTTTTTGTCTGTTTGGATATTCCTATTTGGCACAGTGTTACATTGGCTTGTATGTTGTATGATAGAGGTAGAATTGCTCCAGTTGAACTGAAAACGAGAAGTGTCCTAGACTGTAACCGAGCAAGCACAAGTGCAAGGGCCTGACTGAGGTTCAACCTGCGTTACCTCTGTGATGGCTCTCTGGAACAGGTTATTACTCTGGCTTCTGCACTGTAACCCATCAGTTCTTCTGAATCATGACTCATTTGATTCATGACTGTTTAGTGTGCTGTAATATAAAAATGTTATCTTGTGACAAAGCAGAGCATGTGCAGACTCCATGCCCAGGGAAAGTGCTTGTCTTATACTTTTAATTGTTAAAGTGAACAGAACTAATTCTCAGGTATTCAACAAGCTCCGGATAAAATATTAATAGCGTGGTTACCGTTACAGTACTCTCAAAACACTACATTTGTGAAAGCAGGCTGAAGGTGCTCTCTCTGGTCCTGACCTGTTGTCTTAGTAGGTTTGTTGATCCTGGAGATACAGTGTCTCTTATGTGCTGGACTATGATGATTGCAATGTCAATGATATATAAAAATCATCCTCTTTTCCCCCACAGGGCTTGTATTTCTTTGATGTCTAAAAACAGAACCATTGGAAATGCCGCAAAGAGTCAGGTACAGAGGAATGATTAGCTGTTGTTGTCTATTCTAGTGGTAGATTTGTCTTGTCAGAAAATAAACCAACCACATTTTGGGAATAGTGACCTATTGAACATAAAGCATTTCTTCTTACAGATCATAACAAATTTTAAGAACACAGTCCATGGCTTTAAGAATTTCCATGGTCGAGCATTTGATGATCACTTTGTTAAATATGAAAAATCCAAGTTGCCTTACAGTCTTCACAAGCTGGCCAATGGCAGCACTGGAGTAAAGGTAAGGTTTGCATGTTCCACACCAACTACTGACATGTTGTCGTCAATGTTGGTGTATTTGTTGTCTGTAGACATAGATAGTTAGCCATGTACAATTAATGGCGCCACTTCTGATTCAAAGTTATGAAACACTGTAAATGCCGTTTTTTTTAAGGTTCGTTACTTGGATGAGGATAAGGTGTTCACCATTGAGCAGGTGACAGCCATGTTGCTCACTAAGCTGAAAGAGACTTCTGAGAGTGCACTAAAGAAACCAGTGGTGGACTGTGTGATTTCTGTAAGTGATATTAGCATTTTCCATCACAGAAAACTGTCAATTTGTACACAATTCTCATGAAAGTTTTTACTTTTTTCATTTTTTTGGTACAGGTTCCTAGTTTCTTTACTGATGCAGAGCGAAGATCAATGATTGATGCCGCTCAGATTGCTGGGCTGAACTGCTTGAGACTGATCAATGACACAACAGCAGGTCTGTGAGAGAAGACATGCATTTTCAGTTCCATCAGAAATTGACATTAAGAGAACACATCCTACTGGCCAATGTACAATATCAAGTCAGCTTACATATCCAACAGGTTGCTCTCAACATATAGCCATGCATTCATCTTGATTTCATAGTGAGCTTGTCAGATTTGAAACGAGGCAGAATCCCAAGTATGACATTACAAAGATAAAAGACGTGATTGAAGAGGAAATGTGTTGCTTAGACAGCCATGAACATAATATGACATTTATACAGTCATGTCTATAAAATTCTTCAGTCATCCAAGTCATTATGAATGTTGTGAGCGTAACATGATCCAGACGGTCAATCATGATTTTCAGCACCAAGGACAGCACTGTCAGAGCCTGCTCTCCACAGCGATGTTGGTCTTCCTTGCTAATGTGTAGTTTGATGAGACAGTGATTGTATTATTTGCAAATATTAATACACAATATTGTAAGATATGTTATTAACAGATAAACCTGTTATTAACACTTTGTGCTTTGGGCTAAGTATTAAATCCCAAATTGCTTTTCTGTAATATTTCTCTGAGAATTGGCTCACTGGACTTTTGTTGCAGTGGCATTAGCCTATGGAATCTACAAGCAAGACTTACCAAACCCAGAAGAAAAACCCCGTAATGTTGTGTTTGTGGACATCGGTCATTCATCTTATCAAGTGTCAATTGTCTCATTCAACAAAGGGAAACTGAAGGTCAGCGACACATTCAGCCTTGTTGAGTGTATTTTGTATATTGTTTGTAATTTGTAATTGTATTTAATAAGTGCTCTTTAGAATACATTTCTTACCCCATCTAACAGTTTGTGCAAACTCTCAAAAGCTCTGTCTTTTCCCTTCCACAGGTGTTGGCCACAGCATTTGACCCCTATTTGGGCGGGCGTAACTTTGATGAAGCACTCGTAGAGTATTTCTGTGAAGAGTTTAAAGGCCGTTATAAGTTAAATGTGAAGGACAACCCTCGAGCCCTGCTGAGGCTCTACCAAGAGTGTGAAAAGTTGAAAAAGCTCATGAGTGCCAACTCTTCAGAGCTACCACTTAACATCGAGTGCTTCATGAATGACATTGATGTTTCAGGGAAGATGAATAGGTAATGTCACACAAGATAAGTAGATTCATACAACACGATTAAGAAGCTAATGATCATGTAACAGATGTCTCTGTTAGTCTTCATTCACATGTTGGTATTTTTGAGTAGATTATATTCAGTGTTAGGTGTCTTTCAATGTGTGTTTTGTAGTTTTGGGAGTGTATTGCTATATTCTGATGGCATTGTTGTTCTGATTTGGCAGGGGCCAGTTTGAGGAGCTGTGTGCCCAGATATTGATGAGAGTGGAAGCACCACTTAAAGCTGTCATAGAACAATCAAGTAAGTAAAAATAAACAACTTTGGTTCTCACTATAGATATGCATCCCAAGTAATTGCTTTCTTCTTTGTGGCAGAGCTAGGCAGAGATGAGATCTATGCGGTTGAGATTGTTGGTGGTGCTACTAGGATTCCAGCCATTAAAGAGAGGATCTTGAAGTTCTTCTGTAAAGATGTCAGTACCACCCTGAATGCAGATGAAGCGGTGGCACGAGGATGCGCGCTACAGGTAGAGAGTCAGTCGGCAAAAATAGCACACACCAATTAAAAGGTGGCTACGACCTATTGTGTGTATAGATCTGCCTTGACCTTGACCTTGAAATTTTCACATCTGTCATGAAGTAGACAGATGGACACAAGTGCAGGTTTTCCTGGTTTTATTAAAACCAATGTAGAAAACAAACCCAAAGGCTAGGCAATACTCAGAAAAGTGAGGCAGACAAATGGTCACATGATCAGCAAATAAACTAGAATTAAACTAGAATTAATCTGAAACATAAAGCAGGCAATGGTCAAACATTAATGAAGAACAACAGATAAAGACTTTGCCTCATGACAGACGCAGTGCTGGAGCGAGACATTGCGAAGCAACACTGAGTGTCGGATTGTAAAGGGAGTGATTGCAAACTGGTGCATGACATTAATAATCAGGTGACTTTGAGCAGGGACAGGTGCTTGATTGCAGGTCAGGTGATGAGGTAGAGGACTGAGGATCATGGGAGTTGTAGTCTGCAACATCTGGAGTTAAAGACAAAGGTGTGACAATGTCCAGCACATACACTGGCATTAGTTTGAAGATTAATAATGAAACTATATTACATACAGATGATATGTGGATATTTTTGCCTCTTTTTGGATATTTCTCTAGATACCATCCCATGTAAAACAATACGAAGAGTTCTCAGTCTGAACCATACAAGAAGTTTATGTATGAATGTTTGTCTATATGCATGGTTGTTTGTGTGTGTGTGTGTGTGTGTGTGTGTGTGTGTGTGTGTGTGTAGTGTGCAATCTTGTCTCCAGCATTCAAGGTCCGTGAGTTTTCTATCACTGACGTGGTTCCCTTCCCGATCACTCTTCGCTGGAAGTCTCCCACAGATGAAGGTGTTAGGTAAGAGCTATACAAATTTGAAAAAAATATTTGATTAATAAACAAAAGATTTCTAGAAGAAATGTAATTAATATGGATTAAATATGTTATTAAATGCTATCAAAGGTTTTTGATTATCATTTCTTGATCCTTTGGTGGTAGATTGCAGCATTCTAATCCTAAACTGAGTCATAATTAAAAGTCAGTCACTAGCTTTTTCATTCAGATTAATGAAAAGGATGTTCGCTTTTTGGAGATAAACGAGTGATCCGTTGTATAATTATCATAGCCAGTGATGGCTGGCCCTGAAATGAGATGAGAGGGCTAAAATGTAATAATTATCTATAGCAGAAACTGTTAGAGTTGAGCAATGCATTACATTACATTAGTGACAGAGGAAACACACACACACACACTTAAAGGCAGCAAGGCAACTACATTCATGATTTCTAATTTTTGTTTAAAGTGTTTCAAGTCCGTAATGCCCTACTGGATGCCCTGTTTCCTCCAAATACAAAAGTACATAACCTTTAGCTTTATTATTTTACATAACATTTACCATAACCTATAACCGTGTAGTACATAATCTTCACCATAATCTATAACCTTTTGTTCAAATCAAAACTCATTAAACCTACAGTTTATCATCTGTCCTTTTGTACTTTGATTGGAGATACCTCCAGAGGTATTTAGACTCACCACTCTATTTCACATGCGCCTTCTAAGTCACTGTCACTAAGTGACATGTTATGGCTGCATCAGCAACGCAGGCTAAGCAGCCCGAATGGATATCAGACCTATGTGACTGGCATGTACGTTGTGTGACACGGAATAACAGTCATGTTAGTAGGTTCACCTGTGAAAATGTTACTGTGGTAAAATCCAAGCCCTACATCTGTCCTACTTATCAAAAAAAAAAAAAAATGATAAGAGAAAAGTATCACTTACACTCCACATGTCGTTCTTGGTACGTCGTGGAAAGAGGTAAGTTATCACTTTCCACAAGAAAGAGCCCTTTGACCTGCAAGCGTTTTACAGCACTTCACAAGATTTGCCATACCCAGACACCGCAATAGGTGGGATGTGTTATGAGGCTTATTGCAAATGCAGGATTTCTTATCCTATAAAAAAAAGTGGGTTGAAATCTTATTTTTGATTCTAAAAATATCCATTCCAGGACTCAGATTATAGCTAGACACTTAGCTCTCATTTGACAGTTCAATATCGACAGTACCACTGATGATGTATCTGAGCTAATCTGAGCTAAAATGGCTATGGTCAGAGAGCTGGACTCCCAGTGTCAGAGCTTGTGCACTCCCAAAAGATTTCCTCTCTCTATTTCCTCCTTATTCTTCACTGTGACTGCATACATGCTTTTTTTTTTCTTGAGAGTATATCTTATTTGTCACCTTCCATCTTTATTATTGGTTTTCTTGGTTTTTAATTTTCACAAAGTAAGATAGCACAGGATACATGAAATAATCTCAATTTCTTTGACCTTCTAGGCCGTTTTACTATCCAGAATGTTGTGCCCCAGTCTGATGGAGACAGTTCGAAGGTCAAGGTGAAAGTGCGTGTAAATGTGCATGGCATCTTCAGTGTATCCAGCGCCTCGCTGATCGAGAAGCAGAAAGGTGAAGCGGAGGATGTGCAAATGGAGATGGAGCCCACAGTTCAGAATGAGAGCAGGCAAGAAGAGCAGGTGGAAAAATAAAGCATCTTTCTTCACATCTATAGCAAAAATACCAGAACTTACTTGTAAATGTAATTAACAGATGGACATTTGAACTGACTTTTTTACTTTAACATACGTGTGTAGTTAGGTAAAGACCTTCAGCTGTTCGTGTGTGCAGGAGCCCTTCATTCATAAAGTCAGATGCTTTATATGAGCAGGATCAGTCACTGATGTTGATGCTGATGTTTGTGTGTGTTTTAGACTAAAATGCAAGTGGACCAAGACGGTCAAGGTGAGCAGCCCAATGAAGAAGGCAAAGCGCCAGGTTCTAATCCTAAGGTACTTACGAACAAAATGCTTTTTGACACAGCATGTTGTATAATAGCCCAAGGTTCTGTATGGTTGTTGATGTGTATAGTTATACCCTCTGCTCGTTTAAAGGATGGAGCGTCTCCTGAAAATCAAGAGCAGTGTGCAGGCTCGAGCAAACCCAAACCAAAGGTGAAGAGTGTTGAATTGCCCATCCTTACCTGCACTGTCAGGCAGCTGGACAGAGAGCTACTGAACAGCCTTGTGGAAGAGGAAGTGAGTTTGATTCAGTTCTGTTTGATTCGCTTGAGCCAAAACACAGCGGGAATTGCAGGTTGGTTTTCGTAGTTGGACAAATTTTACAAATCAAAGCATTTGAAGATGGTGGAGTATTGTTTAGAGCTCAGAGAATAAATATTAGTATATCATTGGAATAGTGTTGGGCTCATTTAAAAAAAAAAATAAAAAAGCACAAAGATCTTCTGCACAAAATGTTCTGAAGGTACTTTATATATGTTTTGTCTATCACCTATCACTTATCATCGGTTTTACTTGTGAGCTGATTATTTGTACTGTGATAGTACTGTATGTATTGTAGTTGTCTCTGCTTACTGTGATGGTTAAAGAATACTGTGCATCTAAGGACATACTACATCTTTGTGACTGTTATTCTGTAACATCTTTGTGACTGTAATTAACACTCTCCGTTTCAGCGGAACATGATAGTTCAGGATAAGCTGGAGAAAGAGAGGAATGATGCAAAGAATGCTGTGGAGGAGTATGTGTATGACCTGCGAGACAAGCTGTGTGGCATCTATGAAAAGATCATCAGTGAGGATGTGAGGAAATCAGCTCTTAATGCATTAATCACTGTGGCTTACAAAACAGTAACCTGCCTCCTCTGTGTGTAATGCATTAACATATTTTATGAAGTACATGTAGGCATGAATATAAGGCTAAAGCACAATTCTGTTGTGTCGTTTGCATTCGGGGGGGTGTGCAGGACAGCAGCAGACTCGCTCTAGTGCTTGAGGACACTGAGAACTGGCTGTATGAGGAGGGGGAAGACCACAGCTTTCTCTAGATAGACCTATTTGACAGACTTGAGTTTCATCCATGAGATTGACGTATCCGAAAGATTTTATCTATTAATTAGTTTAATCAAGCTGTTTTGTTTTGGAATTAGTTATATTAGTCTTCTGGTTTCATTAAGTGAATGTATCAATTGACAGAATGGTCAAACTGTTAAATTAGTGTCCTGCTTACAAAACCATCTTACCTTTGCTTCTGTGCATACAGTGGTATCAGACAGAAAGAAACGTACTAATATCTCCAAACCACTCGGGTAACTTCTCGCCATGTCCCTCGTCCTCCTTTCCGGTCATGCTTTTGATGAGCTAGGCAAGAAAATCCAGCTCTTCTTGAAGGCTGTGGAAGCATTTAAGCAAAAGGTAAAGAAGCATACTTAGATCTGTGCTAAGGTGCTGAGCAGCTGATATTGCTAAAGTAACTGTCTAGTAACCTGAATGCGCACAGCTCTTCAGGAATACTGCCAAGAATTTAAAATCTAAAATAGTTTTGATTTGCTTGACACTTGGTCATGGCATACTTCCATATGTGTTATTTCGCATTGGTAATTTCTTCATTATTGTTCCAAAATAGCAGAAAACCCTCGTATGAGCAAGTGTGTCCAAAATTATAACTAGTGGTGCATGAAAGTCTGTCGAAGGCTTTTGCTCCCTAATATAATGGTATATCACGTATTAGCTGTTATGGTAGTATTCTTCTGGGAGAAGTTTACCACCTCCCTTTAAAGCATTTTATAATGGATTTTCTAAAGATCACTGCACTGCTGGGACTGCCCTAATTACTTTCATGATGCTAATCATTTTAATTATCCACAGCCTGCTAAGTCGGTCTTGTTTGGGTTATGTTCCCTATAGAACTGTGGGCACCCCTTTTTATTAGTGTGTTTTATTTAAATACAGCAAGCAAGGTATGAGGTACTGTAGTTTTGGGATTAAAGGTAGATACATGATAGAAATATTTGAAGAGATTTCTCTGAGGTCTGAAACAATTTAAAATTTTCAACATTAGCTTTAATCACTGTCCTTAAGTTAAACACGAAATGTCTGTGAAATGGGTGTCATGAGGTATCGAGGTTGACAGTGGAGTACGTTTTGACTGTTAGGATGAACGTTACCAACATTTGAGCGCCGAGGAAATGAGCGCTGTGGAGAAGAGTGTGAATGAGGCCATGAGCTGGATGAACAGCAAGATGCTCATTCAGAGCAAACTGTCGTGGCGAGTCCTAGGACGTCACTTTCATCGTCTCTAGTATGTCTTCTAAGTCCACTCCCTTTGACAGAGTTGTCCAAAAGAACAAAACAACAACAACAACATATCGTCATGAGCCAAGCATGATCCTGTGAACAAATGTAGTCATAGACAGAGTATTCTGCGTGTCTTCTTTATCTGCAGGAGTTGGAGGAGATTTGCAGTGCTGTGGTGAACCAACCCAAACCCAAAGTTGAGGAGCCAGCAGAGGATAACAAGGCCCACAATGGTCCAGCAGCAGGACATGGGGTTGATGGCAAGAGCAACCAGCAGACTAAGAACCATGGAGAGATGGAAGTGAACTGAACTGCTTTTATCCAGCCTTGCTCTCATTCTCACAGAAGACTTCGTCAGACTCATGCACCTGATTCCTAACCTGTAGCCAGTACCAGTCTCTCTCTGTCCACAACTCCACTGGTTGTAATTTGCACCTCTGCTTGTTAAAGTCTGATTTCTGGTTTGGCTTTCTGTTGTATTTATTTCATTTTTGGATTCTGTTTTTCCTTTGAATGTTACAGCTATGTATAAAAGTAGGTCCAGGGTGAGCCATCCACTGATAGACTAATTAATAATAAATTAGTTGTAGCTTAACAATGAAACAATGCTGCCACTCTGAAAAAAAAATATGGCAAGACAATGTGATAGCTGGATTCTAATCAATCCCAAGTGCTCATTGTGTCAAGAGGTCAATTATATTGCACAGCAGCATGTTTCAGGAACATGTAAATTGTTACCTACTTGATCATTTTTAAGGTTAAATAAACATGAGCAAATATATATATGCAATGATATATATATATATATATATATATATATATATATATATATATATATATATATATATATATATATGAGAGAGTGTGTGTNATATATATATATATATATATATATATATATATATATATATATATATATATATATATATATATATATATGAGAGAGAGTGTGTGTGTATTTCTATATGAAACTCAAAGGTGTGTTGTCTAGGACTTGCAAATATTATATTAGTCATTTAATTTATCAATCAATATAAGGGTAAATAGGGGTTCAAGTGTTGAAATGGCAATGCTTACAACTCCAAGTTGTTATTTAGAAGTAGCATATAAAGAATTCTTCACTCAGTTTACATTTATTCATCCATTTCCCAATAACAAGTCCTGAGATTTGGCGGTGGCATCTAATAAAATCATCTTTATGACCACGGTCTATTGGCTTTTGTAGAGGTGTGTTTTATATTTAAATTGAACCCTTCAGACAAAATTGATCAATTAAAAGAAAGTTGAATGACAGAGTTCTGGTAACCAGAGTCAAGATTTGCCCTTTTAAGTGTGACATATGCAACTTGCATCATTCAGAGGAATATTTCAGGAGTGTTGAGAAATAGTTTACATGTTCATGTCCACATTTGATGACGATCAAAATTTAGGGTTTAAATTACTGCTTATAAACAGTGATTTCATGATCCTGAAAAAAAGCATCACACAGGATGTTTTTTAAAAAGAACTGAGTGGCCATAATGGCCGATGTCGGGTTCCTGTAAGCACATATCTATGGAGATTCAATATTAGTATATTAAGTAATATTAAGTCTGTTATATTGTAGAGAAGGGTTTTTAAAGAATCAAATGCAATATTTTATGATATTAAAAAAAATCACACAAGAAAAATGTTTGTATTTACAGTTTGTAGCATTAGAGGTCTAAGACTAAATATTTGGGTTCTAAGAATAAGAATGAAGATCAACTCATGAGGAAGGCAATCAGTCAGTTCAGAAATGGAAAAATAAGAGTAAAACGTTCAATATCTAAAGGATTTTCAGTAATAAATATATCATAAATAATGCACACACAAAGCAGCCAATTCAGACAGCAAGGCAGACAAGTGGCAAAAAAGTGCAAAACAAATAGCAAGATAGGAAAAAAGTGATAGAGGAGTTACCACACATGCTGAAAATAAACAAATATTAAAAACAAGCTCTTGAATCAGGGCCCTTCACAGAAGAAGAGTTTGATATGATACGGTAAAAAAAATAAATAAAAAATTTGGTGTCATGAAAGTGGTAATTATGATGAAAGTTTCTACAGGGTGCAAGAGAGTATTCTGCACAGTAACGTCCCATGTCTGTGTCCAGTGTCTAAATTCACATTTAGATATGGTATTTAAATATAATTCAAATCTGATGTGGAAATGCAAATATAAAACTAGAACTTATTTGTAGAAATGCCTGCTGAACAGGTGGGAATTCATTAGAATTAGCCTCAGGTAAGATTAATCCCTGATGAAATATTGCTTTTTGTGTGTCAATCATGAAGATTTGTGTACATGAGCTGGTTGAGAGTTGCATTAAAAATGAATCCAACTTGACAGTTATTCAGTCTGATTCAGCATTAATCAAAGGGGAATGCGACATGTGCAGCAAAAAAGCAGCTTTAATCACGTACAGTGTTCAGATAAAAAGAAGAACATGCATTGTAAGGGTGAAATGAGAAGTGATCAACAACAGCTTGTTTCTTTTAGCTGATGTTATGGTGTTTCTGTCAATATTGCAATTTAGAATTAGGACACACTGGTAGGAAAGCTTGCATTTTTAGTACTTTAATTTGTTTTTGTGTGTAGTATACTAAAAGAAAATGAGAAAAACAAAAGGATAATATACAGTTAAATTAAGCCATACAAAGGAATACATAATCCAAAAAGAAATGTTCTAGTCAAGTTGCAGCTACTGAAACCTAAAGTCCATTGCAGTGGACATGGAAATAAATGAAATACATTAAGTTTCATCATTTTTTATTTCATCATTTTTTCAGCTTTATTTGTCAAGGGTTTAAGTGTAAGAAAAAAATAAGTAATTTTTTTGTAGTATCTAGTAAAAATCAGATATGAAGGGGTTAACATACACGTGTGTTTGCTGCGTGTTTAAATTTAGCACACACTTGTGTGTATGTTGTGTAAAGCTGTGTAGGAAAACCACCCAAACGCGCACAGGGACTTTTATTACAGGGAGAAGCATGCGCGTGCAGGCGTGTTGGGCCTCCCGATGACGTCGCTCTACGTCATTACGCTTCTAACGGGCGGACTTTTCAAAATGGAGGAAAGGAAAATATTTTGGAGCGGAGCAAAACTACAACTTTTAAATGTATTTTTACACTTTGCAAGCGACGAAGGCACACGTTTCATGAAATGAAAAAGGATTTTTATTATCGTACTTAAACAATCTTGTCGAGTAAGGAGTCTAATGAAGTAAAAATGAGTGTCTCCATCGGCGATAAAATTGAGGTAAGTTGTGGAGCTGCGCGGTCACTTCAGCTAGGCTAGTTAACTATGCTAACTATCACAACACTCAGTTATCTAGCTATTCTTAGGTAGGTATCCGTGTAAAATTCGATATGTTAGTCAATTGCATGCTCAGTGCGGTTTTAATTTGTGGAGCTACTCCAGTCGGAAACTAGCAACCGAGCTGGTTAGAGTAGCTAAGTGCGGTTGGTTAGAGTATGAGTGTGGGCTAGCTAACTAGCAGCTTAAAGTGACTGAAGGGAGGAGAGGCTGAGAGAGGAAGCGCGTGCTGGAGTGAAATCAGTCAACATATCACTGGAGATTTTAACCTCCTGTGTTTATGGTGACGGTTTGTGTTTGGAGAATTGGGACGTGTTCTGTTGCTAGGAGACGCGCGATGGCGTCCTGTGGAGGTAAATCAGCGGGAACAGAGCCGGGATCACTCTGATGTCGGGTTAGTAAATGTCATTGTCAGACGCAGGTATCCAGGGACGCTTACAGAGCAGGACACACACACACACACACACACACACACGGAGGGACCTCAACACCGATCACATCGGAAATCTTTCGCGACACAGAATTAAACCCTGTTACACTTTAGAAAAGATGTTTGACGCGATTCGGTCTTTAATGCAGGATTTAACTAACAGCGACAGATGTGCAGTAAATGATAAAATCCTCACGTCATCCGAAGATCTTAGCATCGAGGTAGTGAAAATAACCGCTTTGGACTTGTTCTGAAGAGAGAAGGATTTCATTTCGTGTTATTGTGTATGATTGTGTGTGTTATTCACCCTTTACACACCGCAGGTCAGAGCTGAGTCTCATTCACATCTAACTTTGATTTTCAGGACTTCAGAGTTCTCACCTTGCTCGGTAAGGGCTCCTTTGCCTGCGTCTACAGAGCCAAATCTGTCAACACCGGCTTGGAAGTAGCGATCAAAATGGTAAGATTGTCCCCTTTGTTTTTCCTTTCTCAGTGATTTTTGTTGGAGCAGATGGGCGGTTACGTGCAGCATATGCGCTGTGTAATTGTGCTTTGTGCCCGTGTGTTACCGCAGATTGATAAGAAGGCCATGCACAAAGCTGGCATGGTGCAACGTGTCATTAACGAGGTGGAGATCCAGTGTCGGTTAAAACACCCCTCAGTGCTGGAGGTGAGTTACAGTTCCCCTCTGGGACTCGTTAGTGTGGTGTCAAACTAGTGAGCTGTGATTTACCTGTCATCACCTGACCTCTCTCTCTCTCTCTCTCTCTCTCTCTCTCTCTATATATATATATATATATATATATATATATATATATATATATATATAATCACAAAGTAATCAAATGTAATCTTGTGTAGGCTTTGAAATTGTTTGTAGTGGTACACACATTAATATTGTGTTACTCTAGTCAAAAGGTAAAGGTTTGCTTGCTATTTTTGCATTTTTGTTAAGCATCTGTTGACCCTGCCCCCTTTTGTTTTTCTTTGTTGAAGCTGTACAATTACTTTGAAGACAGCAATTATGTGTATCTGGTCCTGGAGATGTGCCATAACGGGGAAATGAGCCGTTATCTGAAAGACAGGAAGAAGCCTTTCACAGAAGAAGAAGGTGATTTTTATTTTTGGTTCAATTGTGAGTGGGTAGAATGCTCAAATGTCTCAAATGTGGTAATTACTTTGTAATTATTTTAAGCATTAACCTAACTTCATGTCCTGAATGAATCTATTCCAACAGTGAGACACTTCATGCACCAGATTGTGAAGGGCATGTTGTATCTGCACACTCATGGCATTATGCACAGAGACCTGACTCTCTCGAACCTGCTTCTCACCAGTAGCATGAACATTAAAATCGCCGACTTTGGCTTGGCCACGCAGCTCAAGCTGCCTAGTGAGAAGCACTTCACCATGTGTGGCACTCCCAACTACATCTCTCCTGAGGTGGCCACCCGGAGTGCCCACGGCCTGGAGTCGGACGTCTGGTCACTGGGCTGTATGTTCTATGCCTTTCTGACAGGCAGGCCCCCCTTCGACACAGACACTGTCAAACACACCCTCAGTAAAGTGGTTTTAGGGGAGTACCAGATGCCCACTCATGTGTCAGCTGAAGCTCAGGATCTTATTCGGCTGCTGCTGCAGAAGAATCCTGTTCTGAGGCCCAGCCTGTCAGCAGTGCTAGACCACCCTTTCATGACTCAGAGTGGGTCCACCTCAAGCAAAGACTCTGGGGGTAGTGATGGAGGCTCCATGGACAGTGGCATAGCGACGATATCTACAGCGTCCAACGCTACCAGCAACAGCAGCAGCAGTCGGCTCCACAGGAAAACCAGGCAGGTGATTGGGCAGGCCTTACCCAGCCGCATGGTGCCACTGCCCAGCCATTCGCAGCAATCAAGCAGCTCCAGCCTTAAGGGAGAGCAGGACTGGCAGCCACATGCACCAGGCAGTGTGAGAGTTCCTGTGGAGCTTGTCAGTGGAAGGCCTCATTCTCGCTACCTGAGACGGGCTCACTCCTCTGATCGCTCTGGTGCTGGCTATAGCCATGCTAGGCAGGAGGTGGAGCTGGAGCGATGCCACTCAGAGGAGGTGCTTCCAGGATCTGGTCGTATTTTCCCATCAACCTCCAATTATCAGGACAACGGCAGAGGCTATGCTGAACATGGACGTCTACCCTCTCCACCTGTCAAACAACCTGCAAGGTAAGAGACTAGCTCAAGAGTTTAATTGGTATTAGCTTCAAATGGTCTTATATGGTGTTGAATCCCCTCAGTATCAAAAGTATCATCATTTTGATGTTTGCTCTTACCTGTAATGCCATTATATGACTGATAAAGTATGATTCTGATCAAGTATAATGCAATTTGTTTCTATTATTAAAGTATTATTATACTATTATAGTAATTATCTGTTTTCCTCTTACAGCTCTGGGTCCTCCTTTTCTGCTCCGGTGCATCCTATCAGATTACAGACAGCGGAATCTAGCACACAGCCGTGGTTCAGCACAGATGGTATTTTATTTGCTTGATTTTTCCAAAAATCCCATATAGCTGGAAAGGGATTTTTCATCTAAGTTTTAAATGCAAGTCTTGCCTATAAGTAGCACAGTACTGATAACCATTAAATGTAATGCTGATCTTCTGATTATTTTTTTTAACTTCATGTTTTTTTGACTGTAAGGTTCTTTCAAGAGACCCGCAGACGTCAGCAGTTACAGCAGCAGTGGTAGTTTCCATTCTGGGCGAGAGGCAGTTGGGGCTCTGCCTTCCTGCACTGACCAACAAACAGTGAGAGCAACAAATGGCCTTCCTCCCCAATTATACCACCAATCCTCCTCTCACAGTGACCCCGGTCCCTGTAGGGAGAATGGGTTCGGAATGAGCCACTTCCCAGCACCCCAGGGCTGTGTGGATGTCCAAACTGCTCCTCTGTCCAGGAGCAAAGCTAAGGAGGGAAAGGAGAAGAAGAGTCCTCTGTTTCCTCCTCTCTGTGCAGCCAGACTGAAACCCATTCGACAGAAGACCAAAAATGCTGTGGTGAGTGAGGTTACTTTTAGGGCTATTAACATATTGTCAGGAATGGTTTAGTGGCAGTGTTTTGTTTTTTGTGACGTGGACCAGCATGGACGACATTTGTGCTGTCTGCTACTGAGAGTTATTTTTGGGGTTGCATGTGCATAATATGCTAACACATTTCCTCTTTAGGTCAGTATCCTAGATACAGGAGAGGTGTGTATGGAGCTTCTAAAAGGACAAGGAGCTCAGGAGAGGGTCAAGGAGGTACTGAGGATATCCTCTGATGGCTCCATGGTAAAGGAATCACTCATTCGTTCTTTAGTAGAAAATAGAAGACATTATATTAAATACAACTCAGTGACTTGAGTATTATTTGTCTGCCTATACAGGTGACTGTGTACCAGCCCAATGAGGGGAAAGGCTTCCCTGTGCTGGATCATCCGCCTTCTCCCCCAGAAGACATTTTGATATGCAGCTATGAAGATTTGCCAGGTACTTTTTTGAAGACTTAGCAGGATTCTGAATTTATAATTACGGTTGTTGTTGGCTAAAGTTAATTTATTCCGTGTATATGCCCTCATGAACATGTATTCATGTATGAATTGTTTGATCATTTAGAGAAGTACTGGAAGAAGTATCAATATGCCACCAAGTTTGTTCAGTTGGTGAAATCAAAGACTCCAAAAATAACCTTGTACACCAAGTTTGCCAAGTGCATGTTAATGGAAAACTCTCCCAATTCAGACCTGGAAATGTGCTTCTATGACGGTGGGTACTGCAAGTTTTAACTGTAAGTTCAAATTCGACTCATTTATTCTATCTGCAGTTATTTATATCAGTGGTATGTTCACATACATTTATACACATGTCTTTATTTCTGAGATGTAATAAGACCGTTGTGATACATGTGCAATACGACCTTGGCAATGCCTGTCTCATTATAGAAGACATGTTTGACAAGTTTATTTTTGTTGCTAAGGGTCTATGTATCCACTCTGTCCTCATTATTTATTCTCCTTTTTAGGTGCCAAAACCCATAAGACAAGCGATCAGGTGCGAGTGGTGGAGAAAAGTGGCAAGTCGTACACAGTGAAAGGGGATGTAGGTTTAAGCGGCATAAGCCCTGAGTGCAGACGTTACATGGAGCTCACAGATGAGGTACTGCTCTGCTAATTAGCTAATGTTTATCGATTTTA
Organism: Pangasius macronema; assembly: GCA_037577455.1. Lineage (NCBI taxonomy): Eukaryota > Metazoa > Chordata > Actinopteri > Siluriformes > Pangasiidae > Pangasius > Pangasius macronema. Next base: position 14,321,552 of record CM074954.1, on the reverse strand, counting down.
AGTCATTAAATATTATAAGTCAGTGGTTTATGAAGTGCTTTCTTATGCTAATACTGTTTTGTGCACTCAGGTCACCTGTTGTTGCACCATCTATTAAAGACACTATTTAAACACCACAGTAGCTACAAGTTAATTTTGTTTGTCTTTGTGTCAGGGGCACAGGACGTGTCTGTCTCTGGAGTCTGCCATCAGTGCTGAGGAGCAGCGTAGTGCTGGAGCCACGCCGTTCTTCCCCGTGACTATCGGCAGGTCAGACTGCTCTTCAGATATACTGTATACCACTCCTCAGAGTGTGGAACATTTTCAGTCCTCAGTCCTCCACGTGCACTAAGATGGCGACTTCTCTCCACAACATTTGTATTTAATGTCTAGCAGGACCACCGTCCTACAATGTCCCTTCTGTTGTCTCAGCCTCATTCTTGCATTTATTTGTTTCATGTGTGTTTGTCAGGAGACCCACTCACTCTGCCTCCTCCTGCCCAGTGGCCCAGGCCGCCTCTGAACAGGCTCCTACAGCTCCTGTTGAGGTTGCTCAGGTGTGCCTGAGTCCACCTCACCAACTCCACATCACCCCTTCTGTAAGACACATGTTTAAAATATGTTTATAATGCATTTGTGTGTATAATGTTACAAATGCCGGGTTGTAATATACTTGCCTTTTGTTCTTACATAACTAGATGATTTCCTACAGTGGGTCTGATTTTACGACAGCCAGTTTGGCTAAAGTCAGCTCCCCGCGCTCAGCCAAAGATGGATGTAGCATCAATGCAGGAAAAGTGCTGAAGTCCATCTTTGTCCCCAACATCGGCTGGGCCTCTCAGGTGAAATATTTATTGGTCTTGCAGTGTCTCTTCAGACATAAAGTAGCAGAATTAAAAAAAAAAAAAAAAAGAATGCCTTGGATGCTTCACAAAACATAGCATCACTCCATACGTTAAAGCAATTCATTCTTAATCAAATTCTTAATCATGTGTTTCCATTTATTTGATTTTTAGCTAACAAGTGGCGAAGTCTGGGTTCAGTTTAATGATGGGTCCCAGCTGGTGGTCCAGGCAGGAGTCTCCTGCATCACATTCACCTCGCCTGAAGGACACATCACCCGGTAAAGTACTTCTATTAAAACAATGTGGAATGAAAGTGCTTTTCAAAAGCATTGCTTATTCCTGACTTTACCTGTCTCTGATTAGGTATAAGGAGAATGAGAAGTTACCTGAGCTGGTTAAGGAGAAGCTGCATTGCCTTTCATCCATTCTCAGCCTTTTGGCAAGTCCTGCTGCACGACGCTGAGCAGCGACACTTACACAGAAAAGACGGAGCCCATGCTGTGATCACCACGCATGGTGATAAGCAGTCAAAAGCACTTCCTTTCTTTCTTTTTTTTACTTCATCCATTGTAAATTCTCTTCCTCAAAATGCATTAAATGTCTGTAAATACATTTTAAACAGTTGTACAGATTGTTCCAAAACTATGAAAAATATATATTTTTATGTTGTATAGTGTGTTTTTTGATCTTCTTGTCTTTTGCATGTATAAGTTTTTTTTTTTGTTTTGTTTTTTTACCTTACAATAGTGTGTCCCCTGGGCTTCAGTGAAAAGTCAGATGTACAAACATATCAACAATAAACATCTGTCTGCTGGCTAATACGACTAGTCATGTCAGTATTTTATTTTTTAAATAAAAAAAAAGTTTTTTAATGAACCTGCCACCACCTCCCTCTTTAAAGGGTTTTGTTAGCAATATATAAAGTTACATTTTTAATGGAAACAAAGAAAGAAATTAATAAAAAGGAGACAAAAGAGATAAACAGATAAAAGAGATTATGTGCACATCAACAAGTCAAAAACAAAACAGTTTGACAGCAAGACAGCAATGAATAGATGGGAGGGGAAAATGAAGAGGAAAAAGTACAAAGGGAGCATTTCAGTATTTCTGGATTCTGTTGTATTTGCTGATTTTTGTGGATCACAGTATGGATGTCCATAAAGAGGATCTGCAAGGTGGAAGACTGCGCACTATTACACGATTCTTACATTAGTAAGAACATCTTATAGGTATACAGTCCCCTCCGTATGTTTTGGAAAAGCAAGGTCAGGTTTTTTTTTTTTGTTTGGCTACACACTGAAGACATTTGGGTTTGAGATCAAAAGATGAACATGAGATGATAGATCAGAATTTCAGCTTTCATTTCTTGATGTACATCTAGATGTGTTAAACAACTTAGAACTTGCCACCCATTTTTCAAGTGATCAAAAATATTGGAACTTGTGACTGGCAGGAGGTCCTTGTTGCCCAGGTGTGCCCTATTAGA
>CM074954.1:14295472-14311107 GCA_037577455.1 Pangasius macronema | reverse complement strand
TATCAGTACTATGGTGCAATTATTTTGTCTAAGAGTACTGATAATGTCTTGCTTTGCTGTTGGCTAAATTCAAAAATCTTCAGAATTATTGGCACTCTTACTAAAAGTGGGTATAGTATAGATTTTTCTGCAAAACTGGTTTCAAAATGATCAGTACTCTCACTGTTAATACTTGCTGAAACTGCTCCTAGAACCTTTTCTTGTAAGATTGAAGGTTGGAGATGATTGTAAGAGGGATCGTGGACTTCCATAGCAAACATTTTAAGCTTCTTTATATATCTTAATTTTGTGCATGAGGTGAACTGCCTCGTCAATGTAGACCACGTGTTTTCAAACCTTGGTGAAAGATTTATGGTCAAGTTTTATCCTTCTGTGTGTTTGAAAGTGGGGCTTTTTTTAATGCAGTTCTTCCCAGCTTGTTTTTATGGTAATGGCTTCTAATGCTTGAGCTTCATAGCTTCAAGCTTCGAATAAGAATCAAAAACCAAAGCGCCTAAACCGTGCAGCTCTGAAACTTGTGGTCTTTTGGTTTTTACTTCCTCACTATACAGCAGGAGATAATCTTGATGATCTCCGATAATCATGCAGCTGACTGAATTTACTAAACATCTTTAATTTAGAATTTCCTGTACTGGCAGAAACCCAGACACTTCGAAGAGCGATTCCATTTTAAAGGTGTGCAGATTTCATCAGGGATTTCTCCCAGACACTGCACAGACCCTGTCTTGGACTAATCAGGCTTTCGTACAAGCAGCACCAATCATCTGGCCTTGGATTTGTCCGTGAACATAGACACACATCAGTTCACCTTGGCCATGAAGAACTGAGAGAGATGAATAATTTTCAAATCATTCAACAAGGATTTCTGTAGCTTGCCTCATCTGCACAGTGTCTTTGTGACTGTAGCTGTAGTTGTGTAACTGGTTTATGTCCTGTCTTCCTGACTTGTCAGCACATCTGCTTTTGATGTGCATAGCTGACATTTACAGAACCGGGGAGGTCAGTTTTTGATGATGTCATTGCTTGTGAACATCTTATAACTGACCGTTCCCACAAGAAAATAAAGACTGATGGTTATTTTAATGTGGGAACAACAAAGGTATTTCCCAGGAGGGAGGAAGGAGTTCATTATCTCTGTTTTTGATTGTTTCTTTGCCCTTAAGTTTGTTTCCATTCTTTTTTTTTCTCTGTTTTTTTTTTTTTTTTTTTTTAGAAAGATTAGAAAGAAAGATTACCAATATACCAGCACTGTAGTAGGTTCCCTTTGGTATGAATTGCATCATTCTTCTCTTGGTCATTTCCTTCCCTATATCATTTGATTGCTACCTCAGAACAAGATGCAGAACTTCCCAAACACATTTCTGACTTCATGGTTTATTTAAAGTGGGGTCTAAAAGTCTGAGACCAGTAGTGAAATTGCTTTAAATTTGCCTTCTTTTCTAATTTAATACAACAGTTTTCATTACAGATTATATTATTGGCAACAACTTGAGTGAAAAGTAGAAATCTTTACATGAATTTCTTAGTATTTGGTATGTTCTCTTTTTGCTTTAATGACAGTGTGCACTTGACCTGGCATGGACTCCACAAGTTTGTGCAAAACTTTATGATCCATTTAAGATCAAGTCCTTCGGAGTGCCGTGTGAACACATGCTTCAGTAGAAGAGATTAGGCCTGAGGAAAAGAATCTGACCTTTCGTACAACGCAGTTAACGTGGTCAAGATCACAAATGTGCTTATATTTACATCAGGAACTAGAAATAGTGCAGAATCTTGAATATTAAATATTCAAAATATTGAACATTTACTTTCTTTGTTTTTACGTTTTTTAACATTCTAAATCCTTTTGTTTATTTCCTATTTAAAATGAAAAAAAAAAATCGCAGATTTTCATTGTAGTCTCCACTGTATATTTTTCTGTTTTTGTTTGTGCTTAACCTAATAGTCTAATTCATTTTATGACTTTTGTAGAAACCCACAGGAAGTCTACACCCTTTCTTTGCTGCTTGTGGCAGTTTAATTGACTACCGAACGCAGTGTAGAGTGATAATTTGATCGCTCAGAGCACAAGCCCCTTTCAGTATATCTAATTATTCAGTTATGTTTGCTCACACGTTAGGTCATCATGTGAAGCGGGGTTATATCCGTAGAGTCTAGCTATCACCGGACTGCAGATTATTCTTATTTGCTAATATGGGCTTATAAAATATGAATGCAGGCTCAGTGTGTCAATATTTTATGAAGGGAAACATTAAAGAGCAATGACATCAGCACAGGAGGGGCTTTTTTTTTAACTTCTCCTCCTTCATGGTTTCTGTCCCTGTGTTATTCTGACTTCAGCACATGCATCACCCCCTCATGTGAAAACAGACCGTGTTTTTTATAGAAATGTGTGACGAGAGCACCGTTCATGAAAAGTGTTTACAAAGAGGACGTGGGAAAAAAAACATGGATATTTGAAGGAAAAAAAAATCACTTTGATTTGCATTTTAAGGACATCAAGGCGGCAGCCGGACTGTATTTGGATCCTGAGCTTTCCAAAGTAATATGAGTCATTATTTAAGTTTTTCGTTTTTCCATGAATTTATTTCAGAGCCCTTGGTGGCCAGTGCTTCCTCCGCATCCTCCTTCTGAGAGGGGGCGAATGACTCATCAGACAACATGCTCTCGCTCTCCATCTGGTTACAGACCTGTACATAGGCATTTTGTTTCTCTGTGTGTAGTAATGTCGCTGATAAATGTTTTTGTTCTTTGCATCGACCTGAAGAAGGAGAGACAATAATGTAATAAAACAGGCATGCGTCTCTTCCTCAGATCAATTAGCTTTCATATGCTATGGTGGAAAATTGTATGTAGACAGACAAGGCAGTAAGATACTTAATGCGGGCGTACTAAGCAAAGGCTGATTACATCCTCCTCATGATTACTGGGGCTGTGATGACAGTGTGTTTAGTGATAAAGAGAACAAGGAGAGAGGGAAAGATACTCATGTTTGTGCAGACGTGCACAGGTCAAAGATATTGCTGTTTTATGTTGCATGGTGTGTCAGGTTGCTCTACGTATCATCTGTTTCATAATTAAATCATCAGTTGTGTCTACATGAGCAAGCACGGCTTCACGTTAGCCGCCGTTATTGCAGTCAAATTGACAAAGCTTCAAGTGACAAGGTCCTAAGGCATGTACACATGGTCAGTTCAAATCCAGTTATTCAGATAAGACATAAGAAGCTTTACATTTACTGTGCATCAGAAAGGATCACGGATTAGATTGTGTGTTAGGAGTGTACGTGTTGTGTACAATGCCTTCCTTGCATGGAAACAACTGTCAAAACAGTGCTGTGTGTGTGTGTGTGTGTGTGTGTGTGTGTGTGTGTGTGTGTGTGTGTTTCTCTCCACTCCGCATACGGTTTGGATCTGGAGCTGGCCCTTCTGATTATTGTAAGCAGGAGATTAGGAGAACACGGAGCAGAATAAGCAACAGCCTGTCAACACATCAGCATTAAACCTGCGAGCCACAGACATTTTTTGTGCTTTAATGGCTCTTAGAGTTACGGGAATGATTTTCCTTCTCTTTATATAGAGAAGGATTCATTTGGGATAAATATTGTTTCTTTATTACTGTTACTTTCCCCAGTGTGCATTCACGAGCCCTCTGTGTGGTATTGCTACATTTTTATTGAACATGCTTGTTTGCTTACAGTTATCAGCATGTAGCTTGTTTTAAGGCTTTATTATTATTTCTATCTTGTTTGAAATCCTTTCAATGTTAAAATAAAATTGCTTAAAACATTGCTTTTTGTATAAGCAGTACTTTGGGGATTCTTCTCAAATAGTTCTCTTGAAATTGATGGTTTAAACTGAGTCACACCCGGCTGTTGTTTTCCCTTAGTACCTCGGGGTCAATTAGTGACTAAACTTTACTACAGTAAGCTCAGGGGAATACAAGTGCAATATCACTTTCATACACATGTATTGTATCTCTAGCCGTGTGTGTGTGTGTGTGTGTGTGTGTGTGTGTGTGTGTGTGTGTGTGTGTGACCCATTTTCTTGAGCAGCTCAGCACTGGGCCTAATTGATCCAGTGTGCAATTCGGTTTTAAAGCCCTCTTTATCTCTGTTTCAGCTATCTAATGCCATCTGGACTATTATTATTATTCATCCATACGACAGAGTCTGAACATCAGCGCCTCTAAAATTGTGAAACTAATACAGCCAGGTCCGTAAGTATTTGGATAGTGACACAATTTTCATAAATGTGTCTCTGTACACCACCACAATGGATTTGAAATGAAGCAGTCAAGATGTGATTGAAGTGTAGATTTTCAGCTTTAATTCAAAGTGTTTAACAAAAATATTGCATTAATTGTTTAGGATTTACAGCCATTTTTTAACATAGTCCCTTTATTTTCACAGAATCAAAAATAATTGGCCAGTTGTCTGTTAAGCAGTTTCATGGCTAAATGTGGCCTGTTCCCTCCTTATTTCATGACAAATTAAGGAGATAAAAGGTCTGGAATTGGTTCCAAGTGTTGAATTTGCATTTGGTAGCTGTTCGTGGGAACTCTCACTATGTGGTCCAAAGAGGTGTCCGTGCAAGTGAAGGAGGCCATCGTTAGGCTGAAAAAACAAAGCGGACCAATCAGAGAGATAGCAGAAACTTTAGGAGTGGCCAAATCAACAATTTAGTACATTCTTAAAAAGAGGGAATGCACTGTCGAGCTCAGCAGCACCAGAAGGCTTAGAAGACCACGGAAGACAACTAAAGTGGATGATTGCAAAATTCTTTCCTTGTTGAAGAAAAACTCCTTCACAACATCTAGCCAAGTCAAGTACACTCTTGAGGAGGCAGATCATTGTCAAACTCTACAATCAAGAGATGCCTTCATGAATGTAAATACGCATGGGTTACCTCAGCATGCAAACCACTTGTAACACTCAAGAAGATAAAGGCCAGATTAATCTTTGCTAGAAAACCTCTAAAAAGCCTGACCAGTTCTGATGCAAGATTAACTTGTACCAGAATGATGGGAAGAGAAGAGTATGGAGAAGGAAAGGAAGGGCTCATGAGCCAAAGTATACCACATCATCTGTCAAACATGTGGAGGCAGTGTTATGGCATAGGCATGTATGCCTGCCAATGGAACTGGGTCATTGGTGTTTATTGATGATGTGACTGCTGGTAGAAGTAGCAAGATGAATTCTGAAGTGTATAGAGCTATACTTTCTGCTCAGTTGATAGGACAACACTTCAAAGTTCAGATAGATAATGACCCAAACATACCATGAAAGCAACCCAAGAGCTTGGAAATGGAATGTTCTTAAATGGCAGAGTCAGTCACCTGACCTCAACCCAACAGAGCATGCTTTTCACATACTGAAGACAAAACTGAAGGCAGAAAGAGCCACAAACAAGCAGCAACTGACCGCAGCTGCAGTAAAGGCCTGGTTAAGCATCTCAAGGGAGGAGACTCAGCATTTGGTGATGTCCATGCCTTCTAGTCTTCAGGCAGTCATTGACTGCAAAGGATTTGCATCCAAGTATTAAAAATAATCCTAATATGTATGATTGTTAGTTTGTCTAATTACAGTTGAGCCTGTGAAAATGGAGTGACTATGCAAAAAATGGCTGTAATTCCTAAATGAAGTGAAGTGAAGTGACTTTGTGGCCAAGTATGGTGACCCATTCTTGGAATTTGTGCTTTAACCCATCCAAGTGCACGCACACCGTAATGAACACACACCCGGAGCAGTGGGCAGCCATTTTAGCTGCGGCGCCCAGGAAGCAGTTGGGGGATCGGTGCCTTGCTCAAGGGTCTCACCTCAGTCGTGGTATTGAGGGTGGCAGAGAGCGCTGATCATTCACTCCCCACACCTACAATCCCTGCCGGACCCGAGACTCGAACCCACGACCTTCAGGACTCTCAGACCATTAGGCCACGACTGCCCTAAATGGTTAATGCAGTATTTTTGTTAAACCCCTTGAACTATTGAAGTGAAAATCTACACTTCAATCACATCTTAATTGCTTCATTTCAAATCCATTGTGGTGGTGTACAGAGGCAAAATGACGAAAATTGTGTCACTGTCCAAATACTTCTGGACCTGACTGTAGATGACCTTGTTGATAGATTGTTTATTTATTAGAGGCATCAGACCAGATACTGCATCAAAAGAAGTATAGCTCATACAGGGCAATGTGAATGTCATCGTAAAATATCTGCCCCACTTAAAAAGAAGTAAATGTCAAGGGATCAGCATACAGTACGCAGCTGTTAGCATAATGTGAAATCCATATCTCTTTGCTGAAGATGTTCAGCATTAGTTAAGCTGCTGTCTTCCTCTTTGCCTTCAGCTTGACCTGAGCCAGCCTCTGGAGGAGCAGGGCCCGTTAGACGTCATCATCCACAAGCTGACAGATCTGATCCTGGAGGCGGACCAGAACGACACCCAGTCCCTGTTACTGGTTCAGCGTGTGCAGGTTAGAACTGGCCACAATACAAACATTATTATGCTTCTTCGCCTGGCATTTGAAATTAAATGCATTTGAAAAGAATCAAACACGTTCCCCAAAGCACCAGTTGCACCAGAGGTGTTTCTCGTGCCGTATTACTTTGTAATAGCATTTTAGTCAGGACTAGCTGCATGAGATGTGAGGCATGTGAGTGTTTTTTTTCCCCCCTTTTTCAATTTTCTTCCTAATTTTCACCCACCAGCCAGCTCTCACTTATCATACAGCAGCTACCAATCAGCGTCTTTGTATGCGAGAGCCCTCCCATGAGCTAACTATGCATTTAGTGTCTCTGATTAACTGACTGGGAGGCGTGTCTGATTACATACAAGGAAATGGTTTGAAGAGATGTAACATTTCTTCCACGGGGTTAATCAAATTCAGATTAATATTGTTTAATTCAGAATAATACAGTTCAAAGTACATCCTAAACATAAACAGTAAAGTGAGGTTTATTTTTCGCCCAACGAAATTATGTTTGTGTTATCTTCTATTTCTTATTCCTACAGTGAAACAAGGAACTTACATTGTTTTTCAGCTTTTCTTCAAATAAGTAAATTCCGGTGTGGTTCATGCGACAGAGCCTCTTGGAAGACATGCTCATTTTACATGCAAATATGAATGCTTCGTCCTTTGTGAGTGTCTGCAGCCGATGTCCTGATGCGCACACAGAAGTATAAATTGGCCTTTACGTGTGCTTCCTCTGAGACACGTGAAGCCAGCCAACTGCGACTTTTTAAACTGCTGCTCATACTGCATCACAAGGCAGCATAACACACTCTGAGGAAAGAACTATCTGCCCTCTTCCACATACACATAGTGTCACTGTGATTGACACGGGAGAGAGCAATGCCGTCCCTCCTAAGTAGAGAGCACAGCAAATACTGCTCCCTAGGCTCCTGGCCAGGGATGGCTGTGGCATCGTTGGGATTTGACCTCGCAGTTTCCTGATGATGTGTCAAGTGCTTGAGCGCTATCTGTTGCGCCACTCAAGAGCTGTGCATGTCTTTTGTTGCTCTGTGTCTACTTTTTTTTTTTTTTTACACTTCCACCTTATATGCAGTGTGTAGTTTATTTTAAAGAATCAGAATATATCTACACTAGTATTCTAACAGAGCTGGCTGCAAAGCAAAGAATCTGTACAGAAATTATACTTATTTCACAAACATGGGGAATATCGTGTATATGCGAGTAAGTAAGAGTAAGAGTAAGTATAGTGCTGTGTGGATGTTATGGCAGTTATACATCCAGAACCTGCAGCGTGGATAGGATAGAAAGCTGCTTATGCTGCACAGATGTGTCTTTTATGTCTGGCCTCCAGTGTGAGTTCTAGGTAACACTTAGGACTATCTATCATGCATCACACAACTGAATGGTGCTGCATTTATGAACATATAAGGAAGTAGATGCTTACAGTGCTTCACTGAGACCTATCTCGAAATATAAATCTTTGCCTGTGAGAGGGTGCAAAAAGGGAAAGAGACTTTGTGGCACTGATCCTAACTGTTAGTGGACAACCGTGATTTGGATTGCGAAGAGGAAAGTTGACTCTAATCAGAGTCGTAATTAATCCCCATTTTTGGACCATGTTTTATAAAGACAGTGTTTTTTCCAAAAAAAAACTGAGTATATTAGAGCACAACAAAGCACACTATGTTTTACATGATAAGGCTGTATAAGGGTTCTTAATACAGTAGTGGCACGAGAGTACTCCCTGATCTGTTTACAGTCCAGGGAGTACTCTTATAGTTAACCATAAGTAATTTGAGGGCTTTATAAACATTTTAGTCAAATCTACTGGTGAGGAAATTTCAAGCTCTTTCGTACAAAAATTGTATTACAAGCAGCAGGCGAAAGAACATTTCGTAACATGGATTGTGCTGCACTGTTCTTTGCGTGGATGTGAGTGAAAAGTAACACATGAGCACGTAATAATCAAGAATTCAGGGCTGTGTCTCAAATCGTGTAATGCACAATAATAACATAATAGCAATGATGCAGTAACATCCTGTTTAGTATAGTGGTATGTAGTTTGGGATGCGGTATAAATATTCACGACTTGCACAGTGTTACAGAAGTGTTACGAGAATAAAAACGTTATTGTGCACATTAGTCCAGCTGACACAGTTACTGAGCACTAAGGAAAACCTTCTTTTCAACAAGAGCTTGTCTTTTAGCTACTGTCAGGTGGTTAGCCATCACTGTGACAGCTTGTGCATCACAAACCTGCTGGAATATGTTTTATTTTGTAAGCTCATAAGCACTGCACAACCTCCAGAATGAACCAGGCAACTTGTGTTAGCTACTAGGGCTACACGATACTGAATAAAAACACGATATGCGATAACTTGTTAAATAATGTGATATGCGGTACTGTAATGCTGTAAGTGTGTGAAATCAATTTAAATTCTGTGTATATATTTATATGTTTAAAAACTGAAAAATGTTTCATGTACTTTTGAGGAAAAGAAAGCAGTCTCTGCTGTCTGCATCACCCTAAAACGTTGAATTTTTCATAACTTTTTGAAGTATTAAAATCATTCCGTTATCACAGGCCCTTGCGATATGCATATCGCGATATTCACATTTGCGATATTTCGATTATTTCGATATATTGTGCAGCCCTGTTAGCTACATAGTTCAGGCTGAAGGGAAGAGGGGTTGCTCCAGTGTAATCTCCGATGCATGCACCAGACCACAGGCTCAATGGCAGGGCTTTCCTTGAGGCTTTGCATATCTCCCGAGACTCAGCTAGCCTGCTAAATATAAATGTATTTTGTTCTCCAGACTGTCTAAAAGGTTTGGCAAGGGCTGGATAGCATCTAGCTGAAACCCAGATCCGATGATAAATGATGAGTGATGACAAATCACTCCCTCGTGCCTAATATAACTGAGCACTGAAATACAAAAATATGGAGAAACTCGTCAGTCTGTCTTGTGAGTCGTAAGTGCTGTAGACAAATTACTTCATAATACATTGTTACATGCTTCATAATGAGGATAAATCAACTGAGTAATATTCTCTAGCTCCCCACCAAGTTAGAGTGTTGTCTGTTAGTATTTAGGGAGTATAAGAGAGAGTAGAGTATTTTCTGACCGCTCAGTTTGTGTCATTTTTTGAATTTTGTCAAAATCCTGCACACTGTTGCTTTAAGTAGGTCCATCTACAACATGTATTTGGGACATTTTTCATAACTTGCAGCCTGTATATTATAATACTGTATTTTATAATGATTAAAAATGATTAAAACCTGCAAGTTTAAAAACGTGCATGCGTGCGCGTTTGTGTGTGCGTGCGTGCGTGTGTGCATGTGTGTGTGTGTGTGCATGTGTGTGAATAGAGAAGTAACACAGTAGAGGAAGAACAGTCTTTCATAAAGGAGTACAATCCTAATTCATATTATTTAGAACTGGTAATAGAATGTCCTCTGTAAATGAGTCATTCTGACTTTACCAAAAAAAAAAAAAAAAAATAGAGTAGTCTTTTTTTTTTTTTTTTTATGTCAGCGTGATTGTCTTACATAACACTTTTCTTGCTTTGGATCTGTGCTGGCAAGATCTGTGTTATGCATTCCTGTTCACATGCTGATGCTCCTGCTGACAGCAGACATGCATGAACAGCACATGTGCGTGCGTGAGTGCGTGCATGCTTGAAGGTTTTGGGAGATGGTGAAAAGATATGCGATTTCTTCAGATAATAAGAAAGACACAGTGTAAAGACATAATCTCCACAGTTTCGCCAGATCTCAATTTCTGCCTTTGCCTGTTTTTCTCATTTCTCTGAAGGAAACAGAGTGTGAAAGTGGAGTGTATTTGTGAGCATTAAGAGTGCAAAGAGACTTAAATGTATATTCTGTACAAAAAGGGAAGCTTGTGCAGATCTGATAGCTTTGTGTTCGGTGTGAGTGACGTAACAGAGCCCAGGGTGCGTCTGTGTATGCGTCTGTGTATGTGTATGTGTCTGCATTCACAGGTGGTGCAGTAATGAAGTGTTTTTTTTTGTTTGTTTGTTTTTGTTGGTTTTTTTATTGGTTTTTAAGGCTGTGCAGTGCTCATGGCCATTGTCTCCTGTGTGTTTGTGCTCTAATATGATTTATAGGTATATAATACCAAAATAAGCTAGATAACAGCCCATAATTATTGAGTGTTTTAGGAATGTAACCTTTTCCCCTGGATTTGCAGGACTACATAGATGCTCACCCTGAGACCATAGTGCTGGATCCACTCCCAGCCATCAGGACACTGCTTGACCGCTGCAAGTCTTACCAGCTGGTCCACCGAATAGAGGCCTGCATGCAAGGTATAGCCAATGCTTGTCCTTTGTTCATTTTTGTTTTCTTTAATTTTCATATTAATTCATTTTAGTTGATGCAACTTGAGATGCGTATTAGATCACCATCTCTAAAAGATGTGTCCATGACTTTTTAAAAGAAAACCTTTTGAAAAGAGCTGTAGACATGACAAACTAAGCCATGATCACTTTACTTAAATTAGACAATTTAAGTAAAACGATGTCGGTCTACAGATGGGTTACAAATGAAATGAAAAACTGGTGGCTTTGTTATACTCTGGGGGCGAATGGCTGTCATGGTTAGGGTCCATGTGTCCCGTTAGAGGGGAGGATCACTGCATGTCAGTATAAAGCTATTCTAACTGGTCGTCTTTATCCGATGACGAAACATTTCTATCCTGATAGAACTGGTCTCTTCCAGGATGACTCTGCCCCATCCACATTATGGCATTAGGGCTTACTGAATAATTTAACGAGTATAAAATGATGTAAATCATATGCTAAGGCCTTCACAGTCACCTGATCTCAACCAGTTGAGCGCCTATAGGAGATTTTGGACTGACATGTTTGACAGCGCTCTCCACCACCATCATCTACCACTACAGCTCTCCACCACCACCATCAACACACTAGCTGAGGGAATATCGGTTGGAATAATGGTGCTCATTTGTCTAGTACAGATCCAGAGACAGGTAAGGTGTTCTCACACCTGTAGGTCTGGTTCCAAATCAGAGCGTAATTGACTTCTGGTTTCAATACATAAACGATCCAACAGGGGAAAAAATGGGTAGGGATAAAATTTACTACTAAAACTCTTAATGTTTCATTCACTGGTCAGTAATACAATGGCAGTAAAAGGAATCGAATGAGTACAAGGACAGTGCTAGAGCTTAATAATTGATTAGTTCATTATTTAGAAAGTTGAACCATTTTGGGTATCGCATAAAGTATTTGTTTTGTTTGTTTTATCATTTTGTTTCTTAAGCCAAATATCCAGAAAACAATCACATTTCTGCAGTGTTACAGCTCTGTCCTTTGGCTCATTTTACTCCTTGCATATTCATATCCTGCACTTGATGCGCTATGATCCATGAGTCAGATCGCTTTCTCACTGTAGTCAAACCGTGCTACAGTTTGCTTGGAAACAGACCGAGACAGCTCAGTTATTCTGGTCTATGACCGATTGTGTCTGCTGTGTTCACACCTGCACCGGAGTTTGATTCAAACTGTCTAAACGCTGCATATGTGAAAGCACCTGTAGAATCTATGCTCAGGTAGACTGAAGTTGTTCTTGGTGGCTCGTGTGGAACCTGAACACACTCCACACACTTTGTGCTGGGTTTTCCTTTAATTTGTCACCCATTCATGTGTCTGTGTCCCCACATTGTGGGATTCAACACAAATATTTTCCAGAAAGAGGAATCCTGAACTGGCACAGAGCTACGCACACATGGGGTGTGTGTGTGTGTGTGTGTGTGTGTGTGTGTGTGTGTGTGTGTGTGTGTGTGTGTGTGTGCATTCTAGGAGTCCTTTACTGTACAATCACACATGGCAGATGGTTATGTAACTAAATCATCTGTAAGCTTCCAGTCTGTTTCTGTTCCTCTCCCACATATCATTGTCATGCATACATTTTCTAGTAGTTGAATATTTAACGTAAGAAATTGTTTGAACTACATGCTTTAACATCAAAGGGAAAATGTGCTGCTTTAGGTCCTACATTTATGACTGCGAAGTGTTTCAAATTTGTCATGCGAGTCCCATTATTCTTTGCAAATGAATATGCAACTCTCAGGTAAGCCTCCCAAAATGAAATAAAAGGAGAGAGATCTCGTCAGAGCTATTTCTTTTCATTCACTCTCTGAACTCATGGTACAGGGCACTGTAACAGCACTGTGTGTTACTACGGACAATACTGCTTTTGTCTTTAAATTCAGTAATAGGAGAAGGTCGTAGCTGTCACTCAGTCAGAGGTTTACTTTATAGGTGTGTGCTATAGGGGGCAAGTAGGATTGTTTAAAAAAAATGAGGTCTTTTTGAGACTTCTGCTATTTTAGACCATATGCAGGCACAAGCTATCATGATGAATGCTATGTTTGTATTTGTGCACATGCTCTGTGTTACTCCTGCTATGTTACAGTAAGAGGTCCTGTGGTGTGATAGGTGGCTCTCTACAGAGAAAGTGAGTGAGTCTGACCAGGCTTTCCTCCATATGACTCATTCTCTGCACCGTGCTCTGCCTAAACATTGTCCACACCTGTCTTATGTCCTATCTCTCTCTTTCTGTCTCTCTCTCTCTCTCTCTGGTGACTTGACAGGAGAAGAGCATAACTTATACTTTTGAAATAATTTCCCCCAGTTGTGTTTATGTGAGCCCTGTGCTGGCCTCATGTTGTTTGTGTTGATGACAAAGAGCTTTGCTCTTTAAAAGGCCAGACTTCTCCTTTGCACTGTCAAACACCGTCCTCGCTTCACATAGGCAGAGCGCGTGTATAAATATAGTGATTTACGGATATCGCTGTTCCTTTCTGACTGTTGACTTTGCTGATGTTTTAAGACACATTTTTGTGTTAAGGATCTGAAGAGAAGCTTGCTCACAGTGGGCCATGAATTTTTTTTTTTTTTTTTTTTGGAATTTGGGCAGAACCAGCAGATTCTGTTTTCTAGTTTTCTTGCTGCTCTTGTTATTACTATTCACTGTATAATTTACGTTGAGAAGAGGGAAATCTATGGCTTCAGTATAAGGCTTTGTAGGCTTTGTAAATTTTGTAAAGGAGAGTGCTGTTGTTGAAATTTGAAAAACTGTTTTCTAAACAGAACATATATTCCAAGTGTAATCATTTACATTATAAATTCCTTATGTAAAATATTATTTACAGCTAGGTTTTCCAACCATCCTGTATTACCCGAGATGCCATGTTTCTTGGGTAAAAAATGTTTCGTCCCATGCAGTCCTTATCCTGGCCCTTAAAGCAACACCAGCCATTAAAACAGAACATAAGTTGAACTTTTTGGAATCACTGCGAGAGGGCGCTATCAGGTCTCTGCAGCTTTTGCAACAATGTTTAAAGTATGTACACGTAAAATACTCTCATGTGGTAACTTACACGTGTGCTAGCGTGTCCTTTCCTGAGCATATCATTTGCTTTTGTTGTCCAACACATCATAATATGGAGGAGCCTGATAGGAAAAAAAAACTGTACAACTAAAACAACCAATGGGAAGAAAAAAATGCCTTGGGCCATGGGCCTGTCAGTGGTGATCCAACCAAAGCATTCTTGACTATATGTCATCAGGAGTTATCAGTTAGCCACACAAGCTAAAGGGCAAGCAGCATTACTACATTCTTTATTGCAAATATATTACTTACTATGTTACCTAACTGGTATAACATATTAGAATCAGAGCTTGTGAAGCTTGGTATGTGTACCATACGGGCAAACACAGGCTACGGCAGTGCTGACGGTGTGAATAAGCTTAACAGCGCCCTCTGTCATGACTCAAATGCTGTAGAGAAAATACATATGTGAAGAACAAACGCAGAATGATTGCTATGAATGTTCAGGAACCAAAGACTAGAAGGGATATCCTGATTGATCTTCGACATGAAGCTGAGCCTGTATATTCTTAAACAAAGGGAATGGAAAATGTTTCCAGTGTGCCTAAGATACTGAATTTTACAGAGTGCAATGCAAGCTTCTTGACTTTTATGAAGACAGTGATTGAAAACAAATTGCCCAGCCCACATAGCTCAAACCACATGCCAGCATGCCTGTGTTCAGCTGTCAGGGGACAGCGAGTCAATGGTTTTAAAGATGTACAACCATTTTTCAGTATCTGCTTCACAACAAGAAGACCTGCAAGCTTTCTGTAACCTCGTTGAGATTGAGTGGCAGGAAATCCTGTCTGCATGCGCTAGCTGACTCTTCATCCAGCTGTTGATCGTCCTCCAAAGCTGGCCAGCCTGCAGTACTACATACTTTAGCTCACTGGGGAGACCTGCCCTCTTTGAAAATGAAGGGAAGACCTGACCTGCACTGCTGAAAATTACTTTTTCCAAAATGTGCAATGTGTTTTTGACCAGCTTGTAAGAAAACTGGAGAAAACAAAGCTCTCTATCAAGTTTATGAGGAAGTCAGAAGGTTAGGAATGAGAAAACAAGAGAGCATTTTTTGGATACTAAACCGACCTGAAACAGGACTTTATTTCATATATTGGCAAATTCATATATTGACAGATGGTTTGAGTTCTTATCAGATAATGTGATGATAAAACTGAATTCCATTGGCCTCCGTGATGAGCTCTGCTTACCTCATCTAGAGCAAGTAGTGATTGCTCTGAAAATTAGAGAAACTGTCAATATGGACCAACCTTATGAAGGATTGCCAATAGGGAGGAAATTGAGAAAGCCATCATGACATTTGCTCCCAGTGTGACAGAGAAGGCTCAAACCCATCTCTTGCCATGCAGAAGGACAAGATGTTAGCGTCAGTCAGGAGTAACAAGAAATATTTCATGATTTTCATAATTTCATGAAAGAAGTAGGCTTGGTGAGTAAGGTTTCCACATTGCAATGTGTGCTTTATTAGTTAAATACAGTAGATCTAAAAAGTCTACACACCCCTGTTAAAATGGCAGGTTTTTGTGATTTCATGTCAACATTTTCCACCCTCAGTGTGAAATTACAATGTGAAAGTGAAAAAAATCTAACATTTTAGGGGAAGAAAAGGAAAAAATAAAAAACTTACATTAACCTGGTTGCATAAGTGTGCACACCCCTAAACTAGTACATTGCTGAAGCACCTTTTGATTTTATTACACCACTCAGTGTTTTTGGC
>CM074954.1:14274323-14291754 GCA_037577455.1 Pangasius macronema | reverse complement strand
AGGAAGGCCAAAGAGGAGGTATATGGAGGTAATAAATGAGGATATGAAGCTGGTGGGTGCAAGTGTTGAGGATGCAGTAGATAGGGATAGGTGGAGAATGATGATTCGCTGTGGCGACCCCTGAAGGGAAAAGCCGAAAGAAGAAGAAGAAGATATATATGCATGGTCGCACTGCAAAACATTCAGCTTGTCACTGTTTATCAGAATAGGATGTTATCTGTGCCCATTTTTGCTGGCTAGCATGAAAGGTCTTATGTAAGCTTCCTCAGGAGTAGCAGAACAAAAGCTCAGGCTCTGTTGGTGGATACATGTTTGTACTCTGATAAGAAAACCACAGTGATTTTTCACTGTCGATCCTACAATATTTCTTGGGGGACAATGATATAGTCATTCAACAGCACAGCCACTGGTTCAGCCAAACAGGAAGTGAAGTGCTAGCTCATGTTCGCCTGTGTAATGCCAGGTTAAACACTGGCCTTTGGCATCTGTTTAACCAAAGAGCATTTCTTAATACTGCAAAGTCAGTGTAAGGGAAAAAGTGAATACAGTGAAATCCAACTAGTGAACAACCGCCTACAGTACACAGTGAGAGCAGTGTGTTGCATGGTTGCTTACAAACTTCACTCAAACATGTCACCAGCAAATGAGGATTTAGATAAATGTCTGCTTATAACAAATTTAGTTCAAAAGGACATATTTATATCGGTTTCACTTCCTTTTAGTCATTCAACTCGAGCAAAGAGGTATGAATAGTACTATAGCAAGAGTAGGAACTTGTTTGTTTTCTAAAACATCTTCTGACAACATTTTGTACATTTCTGTTTAATTCATAGTGACTATAGTTGTTATAAAGCCTGTACTGTGCATTATAAAGCCCTTAATAATATCCCAGCCCATTAGCGTGCATGGTGATCTTATCAGACTGCTGTCATCAGTCTGATAAAGCTGTAGTCATGATTCTGTGGTATCAGCACCTCCCAAATCTCCTCATCAGCAGTAATAACACCACAAACCCTGCTGTTGGATGGCAAGCGAGTACCCAGTAACATAGGCTGGCACACACTGGACCACAGTAGAGCCAAGTCATAGTGTTAATAAGGGATTAACGTAAAGCTACAGTGTGTGTGATTGTTTTGTTAAAAATGAAACAAACAAACAGAAAAAGATTATTGCGCCAAGGGACAAAAATATGATGTTCCTGAGTACTGTGACGATCGCAATCGTGATTCACAGTCAGTGGTGTGTCAGGGGTGTCAGTTTGGAACTGGTGGGAGTCACATAGATCATACACCAGCTCAGATATGTCAAACATCATCACGCCTCAGCTTCAGGCACGAAACAATCAGTCTACATGGTGACCGAGAGCCAGTCAGAGAAGAGAAACAGTGAGAGAGTGACTGAGCTAAAGGACCGATAAAGTTTTAGCTTTTATTTCTTTGCTGGAGAAGTAAGACATTTATTACTTCTGTAATTTGGTGGGAGGCTAGTGAACGACAGACATTTGATTGATCATTGTTGTGGAATTTGTATTGTTTTTCATTTTTTTTTTTTGTTTGTTTTTTTACTTTGAAGATAACTATAACTGAGTGGTGGATAACTAGTTGGGTTTGGTGTGCGTTTGGTTATATTTCTATCGGTATATGTATTTGATCCACTGATCTGATCCAAACAGGCATGATAATCTTGTTCTGTATTTCAGCCATAGTTCTTGGTCTGGCTTAATGCCATTTGCCCCAGACCTGCGCCTTGCTGTCATCAGTCTGATAAATCGTACATCCATCAGCTTTATCACGTTTTTTTCCCAGTGCTGTGTTGAGCACAACTGCTGCACATTTACAGATATTGATTCTTTCCTTTCATTCCCACCACAATGTTTGCTAGCAAGTTGCAGAACAGTGAGAGTACAGTATTTTCAAACAAAGCCTTGAACTCGTGGCTCATCTTGCACTCGGCCATTGGCTGGCTCCTGTATTATGCAGAGGGAGTCAGGGCTCAGTGCTGTGTGGTCATTGTTTCACTGCCACCAGAGTAAACAGGGAAGAGACTGAGCCAATTTCTGAGGAGCTTTCAGAAAAGGCAGTTGATAGTTGGTTCATGAGGGTGACTCAGGGTAACATCCGCTCCTGCCAAAACACACATTCCTGCTGAAGCAGAACAGAGCATCTTATTTTCCACATGTTTGGTGTAATGCAGAAATGCATTCATCAGTTCAGCTAGATATACTAATTTTTTTTTAAACCCTCACCTATTTTTCTTTCTGTCTATAGATGAGAGGATCTGCTCTCCTCCGTTCATGGTGCTGAACAGTGAGTGTGGTCCAGACACACTGGAACAGATCAAACAACATGGTCTTACATTCCCCTTCAGTAAGTTTCTCCTCTTCCTGTGAAATAAAGAACACAGGAAGTGGCAGCTTGATTTACTTATTATAAAGCAAGCTGCTGAGATGTTAAACATTATCAGATTTAGTCATCATGTGTCAACAAGACAGAATCGCACGACATCTGTTGCGTGCTGTCAACAGCTACAAAGCCAGAGCATTTAGCATTCGTAATATTCAACAGATTTTTTTTTCATTGTACGTTGATGCTGTGTATGTTGTGTTTTTTTTATTTTTATTTTTTATATATTTCAGTTTGCAAAACACGAGTAGCACACGGAACCAACTCCCATGAGGTAAGACGCCTGCTTTTTCCATTTAACCTCTCTAATCTGTGGAAGCTAACCACAGGTTATCAAATATTTACAGACTGTACACACACAATCCCCCATTGTTCTCAGCTTGGTTCTGCATTAGTATCAATAAGTATTTTTTTTTTTTAAATAATACTCTTATTTTTGGTAAACTGGATCACCACAAGGCAGACATCATACTTCAGTATGACTTTGGATTTAGGAACACTTTCAGCCTGTGTGTTCTCCCACTGCGTCATACTTCATACATTATTCTTCTTGTGTCTTTGCAGATGGCCATTATCTTCAGTGCTGAGGATCTGAAGGATGTGAAGCCCCCATGTGTGATTCAGAGCTTCATCAACCATAATGCTGTGCTCTATAAGGTGTTTGTGGTAGGTGAGTCCTACACCGTGGTGGAAAGACCCTCCCTGAAGAACTTCCCATCTGGCCCTGCTGGTGAGCCTTCAGCCCTGCTTATGTTCCTATATTATATTAAGTAGTGAGTGGCTTTTCTTTATACATACAGTCTGCAATGTTAATTTCATGTTTATAACCAATTCAGTGATATGTTCAGAGTTTGTACCTACATACAACCAGCTGGTCTGGCCCTATGCTGCATCCTAAAACTAGAAGACTAGTGATGTTATATTTGGTAAACGGTCATACCCTCATTTTAACTCACTCACCATATAATCTGCCTGAGTCAACGTTTTGACTGCTGCTCCATTTGCATGCACGACTGTACAAGCTACCATGCAAAGTAGTTGCATTTGAAGAGACCTGTTACCTGTATGCAAACATCTGGAAGTCACTGTCCTCCAGGCAGATCCACATTTCCCTCTATCTCCTTCTGCCTGGCTATGAGTCAGGTTCATCAGAGCCTGCTCTACTCAGCTCCTGGCCTCTGCTGCAGCCTAGTGGCCCGTCCACACACTTACACTCCCACATACAGTACGTCAGACACATTCTGGGAAAGACGAGTTTTGTAAAGTTTATTAATTCATCTGGTTGCCATTTTTCAGACCGAAAAGCTATTTTCTTCAACAGCCATAATGTGTCCAAACCGGAGTCATCCTCAGACCTTACATCTGTAAGTCTCACTGAAATGATGTGGATTTTACTCTGTTACTAATTTAGTGGACATTTTTATTTTTATGAAGGCCATTTAAAGCAATGTTTCAGCATATTTAAAATGTTTCTCTTCCTGTTCCCATCTCTGTAGCGAGATAATGTAGAGGGTGTGTCCCAGCCACCCAACGATGATGTTATTAGGGCACTGTCCAGATCTCTGCGACAGGCTTTGAGAGTGTCGCTCTTTGGCATTGACGTTATCATCAACAACCAGACAGGCCAGCATGCGGTCATTGACATCAATGCTTTCCCAGGTGAGTGTTTCAGCACAGCATCTGTATGTGGTGTTTTGCGGATGTTGTCTCTGTTGCAGTTCACCACATACAGATTTTTCTTCAGTTTCCAAAACATGTACAAAATTTAGCCCTGGTTTTTAGTAGCAGCCTGTCAAGCAGAGCCACGGCAGTAGGCAAATGAATGAAATCCTATTCTTTGTGTGAATTTGCTTAGTGTATATCAAATCAGCACCACAACACTCATAACAACACTCATATGTTCACAGTACATGGGTCCGATTATACTTGCTCTCTTCACTGTTAGTGATGTTATACTCATTCTAGAGGCCATTGTCTTGGTGGACAAGGTTGGATCTTGGACCACTCATCCATACACAACTTTTCAAGCTCCATATGTATTCTTAGGTTTACAAATGTACGCTTTAATTGAGGCTGTAGATTACAGTTTAAACCTAGAGACTGAGAAGGCAGTCGCAATACATTGCTTTTGTGTCCTAGACTACTTCAGTGGTATGTCTATGACCAGGTCCTAACCTCTTGGCAGAGGCAACAAAGCTTTGAATTAGAATATCCTGGTGAACTGATGAAATTCACCATGCCATCATGTTTCATGATCTTTGCAAGAGCCCCTGACCCACTTGCTGCAAGACAGCTCTGAAGCCTTAATGATCCACCGCCATATTTTATAGGCTTTTACCTATATGCTGTCTCTTTTTCCCCTGGTTGTGTTTGTGGCCAAAAAGTTTGATTTTTATTCTCAGCAGAACACAGTACAAGTTCTCTGATCTTATAAGACCAAAGATTTTTTTGGCTTTGGCACAAAGCTCCTTTGGCAGAAACTCAACTTTGCTCATCACTCTGAGAACTCCATCACCACAGTGAAATATGGTGGTGGTAGCATCATATTATGGGGATGATGAACTGGTCAGGGTCGATGGCAAGATGAATGGAGCCAAATACAGGGCAATCCTAGAAGAAAAACTGTTCCAGTCTGCAAGAGATTTGAGACTGGGAAGGAGGTTCACCTTCCAACTAAACAATGACTCTAAGCATACTGCCAAAGCTTCACTGGAGTGGTTCAAAACCAAGGACCTGAAATTGTTAGAATTGCCCAGTCCATACCTCAATCCGATTGAGAATCTGCGGCAAGACTTGAAAACTGCTGCTTAGCAGCATTTTTCATCCAATCTGACAGGGCTTGAGCCATTTTGCTAAGAAGAATGGGTGAAAATCTTTGGGTGAGGATAAATATGCACAAAGCTGATAGAGACATGTAGCCAAAAGTGGTTTCAACAAGTATTGACCCACAAATGTTTGATTTTTGGTTTGTGAACATTTGTCACACTTAAAAAAAAATATTTGGCACCTTCAGATGTTAGCTATTGTCCATATCAAATATGAAAAATCAATCAGTCGATCAATTTCAATCACAGACTGTATCACTACAGAATGTGAAAAGTTATGGGGGGATACTCATGCAAGGGCCTGTTTGTACACTGTTCCCTTTCAATGTGTTCTTTGTGACTACCATTGCTTAGTAAGAGCACTTCTTAACTAGAGACTTACTCCTTAACTCTGCTTTTCATGTGTTTAAAGGCTATGAGGGTGTTCCAGAGTTCTTCACTGACCTCCTCAACCACATCACCAGCGTGCTTCAAGGCCAGTCTTCCAGTGACCATCTTCCTCTGCCACTGGCTTCACCTCTCTCAGCGGTGTTAACTGCTCCAGTCTCAGAGGAGCGGAGCGGAGCCCCCTCCCAGGAGTGCGGCAGCCTGTTAGGGGAAGAGTCAGACAACAGCAGCAGCAGCGCGTGGATCTTGGAGGGGGACGAAGGACTGAAGAGTCCATGCCAGAGACTGGGCTGCAATTCAGCAGTGTCACCCAACTTCCAACAGCACTGCGTGGCCACCATCGCCACCAAAGCCTCCTCGCAGTGACCACCTTCTTTCCCTCCGCTGAACAAAACGAGAACAGAGTGAATAATAATAAATAACCATAATAGATTATATTAGAGCGGTATCTGTAATCAGATATAAACCTTTAACTATATTTGTTGGTAGTGTTAATAACGAGGTGATGGATTCCTTATACCTTTGTGTAATTTTTTCATGTCTAACACTCAGTACTGTAAAGTGAATTCAGTATTGATCAACAGATTTGTTGTAGTGTTCATATTTGTTTTAAAATGTGTTTTATTTCGAAGCACTGTGGAGAATGCGGAGAGTTGAGTTTCATGCTAGTCATTAGACGGGATTCTCAGTGTATACCATTGCTTTTGGCTGGATGAGGGTTTTAATAATACTGTATTCATTTGCCAGTGGACATGTACCTATAAGTCACTCCTGTAACTTTTAACATCTTTATGCTCCATGTTAAGTGTCAATCCTGCGTTGTAATGGTCTCTGATTTGTTATTGTACAAGTCATGTCACTTTCAAACTAAGATGACATCTTATTTCTGTAAGGAGGAAAGTCTATAACACTTTTTTCGCTCCGTTAGTGGCTGTGTAATTCAACCCTAGCTATTCAGCTTAGCGGTTTATTTCTACCTGCCGTGGTAAAACATGACGCTGGCATTGCTCTGTATCCATTTTCTTATTTTGTGACGATTCAGCCTTGGGGATTGCAATGTCAAGTGTCATTAATGTTTCGATTGTGTTATGAGACAACAAACGTGAAAAGTGAAAGTGCGTTTTCTGTGTGCAGTTGTGCATGCGCGTGTGTCTGACCAGAAATTCTTGCATTCCAATATTTTGGGCGTGGGCTGCTGCAGCTGTTTCTGAATTGTAAATTTCTATAACCACATCCCCTTAAGTCCCTCTCTTGGTTAATAGGAATGGAGAGGTGTAATCTGCTGCCTGTGTATATGGAGGTGTTCAGTATTTTTTAAATAACACAGAAAAGGTTATGTGTTTTTGAGAAATCACACTTGAAGGCGATTATTAATGCCTAATTGTATAACCATTCCTGTTTAGGTGATCAAGAATTATATTTAATTTATATTCAATAATTTTATTTTTTACTAACAAATGACTAACAAATCCAAACGATTTAGATCTGGATACTGAAAAAAAGAAGAAGTTAGAATTGCTTGTTTAGTTAATGGAGGCTTGCATTCCGAAGAGCAAATCAGTTAGCTCTCATTCAAACGAATTATGATTGTAATTAGCTTTATGACCCCTTCTGGAAGCAATTACTCGCCTTTATTTAGAAAATACAACCAGTGCAAATGGTTTACCTGAATTAAGGGCATTTCCTATATAAGCACTACAGTCTTAAAAGACTTTGCTATGTAAAATGCACCATCTCTGGCTGATTCACATGATTCATAAGCTAATTTTATTTTTGACATACTTAGAGCTTATCGCTATATTGGTTTTATTTAGCAAAGAGGAAGTTGAAATCAGTTGGAATTCTTCATGTTTTGATCAGATCAGTAGATTGCTAATCTATTAAAATGAATTTTGTTTTTAACCACTTAACATTGTATTTAAAAGGGAAATATAGCAATCTAGTTTGGAATTTTAATTTGGGCATTTTAGATTATTATTATTATTATTATTATTATTATTATTATTATTGAGCAATCAACAATGTTTGAATGAGACAGTTTGGAAATAGTAACAGGAGAGTTTGATGCACATGGGCAAAATTATGACATTATTATTATTATTATTATTATTATTATGATTATGATTATTATTAAATTTTTTTGTGCTTTGCTCAGTCAAGCCCTATTCTTACTTTAGGAACTGGTTTGGGGCACAGATGTAAATTTGTATTGAAGAACTTTGGTACTTCCACTGAGCAATTTGGGAAAATGTTATTTGTAGTGCTTTCCTTCACCTCTAGAGGTCCATTGTGACATCTTTTTAATGCAGTGTGTATACCAAAATGCTAGGCACCTTTGCACAAAAAATGATTTCAGATATTAGCCTTCATATTTTCTTTTATTGGAGTGGAATATTTTAACTACCTATCGAATCACCATTGAACTTGACATGCTTGAACATGTGTAGATGTGACACGAGTGCAGTTTTGCCAGTCTTGGTGTAATAAATATTAAATGATTGAAACAGGCCTTACGTGGCGGATATGAGGTGAAATTAAAGTTGTCACATGCCCTGAAAATGGCCCATTTCTTTGCCCTGTGAAATGGAGAGAATATGACAGCTTTGTACACTGCTCTACTTTATGTCTCTTAATTGTACACTTGCATTTATTGTGCTTTGACATGGAAAAACCACCTACTCAATACTCCAGCTCATCATGTTCACTTGAAATCCACTTGAATGTTTACTTAGAAATGTTATATATATTATAGGCTATGTATGTATACAGTGCACAAACCCTCTTACTCCTGCATACATACCTACATTCATACAGAACGTCACGTATAACATTGTGTTTTGTAAGTTAAAAATCAAATCTACACTTTGTGATTCCTTTTCGATAAAAGATTTTAAAAATGAACAGAATATTCCTTTGTGTTTTTTTAATAGTTGTGATACTAGTTGTGTGTGTGCGTGTTTGTGTGTTTGTGTGTGTGTTTGTAGGCATGTTTGTATATCTTAGTGGGAAGAAGTATCCCCACAAGGATGACAATATCTGATAGTTTTGACCTTGTTGGGACATCTGAGTCGTTCCCTTGAGAAGAATTTTTTTTTTTTTTTTTAACAAAGCCTGCAAAACTAAAAAAGCCAGAAGGTTCCCTTTTGAAATTAGCTGCATTAATAAATTAATTATTAATAAAAGTGTGTGTGTGTGTGTGTGTGTGTGTAAAAGTAAGAGATGGAGACAGGTTTGTCAGCTGTTTAAAACCATTATTGTTGAAGTAGATATGTAGTTGTTTCATTTTCAGAATACTCTTGAGTTTTAATACACTGAGTTTTAACAGCTCTAAGCGTTTCAGGATCATTCTCCAGCATTCCTTTACAATATATTAAAAAGTTCTCTGGCTCCTTGATCATTTATAACCTGCATAAATGTGGCTGTGACACCCGTGTGTACAAGAAGTATTGCAGCAATAATAATAATAATAATAATAATAATAATAATAATAGAATAAATTAAGCATTATAACTGCAGGATAATTGTTTTGCCTGTGAACAAACCCACGTCTAGCCGATGACGCTGCCTCGCAGCTGATCCCCATTGGTCCGTCGGTTGTCAGTCAAGGTTGCGCTGTAAATTTTCCGTGACGTGATTGGCTGTATTATACATCCATCAGCGCTGCTGCCTGTGATTGGGTAGTCCAAGTGAAACGCTATGCTTAAAAAAAAAAAAAAAAAAAAAAAAAAAATTGAGAATTTTCTCAAGGCACAAGAGCAAAGCCGCCCGTGCGGCCAGGAGAGACGAGAAGGTGGGCTTCACACTTTGCACCTGTGAAGAAGAAGAAGAAGAAGAAGAGGAGAAGAAGAAGTGCGAGGCAGGTTTTTAAAGACTCATTAAGCACAATATATTAAGAAGTCCGTGTACTACAACAAGATGCAAAGAGAGCAAAGTTGAGAAGAGGCGAGGACTTTGTGTGAAGAAAATGTCGTCGGAAGTCTTCTCTTCAGGCGGACAAGGTGCTCTGACTGAGCGGCTGTTGTGAGCAGGGCTGGTCGTCGTGCAGGAAGATTGGCTTCGGAGAGAAATAAGTGCGAACATGGCTGACAGAACAGCTCCAAACTGCCATCTGCGTCTGGAGTGGGTTTACGGCTACCGGGGCCACCAGTGCCGCAACAACCTGTACTACACCGCCGCCAAGGAGATCGTCTACTTCGTGGCAGGTGTAGGAGTTGTCTACAACACACGGGAGCACAAGCAGAAATTTTACCTGGGTCACAACGACGACATAATCAGGTAAAATTCAAATCACGGGCTAACGATAGCCTTATAAACTATAGCCATTTGAAGAGAACGGCCCGCGCACACTGCAGTTATATACCAAGCTGCTCAGTTCATATCCTGCTCATGAGAAGCTCTAATATGTTATACATAAATGTTACTTTAATACGACATGCCTGTGAAATGTTTCGTTAGCTCTGCATTGGGCTCCACAGCTCGGTTTGAGCCTCGGTAACCTTCAGGAGTTGTTAGTGCTGGACAGAGACAGTGTAGCGCGCGCGCGCGCACACACACACACACACACACACACACACACACACACACACGAGGTCAGTGACCGACTCTGCCTGCTACAATGGAGAATTAATCTGCTTTTTAAACAGTATTTTTGACTGATGAAACTGTAAACTCTGCACAACTCTACATTCAATAATCTGCATTCAGGGTTGATGTCCCAGTGAACTGTGTTCAAGGACATCATGATGACAAGCTCCTTTATGTACCATAATAACCATTAATCAGTGTTACCATGCTGAAAAAAAATATCCAGCTTGCTCTGGCCAGATACCAGCTGCCAAAACACAGACTGAGCTGGTCACAGACCTGGAGTCTTCGCAATGCCCAGTGTTAAGTGCTGGTAGAAAGCAAACAGCTTCTGTGTTACTGCTAATAATGCCCCATAGTAGACATGGAAGAAAGGAAATCTGGAAATCTTGAACATGTATTGATCGATTTAGTCAAGGAATAAGGACGGTGTTCTGCCAGCTTGAGCAGCTCGGCAGTTGGTGACTGTTCAGACAGAGCTGGATTTTTTTAACATGAGCTACACCAATACCTGATCTCATAAAAAGACATTTTTTAACGTAAAGTTTAATATAAACTTGAGAGAATTCTCATTTAAAAAAATGTTCATCTATCAAGTCCTACATAAACATATAAAGCTTCTCAAGAGGTTTTTGGATGGTTAATGGTTCTAAGAACCTTCATCATAACATTTATACGTAGAACATTTAAGCGCTCTTCCAAACGAGCGAGCCGAGGAAGCCTTTACGGTGCGAGATGGCACCTTTTTACCTCTAAATAAACTTTACAGTAGACTGTTCCTAAACTTTGCCCTCTCTGACACGATGCTTTAACAGCTGTTAATTAGATCTCGGCACTTTTTAAATAGACTGAGAGCTACAAGAACGTCTTTGTAACTAAACCTCTGCTTACACTGTGTACCAGAGAGCTCATAAGTCTATGCTCTCAGCCTATTTTCATGATTTTTTAGTACGAGTTCTGCAGCAGAGTGCTATAAAATTTGTGTTTGTGCTCTGTTAGAGATTGTACGAGGGGGTGGGTGGAGACGTTGCCGCTAGTCAGCTGGCTCAACCCTCCATTATTAATTAGGTTAGAAAGAAACTGACCTTTTAACTGTGCGTATGTGAACACACCTTCATCCACGCCCTTATGCCTATATGTATATGCAAGCAAAGGATATCTGTGAATTATTAAAATGAATTTACTTGCTAGCGTGGTTGCAGTGTTCAGGATCTGAATGACTCTGTTTTATCTGTGTTAGCCTTCTTCATACAGCACAGTGAGTGAAAGTACCACAGTGGAGCTCACACACATTTCGACTCACAAGTCAGTATGTGTTACAGTATTGTGTCAAAATGCATGAGAGAGCGAGAGAAGGAGTGAGTAAGACAATAAACCCGGGTGACCTGAAACGGAGTGCAGGCCGCAAGCACAAGTTTAGGCAGTATGGTGAAACTTGGCATTAAATTGCTGGAAAACTGGTGTTAAATGGAACAGCGAGAGAAACTCATTAAGAGATATGGAGACAGAAGCAAGTATTACACACGCCCTTTACTTCAAAGACCAGACAGCCACTTACTGATTTGCCTCACATTTCAGAAGTGTGTTTGCGTGTCACTTCAGTTGTTCCATAAGTGCCTGCGCGTCTCTGGTTACTTCAGCGGCAGAATGTGGCCTTGTGTTTGACCCACTGAGATAACTGTCATTCACTGTTCATGCATATCAAATGCCTCCATATGGCACCAGTGTCATATTGTTTTTCTGCTCTGTGCTTCACTTCTGCGCTGTGTAAAACGTCTGCTGTAAAACACATAGTCTGCTGTCTATGCACATAGAGCTTATTGAACACTTATTTTACAATAGGTAAAATAACATGCTCATTTAGATCCTGTTTGACTGATGCGTAGTCTTAGGGTCAAAAGTTCCACTCGCATCTTGAAGGCTGGAATCTGATTGGTTCTTCACACTACTGTGTATGTGTACCTGCATACACCATGTCCAATAAGACGCAGTACACCTTTTTAGAGTAAGATATAGTCAGTGGATAAAGTCTCTGGGTAAAGGTTGTAAGAGAGTTTTGTCTGAAACATTGGCGAGTAAACTAGATAGGCTTGCATGTTTGCTGACGTGTTATGGTTGACCGTTTGAAATGTCAGTCACACCGCCTCCAGTAAAAGTAGCTGATTCTTGGTCATGGTTCATGACCAGAATGATCAGAGTCTCTCGCGAAAGTGTGTACGTGCGTCTGGCAGTTCAGATGCATGTTTTTTAGCATGTTGCGGCTTTGACAAGTGGAGCAGGTTAGAATTAGATGTGCGAAATTGTGCGAAAAGTCAAGAAATGATTTTAACATTTAGGCAGCACAAATCCAATGTTTGAGTAGATTCAAATTCCTCTAATCTGAATGGCAAAGTAAGACAAGTCTGATTATAATCCAATTTTAAAATTGGAAGATTTAACATGTGACACGTTGTAATATTAGAGATTTGACTCAAGAAGAAAACAGACTAAAACCAGCACGAAGAGAGGTTGGGCTGTTTTTTTTTTTCTTTGCTTTAACAGTTTAAGCTTCTGTAGCACTTGACTAAATACATTCAGAACCGTGACCTGAGGTTGGCCTTATATAAGCCATAATCCACTGCGAGATTTCAGTGTTGGGAGCAAGCTAACTAGCCATCTGCTACTCATTCCTCCATATATGCATGAGTGTGTCGTTACTATGACAACTAGTGTGTATATGGGAGCAAACAAAAACGAAACAGATTCCATCACTTGCAATTTGCAATGCAAACAGTCAAAAATGAGAAATGAGACTATAAGAAATAAATCCGATTTTCCAGTGCTGTGTGAACAAAGTGTCACATTTCGGTAGAAATGTCAGTAATACAGAGGTTTAAATAGTACTGTTCTGAATAAATCTTTCCAGTGACCCATTTCATGTAGAAATGTACTCCGAGCAGGCCGCATGTGCAGGATGCAGGTCCAGTGCGTTGGCTGCATGTGGGTGTGTCAGCGTGTTGTGCTTTTGCGGCTGTGTTTGTTTATGTGGTTGTTGCCCTGGAGTGAAATGCTCCGTGGGTGGTGGATGGTGGGATCAGCAGATGTTGAATACAGCTCATTTTACAGTGACTCGCATGGAACAGAGAAAGAGAAGTAAACGAGCCCTTCCGCAGACGACAGAGGGGCTGCTGTTCTTGTCATCCTCACATGATGAATTAGTCACTCTGCATGTGCATCATGCTGCATGACTGAAAAAAATGCTCAACTTTTGCTCAGGAAACTCACTGATGGTTCACAGTGTGTGATGTTTTCAGCTGAAGAGGAGAAAAAAACAGGATAGAAAAACGGGTCTAATAGAGCAGATACATGGTGTAAAGTATAGCACGTCTACGAACTAAACGTGGCCCTGGATTCTTCTCTTATACATTTCAACGGGGGATGTTTTGCAAACTGGTTTGAAATTGTTATTAAAAACTCTTAATTTTGAGATTGATCAATAAAAAGAGTGTGCTAGGTATTTACATTCAGTCTTCCATTATGTGATTGAATTTGCCTTATTCAATGACCATAATGACTATTCCAGCCCGCAGCGTGGAATCCTGACTCGGCCAGACCACACAGACAGACGGCTGCATAGACACAGGATCCCAGTAGGATTCAGTGCGGTTGAAGTAGGTGGCTGCAGAAGTATGGTTGGCAGGTAACCGTTTGAATACGCATCCCTGAACTTTTATTTTCAACTTCATTTAGCAGAGCTGAACTCCGAAACCGAAATCTTCCGCACTACAAGGTCTAGTGTCGATATAAAGGATATATTTATGTTTTCACAAAGGTGTCATCTAGAGATTATCACAGAGTGAATGACAGTGTAATCCCTGAATACCCCTGTGAACTGATGATGTATGCTATGTTTGGTGTTTGCTAATATAATTTATGAGAATGTTGACAAAAAGATTTAACTGCCTGCAAAGCTGTTCTAACAGATTCTTCATTTGTATGCTCAGCTAGTCCAGGGATATTTAAGTACAAAGAGTTCTGTAACTAAATGAAATAAACTAAGTATTAATATGTTTGTTTGTTTTTAGGTAATTCAGAATCATAAAGTATTACAACCTGGTTTTAAAGCATCACAGCATCTATTAGTCCATTTTACCAGCGCGGGTTGTGGTCTACGTCCTGAAACCCTCCCTGATGTGTGTTTGTGTTAGGTGAATGTCGATTCATCGGTATCTGCTGCACGAGCTCCTGATGTTGAATTCCCGTCAGGATCGGATGTCTGTTTGTTTAAAAAGCTCAGCATGTACCGAGAAGTGAATGAAGATGGAGCATGAACGAATGAGGCAAAAGGGTGTGACTGAATTAAACGAATGATTATTTGGCAACCTGCTCTGCTGAACTGTTTTATTTCTCTGTGGAGTATTCTGTTTAGAAAAAGGCACAGGCTGTATCAGTGCATTTCCAATTAGGGTGAAAATGCTGGGAAATGTGTTATGGTTGAGAAATAATTTACATTTTCAGGAAACCTGTCCAGAACTTTCAGGGGTTTTCTACTGACTCAATGTCTGCTGGAACGTGGTTTGTTATGGTGTATGAGGACATTTACGTCACCACAGACTTTTTCAAAATACCAATTAAAAATTCAAATCTACATTGCCGTGCACCCATTCATTTATTTACCCGATCAAGTTCCTTACTCCAGTGCTTGTTTCTGGCTGTGGCATTCCACAACTTCGCAACCGTCTCACTCTGCACATCCGCTAAATCACACTACAGCAACCTCTACAGTAAGGGGACAGGACTGAACTCAGATCACTTTGGCTGTGTAATCTGCTACAGTTACATTGCTGTCAATCTCTGCTGTCAATTAACGGTCAATTAATACCTTGATAACTCGATATTTTTAGTCTAGGCTATCATACTTAAAATTTCTGACTGTAACGCACCTAGTTATTACATGAACAAACCCGTCATAAGATCTATAGGTTGTTGTTGAGTGTTATTTGTATGATGTGAGTGTGTGTGTGTGTGTGTGTGTGTGTGTACTCAGGTGGGGGGAGGGCTGATTGCACATCTCGCCACATGATCACCAGCTCAAGCTTTCTGACTCTCACTGTCTCTCTTGCCGCGTGTCCCTGTAAGCCATGCATGCAATCATTTCAGCATAATCCTTAATCTGCATTGCTCCCTGCTGCTACTGCTCGCATAGTATCAATAAGCTAGTGTGGCTGTGGGGAAGATCATACCACTTCTAACCTAGTTGTGACGAGTGTGAAAGCGTGGGGGTGGGGCAGTTAGAAATGCACATTAGAGAGCATCTACAGCCCAGGTGCTAGTGAATGCCCTGTATTTTGCAGATAAGATGTAAAAGAGAACGGCGGTGAACTGACTGAGGGTGTTTTCATGTCCTTGAAAACACAGCGTGATGTGTTTTGCGTGATGGAGCCGCAGCCTTCTCAGTTCTCAGTGTGCGAGTGTGCGTGACTGCGCTCCCAGAGGCAAAATCCTCAGTAGACTTAGATGGAAGTTTATACACTACAGCCAAGTGTACATACCTACTGCCGTACATATTCATATTCACATATCCTCTTCGCATGAGTTAACACTGATAGGTGTTTTCAGACAGCTGTGTAACGTATATGTAATTATGCCAGGCTTATTTGGGTGGATTTACATACANAGGTGACAGAAAGTGTGTGTGGGCGTGCGTATAGACCATGTGACCAGGCCCAGGGAGCAGAGTGCATGTGTGTTGATACGATGCAGTCATGCATGTGCGAACCCATTACTGTGAGGTTAATGCTAAGAGACAGATCTTTCTGTGTCTTGGTCTATCCCTGCAGAAGGGAATCCTCTCTCTCTCTCTCTCTCTCTCTCTCTCTCTCTCTCTCTCTCTCACACACACACACACACACACACTTTCATTTTCTTACTCACTCCCCCCCATCTCTGTCTCTCTCTCGTTCGTTTCTCCATTCTCTTTCTGTCCTACTTGTCTGCTCTAGCTCTTAGCACGAGTACATACTGTACAATCATTCATTTATTTATTGTCTCAAAGCTGTTTATCTGATCACCACAGACTTTAACTCCTACCACCCCCAACTTAACTACTCATACTCCCAAACACACCCGCTGACATATAAGGACTCTTTAAGCACTCTTTAAGCAGCCATGCCTGAAAGAGGCAGTAGTAGGCCAGGAGTGTCGGTTATAGAGCATCCCTGCGTGGGAAGATTAATCTCTGATACTGTGTAGGATAGCTGTTTTTCCAAGCAGAACCACGTTGCTTCTCGTTTTCAGAGGTAGTACTCTCAACTGTTATTGTAAAAGCCTGAAAGGCTTTTGTAAAATACATGCTGATTGCAAGCAAGACCAGTTTTACCAGCACGCTTTAGCTAGATAAATCAGTATCCATTCTAAAATAGTGTGGATCATATGATATAAATAATAAATCCTTTTTTTTTTTGTCAGGAAAAACGGTGGCATGTTTGTTAACTTGAGAAGAGTCTACACTGCTCAAAATGGAGGAATCACACAAGCACGTAGTTTTGTGTTCACCTGTCCAAACTGCTACCTGAAAAATGTTATATGATAGAACATTTGGGGCCTAATGCCTTGTGGTGTTGATGGATGTGCAGGAAACAAAGCTAGCTTACATTAAATAATGCCAAAAGATATGATATCCCTTAAATTAATGAGTCAAAGTATAACTGAATATAAATATTAATTTCCTAAAGTCGCCGTTGATGAAATAAGAAAATATTACTCCTCCATTTATCATTTACTCTTCCTTTTTATTTATCTATTTATTTTTACTTTTTCTGTTATCAATCCTAGCACATTATGTCAGTTATCTATCTCCTAATCCCCTCCCAATTTATATGATAATGAGGGGGCGTGTCTTATTTACCCAGGAAGTATCTGTTGCATGATTGGCTAGCAATGTGCACAAGAAACACCTCTAATTATTGTAATCTAAGAATTCTACCACCATATTAAAGCCGATCGATGTCAGCGAGACTGTGTCTGGGTCAATGCATTTATTTTTGGCAGGTCAGTTTTCTAGATGAAGGAATTTTCATCGTCAAGAACACACTCACATGCGAGTGAATAGAACGCAAAATCATAGAGTCAAAAATGTATAACTAGATTTGAGTGTAGTACTCTATTAATGCTGTTAATTTTAGAGACAGTGGCACTGAGGAAGAGACAGGAGTCAGAGCTAGAGGTAGCAGAGCTGAAGATGTTGAGGTTCTC
>CM074954.1:14240657-14266247 GCA_037577455.1 Pangasius macronema | reverse complement strand
GCTTAATGGTTTATGTAATGTCAGCCCTATGTCTGAGTTTGAAATAAGGATATCAGGGCTGATGGGACAGAGATGTAGCGCTGAAATGTGTCTCTGAAGAAAAAGTTGTTTGGAAATACTGCATACATCAAAAAATGTGTTCTGTTACACTAACAGAAGCAAAGACTAGCCTGCTAAGCCTATTTGAGAGAACCATATAGGGTAGATTAGTGTCTGGTCTTGAGCAGAGAGGTCAAGAAATCATGAAGGATATAAGATTTGTCTGCATTTTAGATGGGAAAAAGTCACTGCTTCCCAAAACTGTGTTTGGCATGTTATTATGTGCTACACTATTATGGATGGACTTATATTTGGCATGTTATTATGTGCTACAATATCAAGATCCCATATCTTTCTTCACCTGTTTTTATATATTACTGTCCTTCCAAGAGAACAGTTATAAGGTTCAAAGCAAATGTACTGAACTCAAAATAGCTGAATACCGATGCTGACATTCTGTTAGCATCAGGTAGGGCTATACATTTCTTGATGTATACATACATTTCTTAACTCAATTTGTTTCAGGAATGACAGGAATAATGTTTTGTCTTAAATAGCAGTTACTTTTGCTGTGGGGCT
The DNA here is from genome assembly GCA_037577455.1 of Pangasius macronema. Classification (NCBI taxonomy): domain Eukaryota; kingdom Metazoa; phylum Chordata; class Actinopteri; order Siluriformes; family Pangasiidae; genus Pangasius; species Pangasius macronema. The sequence continues at coordinate 14,265,629 of CM074954.1, read as the reverse complement.
AGACTGTTGTAGTACACAAGTGCCAGTAAATCAGTCATTCACAGCATCCGCTTTGAAAATGTACAGTAGCTACCATTGACTGCTGCAGTAATGTGTGAAATTAATGAATATACATATTGTTCCTTACAGAATTGGTCACAGAATCGTGCTTGTGAATTCTAAGCCAAAACTAGCCCTGGTGCACCTCTAGCACCTGGGCTAGTTAACCTACAGCACTTGAAGACATATTCAGAATGGAGATATATACAGTACGTCCTGGGGGTATAAACCACAGGCTTCTACATGATACGGTATCGATGATGGAGAGAAGAATTATGTATCAGATGTATGCGCAAATCACCTTGCTAGCCTATTTGCGTATCAGTTTAAAATATAAATTATTTTTACATACCAGTTTTCTGTCCCTTTTCATAACATAAATAACAGTCAATTTATTTCTGACTTACAATTCTAATTGACAGTAATCAATTCATGATCAGTTATAATCAGTAATCACTTATTTAGGATTGTTTCCTCGGTTCAGTTCAGTTGTTGACTTTTAAATCGATGTGTCAATCCAAATCATCCGCTCGTTACGCCCTTGATACATACACAACTTTATTTCGCGTGGGTGTGACTGGAGTCATTATTGCGTTAACGAAAGATGAATTTCTCCTAGTACTTTAGTACAGTGGTACAGTAACAGCACTGCCTACAGCACCTCTGTTATCAATTATCAAAAGCCAGGACCAGTGAACGAGTCTCTGAAAGCAGGGTCATAGTGGAACTGACTACTCACAGCCCACAGAACCTGCATCTGTTCAGGACACAGAAAATCACATACTGGTCCAGGGTGCAGTTATACAGCTGATTTAGTTGTTTGTGAAAGATACAACACTAAATTAATTTATATTGATCTCTCATGTCTTTTGCAGTGTTTGGTGTCTGTTGGTCTTGACTCCAAGAACACAATCTGTATATGGGACTGGAGGAAAGGGAAAGTGTTAGCAGCTGCTCCCGGTCATACAGACAGGGTAAGGACACACACACACATACACACACACACACAGTACATAAGATATTAAAAACGGACAGAATAATGCCTCGTCCTCTCATTAGGTGAAGCCCATCAATGATTTCTCATAAGTAACAGTCTCAAAGCAGACAGCCATAAATACGTTAGCGCTGATTAAGTGTTCGGGTCCAAGATGCACTTTCGAAATTGCTTTCTGATGGCATGTTTTAAATGAAGAGAGCGGCTAATTCTATTCCTAGTCAGTAATGCGCCCCATTTCCTATACATGTGTACACAAAAGCACAGAATGCTTCCTGTTTATGTTATATTAGTCTGCATGGTTTCCTCTATCATGATGGATGCAAAGGCTCCTACATTGTAATGTGTTCTGTGAAAATACCACTTTTAATTCTGTATTCACTCTCCTGTTTATTTATTTTTCTTTTCAAAAGATATTTGACATATCATGGGACCTGTATCAGCAGAGCAAGTTGGTGAGCTGTGGAGTCAAGCATATTAAGGTACTGATAACTAGTATCATAACTATATAACTATATAACTATAGGATATGATAACTATAATGATCTTGTGTTCTAAAATACACTCACCGTCCGCTTTATTAGGAATACCCGTACAACTGCACATTTATGCAGTTATGATCAGCGAATCATGTGGCAGCAGAGCCATGCAAAATATCATGCACATGCAGGTCAAGTGCTTCTGGTAATGTTCACATCAAACATCTGAATGAAGAAAAAGTGATCTCTGTGACTTTGACCATGGCATAGATGTTGGTACCAGAAGCTGGACCGTTGAAGACTGGAAAAAGACCAGGCGATTTATTTTTCTAATCAGCTGTCCAGTTTGGGTGAGTCTGGGCTCATCACTCCGTCAGATTCCTGTTCTTGGCTGATAGGAGTGGAACCCAGTGTGGTCTTCTGCCGTTGTAGCTCATCCATGACAAGGTTTGATGTTTTGTGCATGCTGAGATGCTTTTCTGTTCACCACAGGTGTAAAGAGTGATTATTTGAGTTACAGTATCCTTCCTGACATCTCTAACCTATCTGGCCATTGTCCTCTGACCTCTCTTATCAAAAGGCGTTTCCACCCACAGAACCGTCGCTCACTCAGTGTTTTTTGTTTTTCGCACCATGCTGTGTAAGCTCTAGAGACTGTTGTGTGTGCAAAATTCTTAGGAGATCAGCAGTTAATGAAATACTCAAAACAACCCTTCTGGTACCAACATCCATGCCATGATCAGAGTCACAGAGCTTACAATTTTTCTTCATTCTGATGTTTGATGTGAACATTAACTGAAGCGCTTGACCTGTATCTGCATGATATTTTTGCATTGCGCTGCTGCCACCTGATTGGCTGATTAGATAATGCATGAATGTCCAGTTGCACAGGTGTTCCTAATAAAGAGGACGGTGAGCGTATGTTGTGTTGGGATTTTAGATGTTCCAGTAATGTTACTTAAAACCTTGATAGAGATGTACGTGGGAAAAACAGTATATTCATTTCCCCCAGTTGTTGCAAATCATTTATTTTGAAACCCTGCACCCACTGTGTAAAAGCACAAAGCTGGAGTTGTGCTTGTGGGTGGATAGACAGGGCTAGAGTCCAGCTCAGCATGGTGATTTTCCTGGTATAACACAGCCTGATAATTAGCTGGTGTGTTGAAGCAGGTGTTTAAAGCACAGAGTAGGATGTACTAACAGGTTCTGTTTGAGAGTTTTTGTATATTCAGTTATTAGAATGCAGCTCTTTAGATGACAGTCTGTTTTTAACTGGAGTAGCGCTAGTGAATAATAGGGGGATTGGTAAAACTTTGAAGTACTTTGCTGATTCAGCTTACGCTGGTATGCTGATGAAAGGATCTGTGCGAAGTGCTGAATGCCTTTTAGCTTCTTTGAATCCGCTGGATGATTTTGGAATTTCATTCTTTCTGGTAGAACGATACAGTGGCAAGTTACTCGCATTGGTTTTACTGCACAGCGTGCATTAATCTCATGGCTGCAAGTGTCAAGTAATACATGTGTGATGAGAATTCAGTGCTTTAGCATATATACATATATATATATATATTGAACACTGGAACAGAGAAAAATATTGCAAATCTTAAATTTTTTTTTTAAACATTTTACAAATGTAATGATTATGTGCATCAAATCAGCTGCTTCCAGTCCATTTGTAATTAATTTTATTTAAAAAAACAACAACATAAAAACACATCATATTCACAATATTCACACACACACACACACACACACACACACACATGCACTCATCCACCTCTCCCATGACAGTGCAGTGTAGCAGTTGCTCCTGAGACTTTCTCTTCTGGACCGTGTGACATCTGCTCCCAGGCCCAGTGCTCGGTCAGCGATTACAGCACTCAATGCATGCAGGAGATTTAGCCTGAAGTAATCCCTTTCTCTCTCTCTCTCTATCTTTCTCTCTTTGAGGCAGCCACAGGGAAGCATGGTGGCTTTGGGATACAGGATTCTCTACCATCTTATAATTACTACCAGAGCAACTGAAGTCAGGGCTTGATTTATTCAGTGTTAGAAGAGGACCTTGCTTTTTCTTGCGTTGATGTCGTGAAGGGAGGTGGTGTGTGTGTGTGTGTGTGTGTGTGTGTGTTTGCTCTCTACTCTTAGCTTAGTGGTTTGTTAAGCTTGACTGAGCTGCTGGAGGAGAGCCTGCACTACCACATCCTGTAATACAGCCTCCTAAAGCTCAGTCACATCTTCACCCATGCTCCCCATTGTTCTGCAGTACAATTCAATTATTTAATAAGTTGTAGAAATGTGGTCACTATTAGATGCAAGTATTTCAACTTGCTCTGCATATTTCAAGTAATCACCGAGTAGTTATGTTTTGATTTACAGCTTTTCCTATGTACTGTGCTGGTAATTTAGATGACACTCGGTGGCTAATTTCTTAAAAGGCAGCAGGGAAGCATTTTCTTCTCCTCTGGCTGGCTGTTAATTTGACCGTTAAGGCTGACACAACACTTACAGCTCTATTCCACTAAATGTGAAATTCAAATGTAGCCTAAAAAGGTTGACAAATCATAAAGATGAACCTGTTTTATGCCTTCATTCATTCATTCATTCATCTGAAGTAACTGCCTGGAAAAGACAGCACTCCATTGTAGGACACCACACCATGTAGGACACGTTCACACACTCATTCACACCGAGGGTCTAATTTATCTTAGCCGCTCTGCCTATAGGCATGTTTTTGAGACATGGGAGGAAACCGAAGGACATGGAGGAAACCATCACAAACATGGGGAGAATATGTGAAACTCCACACAGACAGTAAGCTGAGCTCAGGACTAAACTGGGGACCCTGGAGCTATCAGATGGCGGTTCTGTGTGCTGCACCACCCACACTTTATTTTTTTTAAAAATGATTCTATTTCACAAGAATAAAGATAACCATCTTTGAGGGGAGAGGACAGAATAACCTGCTGTCTCCCCTCTTCTCCTGTCCACACACACAAGTGGGGTTGCGCTCCAGCATGCGTGTGCCTGAGAGTCCCTGATTTAAACCTGTATAACTGCACGAAGAACATGAAGAAGATGGACGTCCCGTGTGCACAGTGTTGAAGTTCAGGAGACGTGATGGTGGTGTTTGTGTGTTTGTGAAGAGGCTTGGCAGATAAATAGCACTGACTCATTTTGATTACATTAAAAGCTTTTCCAAAGATCAGACTTGCAAACCTAAGCTCTGTGATTCAGTGCTGCTTGTTGCTGTGCTAGCACAGTGCAGTCAGTTTCTGACACATTCATCAGTGAGCCAAGCTCTCACTTCCTTCCGCTCTACTTTTTCCTCATCTTCACCATTTTTACTTTGTAGCTGCTTGGCCTTGAATGGTTTGGCCTTGCTGAATGCCCACTGAATAAGGCAGCACTACTCAGTGTGGGGGGAAAAAAGCAATACCTAGCCTTGCTTTCTCTTTATGATTCTTAAGACCTTCATATTGGAGTACATTAGTATTCCAGTATAGACTAACCTGAACTCAAAACCGTCTTGACACTGAAAACACTGGCGTGAGTGTGAGCAATGTGCACACATTATTGAATAAATGATTAAATGCATTATACGTTTGACACTGTATACACTTTGGACTCATGGAAACTAATTCTAAATGGCTGATGAATATATGAGGATGAATATACAGTATATTCCTGTCCTTGCTCAGTTCAGTCACGCCGCTTCTTTATTTGTCAGGATGAGGTCATACACACAGGTGACCTTGTAGCTCTATAGTGCTCTCTCAGACAGTTGTGCATGACAGGAAAACATGGAGCTCTGCAGTGTTTCTATCTCTCTCTCTCTCTCTCTCTTTCTCTCTCTCTCACACACACACACGTGTGTGTCTCTCTCACACACATGAACATCATGATATTTTGTCAGGTAGATGTGTGTGTGACCTGGTGAAGTAGAACGACACAGTGTGAGATGACGGTGATGCCCAGTTCATATCCATGCAGCTTAGAGGCCTGTTTCTTTAATCGCAGCTTAAGTGTTTGCTACATGCGCATGTGTGCACTGTTACATAGGCAATAGATGCAGATAACTAGTTAAGAACCTAGAAACAATTTTCTTCAAAATAAGACCTGATACTCAATAATTTTCAAACAGTGCGTGTCAAAAGATACACAGAGAATACATCTATATAATATACAACTTATAGAATATTTATATTTGTCAGCACATTTGTGTCACCACTAATAAAACAGTTAACTGTCGTTCCTTTGCTTTTCTCTCTCCTCCTCAGTTCTGGAGTTTGTGCGGGAATGCTCTGACCCCTAAACGCGGGGTGTTCGGGAGGACAGGCGAGCTGCAGACCATCCTCTGTGTGGCATGTGCCAGGGATGAGGTCACATACTCTGGTGCCTTGAACGGGGACATCTACGTCTGGAAGGGAATCAACCTGATCCGGACCATACAGGGGGCGCATGGGGTAAGCAGTGTGCCACTGCGTTTCTTACCTTTGAAAACTGTATGAAAAAGACAGTTTTTCCAAATGCTTTCATCGTTAGTAATGATGGCTGCAGAGCGAACTAATAATGTTTCAGCTTATATATGGAGCACTTTGCAAACCAGCTTCTGGAATGACAATAGGGTGATATCATATATCATATATAGATTTTACTGTTACATTAAGTAAGTACTTACATAAAAATAGAAAAGGAAACAGAGAGAGATGGGTAAGAAGATACTACTAAGAGGGCATGTGACAAATATGGAATAGTTTAGATTTTTTTTAACTCTGTTTTTTTTTGGTCTCTGTGTAATTCAGTGTGTGCTGTTTCATCGGGCTAAAGTCTTCACAAATATTCTAAAATAGTAGAACATTGTAAAAAAATGAACAAAATACTTTAATAGGTGTTTCCTTTAATAGGTGTAACCTTTGTCTGGTAATATACACACTACTTCAGCCCATTTATTACCACAAGTACACGAAAGATTAATCTGATACTGAAACAGTTAAGTAATGCAAAGCAATGCAAAGTTAAGTTTGACCTTAAAGAATTCTTCTTTTTTTTTTTACATGAGGATACATTGCTGGTTTTGCTGTCTTCTGTCTTTCTTTCTCTCTAATCACAGCTTTTTGTGTGTGGTTTTGCAGTCAGGGATTTTCAGCATGAATGCATGTGAAGAGGGCTTTGCCACTGGTGGCAGGGACGGCTGCATCCGACTGTGGGACCTGAGCTTCAAACCTATCACTGTCATCGACCTCAGGGAAACAGACCAGGGATATAAAGGTAAGAAACAGTCCATTCATTCCTTCTGACTGACAACTATATGCTGTACGTTTTGGTACTGGGTTCATTATATAAAGTTTTTAATATTATAATTACAATTTTTTAATAAAACATTTATCATCTAACTAGAATAATCATTATGCAGTGTTTAATTGCTAATGGACTCTCTTTCTTCTTTTGCTCTTTTACTCAATTTGCTTTGACTCATCAGTAGCTAGAGCTGAAAATTCTAGAGGTGGGTTAACTTGACGAGGTTACCATATTCAAACAATCTCACTTTGAATTCAACCGTGTTATGCCTAGTTCCAGCGTCTCTGCAGCTCTTTAGATGTCTACATCCATAAGCAAAGTCCTAATACCCTCCTTGTCTGCTCTCCCAATTTCCTTGAGTCATTTCAACATTTGTCAGTGTTCGCTGTGTCTCCGAATTATTTAAGTCTCTAAATGTATGATATAAAAGAATACCTTATTGCTAATTATATGGTTTTAGGACTGTCAGTGCGCAGTGTGTGCTGGAGAGGGGACCACATCTTGGTGGGCACTCAGGACAGTGAGATTTTTGAGGTGGTAGTGCATGACCGCACGAAGCCTTTCCTCATCATGCAGGGCCATTGTGAAGGCGAGCTCTGGGCCCTGGCGGTGCACCCCACCAAACCCCTGGCCATTACTGGCAGTGATGACCGATCTGTCCGGTACAAAGTTCATTTGTCCTCAGTTTAAAAAAAAAAAAAACATAAACAAAACTGCAGACTCTTTAAAGAGCAGTACATCTTTTACATGTTGTTTTTTGATTTTTCCAATATTGTGTAGGATATGGAGCCTGATAGACCATGCTTTGATAGCACGCTGTAACATGGAGGAGCCCATCCGCTGTGCAGCAGTGAGCACTGACGGCATCCACCTGGCGCTGGGTATGAAGGACGGCTCCTTCACCGTGCTGAGAGTCAGGTGGGTTATATACACATGCCAAAGGCATAGATAACTTGCCAAGAATACAGAGAAATATACTTTAAACTGCAGAAAACAAACGCCCCAAAGGTCTTGCATTGTTAAGTAATGGGAAAAAGTCTAATATATTCAGAGCTTCTGTCTTTATCAATAACGTACATGGAATAAGATATGTGATATTAAATTTAATGGAAATGTAAGTGTTTCAGTGACATTGTCACTGTGTAATCACAGTGTGTGTACTGTGCAATAGAGTAGTAAAAGTACTAGTAAAATAAAATAGACGAATTTTCATAGGGACATGACGGAAGTGGTGCACATCAAAGACCGCAAGGAAGCCATTCATGAGCTAAAGTACTCTCCTGATGGGGCTCACCTGGCCGTGGGCTCCAATGATAACTCGATAGATATCTACGGCGTAGTGCAGCGCTATAAGAAGGTGGGCGAATGTGTGAGCTCCACCAGCTTCATCACACACATGGACTGGTCCAGTGACAGCAAATACCTGCAGACCAACGATGGCAGTGGCAGGAGGCTATTCTACAGAATGCCCAGTGAGATCATCTCATTTTCTCCTCCCCTATACACCACTTGATTTATTAGAGCTTTCCAACTGTTATGTCTGTGCGGGATGTTGGGTTTAGTCTGAAATCAGGATAATCAGCATTGATTTGTAACATTATGCTAATAGTAAATGATGTCATTTGATGCAGCTAGAAGCATAGTTGTTTATATACTCCTCTGTTTTTTTGTTCAGCTGGGAAGGAGGTAACAAACCGAGAAGAGCTGAAGCTAGTCCAGTGGTCCTCATGGACCTGTGTTCTTGGTCCAGAAGTGAACGGGATATGGCCCAAATACTCTGACATCAGTGACATCAACTCTGTAGATGCCAACTTCTCGAGTCAAATTTTAGTAACGGCTGATGATTATGGATTAGTTAAATTATTGCGATATCCGTGCATAAAGAAAGGTTTGTGTCCTTTAAAGGTTGTTTTCTAAGCCTGGCCCATTGTTTGTTAGTGATGTTCTGTCTCTTTGTGTCTGAATACGCGTTTTGTTGCTTTGTCCTAGGTGCAAAATTCAAAAAATATTTAGGGCACTCTGCACACATAACCAATGTTAGGTGGTCACATGATTATCAGTGGGTGATAACTATTGGTGGAGCTGACCATTCAGTGTTCCAGTGGAAATTTATACCTGAAAGGAAGTCAAAAGATACTCTCCATATAGCCCCACAAGGTACAGTTCAATAATCGAAGAATTGAATCATAGAATTGAAAAACAAATTCTTTTTTTATTATTATTGAATGAACATCTTAAGGATTTGACTGTGAAATTTACAATGCTTAATGCATTAGAATCATTTAAAATTCTCCTTATCACTTAAAAACATGAATGCTGGAGGGCTGCTGCATTGCCCGTTTTACACTACAGCATAGTGCGTAGTAGTTAATTTTCCTAATGGGTCCATCACAACTCATCTTGGCAGTGCTGTTCCTTAGCCATCAGCATTTCTCACTGTCAGCTTGACTTGTGGGGATTATGCAAAGTGGGGCAGTTCAGTACAGATAAATGTATAGGTTACTCTGAATAATAAGTCTTCCAACTAATACTTTCCCCACTAAACTCACAGAGATGTTGGCAGATTCAAACAGCGAGGAGTCGGATTCTGACCAATCAGACGTGCCTGAGTTGGACTCAGAGATTGAGCAAGAAACACAGCTTACGTACCGACGACAGGTCTGTGATGCCATAGTTATTAAAATAATTGTCGCATAGAAAGAGAGCTGTTCACAGCAAGTTGCTGCGCAGCAACACTGCACTCTAATCAGCGTTTTATATCAGCGAACACCCTCTTTACACCCTCTGTGGCACTAAGTGCGGAGAGGTTTTATGCACTGAATATTTCATTCCAGGTTTACAAAGAAGATCTACCTCAACTTAAAGTGCAGTACAAAGAAAAGCATCGAGTGGCAGCTATGAAAAAAAGGGAGAGACCTCCAGCCAATGGACTAAGATTGCACTTTATACATGGGTAAGCTCACTCCCATTCATCCTCATACCGTTAATGCCTTGTGGCAGACAAATGGTGGACCCTATTCACTGTGCAGTGTTTTGCCCCTCTATGCTTCATTTGGAGCTGTGGCTCACGGTCGTTTCACAGTGTCGTCTGTCTGGCTGCATTTCAGTTACCGAGGCTATGACTGCAGGAGTAACCTGTTCTACACTCAGACCGGGGAGATTGTGTACCATGTCGCTGCTGTGGGGGTGGTGTATAACCGACAGCAGAACACACAACGCTTCTACCTGGGCCATGACGATGACATCCTCTGTCTGGCCATCCACCCCATCAAAGATTACGTAGCTACAGGCCAAGTATGATGATGTAGTTGGATCTTTTAAATGTTTTAAATCCTGAAATTATGGCACAATAAGAAATAGTCTCCTGTGTCAAAACTACCAGAGCTAATTATTTCCACTTTGTTTACTTGAATCACCTCAGTTTAATGTTCAGTTCATGTCCAGTTTTATATGGTCCGGTATATGAATCTTTGAGATTCATATACATTTTTATACACTTCTGAACAGGTGGGAAGAGACTCTTCCATACACATCTGGGAAACGGAGTTTTTGAAGCCTCTGTCTGTTCTTAAAGGATTCCACCAGTTTGGAGTGTGTGCACTTGACTTCTCAGGTACTGTGACGATGAACATTTAGTTTCTATAAGCATTACATATAGCAGTGATTCATTAAATCATTTTTTAATACTAGCTTTGCCTTTTAGATTTTAATTTAAGTACTTAAGTACTTGAAACTACGACTAGTGATGAATAGCAGAAACTGATGAATAGCAGATACGCTCCAGAGACTTTTAATAATACTGTTAAACTGTAAGTTCTTTATCTCCTGCGTGTGTCTGCTAGCTGGAAATAGCAGCAGACTCTCTGCATGAGAGAGGAGCATGGGATGTGAAGGAAGTCTGGTCTGAAAAATGATTTAAGCTTCGTGTACATCATTTTCTTTAGTCATGTGCTCCATGTGCAATACGTTGCACATTTTAATTATGCGTGTGACTAAATACCGACTGATGCAAATTCCCTCGCGCCTTTACTTACTGTCATAATGTATTTGTGGTGACATCTTGTTAGATTCATTACATGAAAACAAGGCATAGATTATATAATGAACTACACTGCTGTGTTACTGTTAGTGTCACTGTTGATATTGTGTCTGTCTGTTTGTTTGTCTGTCTTTAGCGGATGGAAAGCGACTGGCCTCAGTGGGTCTGGATGACAATCACACCATTGTGCTTTGGGACTGGAGGAAAGGAGAGAAGCTCTCTGCTTTCCGGTTAGCCACCTTTTCTCATTATGATCACAGAGCTATGAGAATAACAGTCTTGAATTGTTAACTTAATTAGTATGCTTTTTGTGTGTATACACAATAGAACAAACATGTCCTGCAGGTTGCAGTATGTGTGTGACTTACTTGTACTCAAGTTTTTGGGTCCTTATGATGCAAATCTGTTAAAAAAAAACAAAAATTTAATCTAAGTGCAAAAAAGTGCTCTCCATTTTTGAAATCTGTTTTGATTTTGTAGTGTATGCCCAGATTTATGACCTTATTTTTGGATGAACAGTGGATTTTTATAGAACCTAGGTTAGATAGTCCAAATTATTTTCCATTAACATACTGTTATAGTTTCCATTTTCTTAATGATAAATTCCCAGTAACAGCTGTTTTTTGCTCCCTTCCTGTGTAGCCCATTCTTTCTTATAGCCCATTCTGTCTCAGTCAGACATGGTGGTTAACTTGGTGCTCAATTTCGCATGATGAATGTGGAGAGCTGAGACTCAATGCTTATTCATGAGCCATTAAACCAGGAAATAACCCTTCTAAGCCTCCTGTCATAACACACTCAACAGTCGCAGCTTAGTAATTATAGGTCAGTCAAAAGTATATTTAACCCATCAGGCTCTGCTGTCTTTTTTATTGCTCCTGAAAATAGCATCTGTACTAATAATTGTTTTCATGTGACGCATCTATTAATAGTAAGTGTTTTGCTGGGAGTTGTGTACAGTCTGAACGTGATGTTTTAATGTAATTACATATACAATGCACAGAATAGTGTTTTAAAACAGTTTTACTCCTCCTCACCAACTCCAAATTTTTTATATCTCAGTAGTATAGGAGCTCATGACTTGTCTGCACCACAAGGCTCTGGTGAGGGTTGAGAGGCGGGTGGATGTAAATAGGCTCTGACAGTGGAGCCGCTGCTCGACGCTCTGCCTGCTCTTTGACAGGGCCTAATGTGGGGAGTGAGACAGCAGTCTCTATTCTCTCAGCCCCACATGGCTGTCTTGGTGGCTGGGAGTCAGACAGTGAAAATGGCACAGCAGACAGCTCAATTATAGCCAGGCTATGGCTCCCATGAACTTTTACACTTCTCTGTTATGACAGGGAGCAGATTTATTCTGTGACTTTTTGAAACTGACAGTCGTATGTGAAGATATGTGCCTAATGTTAGAAAAAATTTGTCCTAGTGATTTTGTGATGTGTCTTTGAAATCTTTCTCCATTCCTTTATACAGGGGGAGCAAGGACAAGATATTTGTTGTTAAAATCAATCCATATATGCCTGATAAGCTCATTACTGCTGGGGTGAAGCACATGAAGTTCTGGCATAAAGCAGGTAAGACTAAACATTTGTTTTGGACTAAAGGCAAATAAAGTTCTTTAATTGTAATAATTACTATATTAGAATATGTAATATGTAATATATTAATATATCTACACAAGATCTTTTTTGAGCATGCTCCTGTGCTATCATAGGTGGAGGTCTGATTGGGAAGAAGGGCAGCATAGGGAAGACTGAGACCATGATGTGCGCAGTATATGGCTGGACAGAGGAGATGGTGTTCTCTGGGACATGCACTGGAGACATCTGCATCTGGAGGGACATGTTCCTAGTGAAGACAGTTAAAGCTCATGATGGACCAGTCTTCAGCATGCATGCTCTAGAAAAGGTACTAGAGACAAATGACAGCATGAATGTTGATAATAACACTTGAAGTGGTAATCTCATCAAGCTTTATTGAAAACAACAACATACAGGAGCTGTCATGTTTTAATGGTTTTCATTGTCCCAACACATAGGGGTTTGTGACTGGTGGGAAAGATGGAATAGTCGCTCTGTGGGATGACACATTTGAGAGGTGCCTCAAGACATATGCTATTAAGAGATCTGTGCTTGCCCCAGGGTCCAAAGGTGAGTCCGTGAGCCTCGTAGCACCTCTTAGCCGTGACCTGCATAGCCTAGGAAAATTCTTCTATATTGCATCTCATGATGAATTCTCTCTGTATAGGATTATTACTGGAAGACAACCCCTCCATTCGTGCCATATCCCTGGGACATGGACACATACTTGTAGGAACGAAGAACGGGGAGATTCTGGAGGTGGACAAAACTGGGCCTGTCATTCTCTTAGTCCAGGTATAGAGCTATGCATAGCCATGTCTCCCTCATTCTCCTGACTAACCCATCTTATAATTAGTGCTAATGATGCTTTTGATGATTTATTTATTAAATATTAAGAGCACATTTTCTTATTATGTAACCTCAATGACCATTGTTGATGCTTATCTGTAATTAATTAGAGAAATTAGTACAGGTTTTAGGACATCTAAATATATTCAGTTTTTTTGTCATGTGTATTAGACAAGGCCATTAGATAAAGTTATTACTGCAACAATTAATCCAAGATTCATTTCAGAACTACAGTGGAAAGTAGTACACATCAAATGGCAAGATTGAACTAAATCAGGGTGATAAATTGCATGCACTGCTAGGTGTTAAATGTGTGTCAGGGAACTAAAGTACTGTAGAGTACTATACAGTGAACAGAGCTCATTGCGTGTCAAGTAAAGCTGTATTGTAGAGTTCACAATGTCAAACAGAGAACAGTCCTCGAAACAAAGAAATGTGTTAAAGTTATGGGTAGGTAAGTGGAAGGGCTGTGTATTTTCAGTTCATTTTTCCTGAATGTCATACAGCTCATATACACTAACATACTTCACTCTACTTTCACTCTTTATTTACATTCCTTTCTCTTTGTTAAACAGAAACAAGGCCTTTCAGAGATTTTACCATTCAAGCTATAAACACTCTCAGAGCACTTTATTAGGAACATATGTACACCTACAATTAATTATCTAGTCAGCCAATCATGTGGCAGCAGTGGAATGCATAACAGAAAAGCATCTCAGAGTGCACAACAAAGGGAACCTTGAGGTAGAAGGGCTACAATAGCAGAAGACCATGTCTGGTTCAACTTCTGTCAGCCAAGAACAGAAAGCCAGGGCTACAGTGGGAACAGGCCCACCAAAACTGGACAGTTGAAACTGGAAAATGTAGCTTGGTCTGATAAATTTCAATTTCTGCTGAAGCACACATATGGTAGGGTCAGAGTTTGGTGCCAACAGCATGAATCCATGGACCCAACCTGCCTTGTGTCAACAGTCCAATCCAGTGACTCCAATAGCACACCTTTGGGATGTGGTAGATCGGGAGATTTTCAGCATGAAAGTTCACCGGAGAATTCGGGGGAATTGTGTGATGCAATCATGTCAACATGAACCAGAATCTCAAAGGAATGTTTCCGATATCTTGTGGAATCCATGCCACAGAGAATTGAGGCTGTTTTGAGAGCAGTATTAGTATAGTGGTTCTAATAAAGTGCTCAGTGAGTGTATACACCTGGGCTTTTACTGTCTAAGTCATTTATTGTCCTGATAGACAGTATAGCCTTTTCACATAGACAACAGTTACTGTATGCTTAGAATGAATGAGGAACTCCGCATGTAAGTGAAATGTAAGTGCCCAGAGTAATTCTAAGACATACACTGAATGACATCACATTTCAAATAATACAGTTTGTTTGTCAGGACATCACAACATCGTAGTTAGTATTTTATTAACATTCTGCTAGAGTTTGATAGCGTTCTTTACGTTTTGACTGGAAAAGCTGTGCTGGGGCAGGCAGGTGTTTCTGTGGCTAGGTCCTAACAGGTGTACTTTCTGAACTGTGCTAATTTGGGCTTCCAAAGTGTTTCAGTTCTAAAAAGAAAATATGCAATACACATGGGTTTGGATTTATTTAATTAAGATGACTACTGCAGTGTAACTGATGTTTATTAAAGAGTTTTAGTCAGCAAAATAAATCACATGTCTGTAGCCAATTCAGCATCTTCCTTTGACTGTTTTGTTGTTGCTATTTGTCAAAAAGAGAGAAAAAAAATGCCTTTCAATGCTAGTTCAAGTGAATTGTTCAGTAGGTCTTTAGAGACTTGGCTGTGTGTTCCAAATATATGTCTTGATGTGTTATGTTCTGTCCAAATTAAAGCACTGCTTTGGGCCTGGATTCCGAAAAGTACTGTAGAGCCTCATAGCTCATTGTTATATGCTAGAGAGTGCATCACTTTGAACTCTCTCTCTCTCGCTACCATGCAACTATGATCGATATGCTGCAGTGATTTTTGGTATCGCAGCACTAACTGTTGCAGTGAGAGAGTGTGTTATGTAAGGGCATTAATCATGGTGTGTTCTAACTAAACTGAAGTGGGTCACCTGTTTTGGGTGGCCAGGGTCATATGGAGGGAGAAGTATGGGGTTTGGCCACCCACCCTCACCTGCCGCTGTGTGCCACTGTGAGTGATGACAAGACCCTGCGTATATGGGACCTCTCTCCCAGCCACTGCATGCTCGCTGTACGCAAACTCAAGAAAGGTAGGCTGGGGCTTTGTCTACATTAAAAGCTTTAGTGAGTGCTGTATGTAACCAGTGCTGCAATAGTTTGAGTAGTTTACATTCATAGGGAACATGGAATCATGAGTACTTTAAAAAGCCTGTTGTTTTAAGGTCCCCAAAATTCTAATATATCAAAATATGCTCTTAAAAATGGCAATTATTATTAAAAACATATTGATTGCTTGAAGGCAGAGGCACTTAAGAAAGTTTCTGTAGCAAAAAAAAACTTCCTGAATAGTCAGTGGCATTCATTTTATGCTGCACTATAAAAACAGCCATGCAAGATTGACCAAAGCAGTGTAATCAAATTATTGTGAAAAGATCATCTTCGAACTGTCATCTCTGTAGAATTAGATAAGGCCGGATTTATTTGTCATTTCCCTAAGAGCTAATCTGGTCCCTTCACATTCTAGGCTTAATACTTACAGGATGCTTTATTGTCACTGGCTCTCCAAAAGCCTTAAGCAATTGAAAAATCTATTATTGTTGTTAGTACTTGAAGCCAGAAAGTGGTGATTAGCATGTAGTGACTGCGTTCGTTTAACTGCAGGTGGTCGCTGCTGCTGTTTCTCTCCGGATGGCAAGGCTCTGGCAGTAGGTCTAAACGATGGCAGCTTCCTCATTGTTAATGCAGACACTTTGGAGGACCTGGTGTCATTCCACCACCGCAAGGACATCATCTCCGATATCCGCTTCTCTCCTGGTAAGCCAGCACGCTGGAGCCAGCATAAAAGCCAGACACATCGTACTGAGTACTGAGTCTATTCTGAGTTGAGCCACAAATAGTGTCTGTCAGGGTTTGAATTTGAAAATAGAGGCCCTGTCAGACTGCAAGGCTTTCAAAAGTGAAAAAGTTCAAAATAAGACTAGGTCGGGTTTGCAAAGAAACAAAGAAAGTTTTCAGACTGACTGGATTATAGAAGATGAGAAATTTGACAGTCAGCTGTGTGTGACATATTTANAAGTTGAATTTGCTCTTTCACGTATTGTGATTAGACATTTAGTGGTGAAAATTAGTATGGTAATGAGAATGAGTTAGAGTTGATAAATGGGTCCACTTGCCGCAGGTGCAGGGAAATATTTGGCAGTGGCCTCAGGTGACACCTTTGTGGATATATACAACGTGATGAGCAGCAAGAGAGTGGGTGTATGCAAAGGCTCCATGAACTATATCACTCACCTGGACTGGGACAAAAGAGGTAAGACAACTAAAAACTACAAGATATCGACATAAATAAAGAAGAATATAGTCTAAGCAGGTGTTACTGGATATCATAAACAAAGCAAACTTAGTCTGTTGTACTATTTATCTTTTTTTGTTTGTTTGCTTTTATGTATTTTTTTCTTCAAAATGACTCTTTCGTAGGCTTTGTGTTGTGAGTCTTTGTAATAGCTCTGCCTTCTTTCATCAGGGAAGCTTTTGCAGGTCAACACTGCATCTAAGGAACAGCTATTTTTTGAGGCCCCTCGTGGGAAGAAGCAAACCATTCCTGCCATAGAGGTGAGAGATGTTCAACGTATTGTTGTGGTTACTGTAACTTGCTCTTATCTCAGGTCTAAATGGAGTAAGGGCACTCATAAGGGCAAGAACATGGCCCACTTTTCATTAGTGTGGGTCTAAATTTGGAGACAAGGAATTGGGCTGCACTTAAGACCACTAGTGCAGGAACTTAGCTTGCTGGCTGGTGATTGTGAAAAGCTTTTCGTTTGGATCTATGTGCTGTGCCCATATACAGGTGGAGAAGGTTGAGTGGAACACATGGACATGTGTGTTGGGGAGCTCCTGCGAGGGCATCTGGCCAGTGGTTAGCGAGGTTACTGAGGTAACAACGGCATGTCTTAGCAACGACAGACAGGTGCTGGCAACAGGCGATGACCTTGGATATGTAAAGCTCTTCAGGTATCCTGTTAAGGTAAGAATACTTCATGCTAAATAAAATACTGGGGAGGTTCTGGATTATTTGGTTGAACCAAACGTACTTTTGTATTTAATGTTTTAGATTAGGTTGTTAGATTATAAAGCAGCGGTTTTGTTTCTGTTGTAAAACCTCTTGGTTTTGCTTTACTTGTATTTGCCTTGATGATTACTTAATTGTGTTCTCTAATATTAATCAGGGAAAATATGCGAAGTTCAAGCGATATGTGGCCCACAGCACCCATGTGACCAATGTGCGTTGGGCACATGATGATTCTCTGCTGGTGACGGTGGGTGGAGCCGACACGTCTCTGATGATTTGGAGCCACGAAACTGAGGGCTGTCGGGAGGTGCGCCAGTGCGATAGTGAGGAATCCGACATCGAGAGTGAGGATGATGGGGGTGAGAGAAACACACTGAATTCTATATGTTATAACCAGATATTAGGGATGCACCGATACAGAATTTCTGCTCCGATCCTGATATCCGATTATTTAAGAATGACATCTGTCAATACTGATACCGAGAGTTTGGTAGTTCTGCTTTTTTTATACCTTGTTTCAAATTACTGATAATTAATTACACAGCTTTGAAAGATATGTAAATAATAACTTTATTATAACTCTCTGTAGCTCATGTTTTCCATGTTTCAGAGTAACTGGTCTCAGTTATAAACACAAAACACATTAACTCGAATTAAGATTCTTAACTCGCATTAAGAATAGCGACAACTCGATATTGTGTAGAAAGGCTTGTTAGCCTTTGGTTGGGATGAAACTTGTCCCTTTTTTAGCTGACGCAGCCTCCGCTTTAGCTTTAACGAGCTCGTCATTTTCCTTGCTGTGCTGGGCTTTAAGGTGAGTAATCAGATTAGTTGTGATAAAAGTTTTAGCCGCAGTTCCACCTCATGAAATTCTAGCAACGCAGAGCTTGCAGATTGCAATTCTGTTGTCATTGTCACGCAATTCAAAGTAATTCCACACAAGAGACATTTTCTTCACACACAGTACAAGTTGCAGGCTAATTGTCTGACGTGTTTTTCCACCCCTTTTGATTGCCAGTGCATCAGTACATCCCTACTAGATATATAGATATAATATATATAGATATATAGATATAATAGCTATTATTAGAATATTATCCTCTTCATCTTTGTTTAAAAAAAAAACATTCCATCCAGAATGATCAAAAGATACAGTCATATTGCTGATTGACATTCTACGCTCATCTCATCTTTTGCTCTCTGTCTTTTGGCTCCTTGCAGGGTACGATAGTGATGTGACTCGAGAGAATGAGATCAGCTATGTAATCAAAGCCTTATCTACCAATATGAGACCCATGGCAGGGGTCAAGCCCCACTTACAGCAAAGAGAGCCTTCAGCAGATGAAAGGTAGGTCAGGAGAGGCATATATCAGTTGTGGTTGCTAATGTGAAAGTCCTTGTAAAACCCTACCTTCAAAACCTCAGATACATTGTATAAAGTATTATATACCCCTGTTTTTTTCATGCTGTTATCCAATCAGACAATCATGTGGCAGCAATGCAATGCCAAGACAAGGCAATGCTTCCAGTCTTCCAGTTTCCTGTGCCCACTGTGCCTCAGACTCCAGTTCTTGGCTGACAGGAGTAGAAACCAGTGTGGTTGGTTAAAGTGCGTTCTGAGATGCTTTTCTGCTCATCATGGTTGTAAAGAGTGATTATTTACTACTATTTACTACTGTAGAATTTCTGTCAGCTTGAACCAGTCTGGCTCTATTTTCTGTAACCTCTCTCACCACCAAGGCATTTCTACCCTCAGAATTGCTGCTCAGTGGATGTTTTTTGTTTTTCTCACCATTGAAATGTAGATACTGTTGTGCATGAAAATCCCAGGAGATGAGCAGTTTTTGAAATACTCATACCAACCCATCTGGCACCAACCAATGTGCCACAGTCTAAGTCACTGAGACCATATTTTTCCCCCATGCTGATGTTTAATATGAACATTGACTGAAGGCATGATTTTATGCATTGCACTGCTGCCGCATGAATGACTGATAACTGGTACAGGAATAAAGATATGTATAGAATTCTGATACATGTACCTCTTTACACTTTCTAGTCTCAAACCTTTTGTAGCCAGTGACCCATTTAACTGTAAAATAACTTCCAGTGCAGATTTATCTCAAGAACATGATTTAAACGTGTACAATAATATTTTTCTCTATTTATTAGAGCCATAGACCTTTTTATTCTTGAACTTTCCATTGACAGAACACATTAGTTGTTAGTTGATTAGTTGATTAGTTGAAGTTGATTGTTTGCATTAAACCCAAGGCCCCAGTCAAATCACCTAATAATGATAAGAGCTCAGTATAATGTAATGACTTTGATAACAGTGGGTTCTGAATTCCATCGCTGTACCTGTATCAGACCCCACTTTGAAAACCACTGTTGTAGTCAATGCACCATAGCAACCTGACATTTTGCCTCTTATATTGTACTATAAAAAACTCTTTAGTCCTTTTTTGTAAAGAGTTTAAATGTAATTCTGAAGTATTTATTTACTGTAGGTCCTATATACAAAATGATTGTTATTTCTTTTTTGTTAATTTTAATTAATAATGTGCTGTGTTCTTTGGATTCTTGTATTGTGTGTATGTTAGAGACAATGTCACACAGGTGTTGTCAAACCTGAAGACAAAGGTCATACTGTATCAAGATTAGTATAATTCAATACAGAAAACATGTAGTCCTACAGTTACACTTTAGGAATTCAATAGACATTGATTTATCTCATTAAGAGTTCATGTAACAGAGGTGATTTTATTGCACACCAATCCCCACTGCTGCCAATCCACTTACCAGCAGCACAGCAGTATATCATTTGGTCATTTTTTGCTATTTGGCTGATAACAGATTGTATTTAAACGTCACCTCTTTTCCGAAATGAGAAAACAGATTCTTTTTAAAGCTGAAAGTAGATGTCATGTCAGAGTATTGATCAGTTGTTTATCTGGCTCTGATTAAAGGATGGTTTGTCATTGAGAACTATCTTAATGACCAAGAGTAGTGTTTCATGGGGAGCATTTTGTCTTTGAGTAATTTAGCATCCTGGTCTTTCTCTTCCTCTCATCCTCACTTCTATGTCTGTCTCTACTTTGCGCTCTTTCCTGTCACCACATGAAGGCAGGGGGTAGTCAGGTAAGAAGAACTAAGTGCTGCTGTAAGAAAAAAAATGCTTCAGCTCTCTCAGTGTTTCAGAGCACATGCTGCTGGCTTTACATAATCACTGCTGTCACTAAGAAAATTGCTTAACTTTATGGGTGCTTGGGCTCTGTGTTGTGTATTTTGTGTTCTCAGTGTCCCTATGTTGTGTCCTTTCAATCTGGTGCTCTTGCCTGACACCTAAATAAGAGACAGTGGTTCTAACGTGTTCCTTTTCTCTGTCAATGCTTCCATGAAGGGGTTCAAGGTAAGCCTAGTTCATTTCACTCCAAACTAGTCACATGATCATTCAAAATTCTTGTGATATTTGATATTAGACAGCCTAACATAATAATGTGATGTGTCTAAACTAAATGAGGATATGCCAGATATTGTCCGCTCATACATCCATGTTCTTAACCCTCAGCCGATTGTTTAGAACTGCCATCTGCTAGTCCTACATTTAACGCTTTGTATTTGTGCTTAATTTGGGCACAGACCCCCAGTAAGCAGGGCTTTACCAATGCCAGAGAAACTGCAAACCAACAATGTGGGCAAGAAGAAAAGGCCCATTGAGGTAAATGACATGTAAAGCAACATCCCTTGCAAAATATATTAAACTGGTAGAGGGTGGCTCGAGTGTCTGAAGAAATAAATAGTGCAGAAATCAAGTAGCAGTCTCTATCATGTAATTATGCTAATGCAATGTAGTATTAGTTTAGGTCTTGTGGTCATATTTTAGCTCTTTCACAGAAAGTCCTCCATTAACAATATTCTAAAGATTTCCAGACGTGGTTATCACAAGGTCTGAGTGTGTGGCCTGTTTGATGTGTGAGTTGTGGTATCCAGATACACAGCCCTGAGGAAGAGGCATTAGCCCCAATCATCTTGTTAACCTTCCTTAATTCAATTGCACTGCGGTTATTCTCCGCCTGTCCTCTCCCATCCTGCAAGTGGACTCTTTTAACCTCTCTGCCATTTCCATGGAGATGACCTCTGACTCTAACCCGTATTTGACTCTTAACGCAGGACCTGGTGCTAGAACTGGTGTTTGGTTACCGGGGCAACGATTGCCGGAACAATGTGCATTACCTAAATGAGGGGGCGGATATAATCTACCACACGGCTTCAGTTGGAATCGTCCTTAACTTAACAACAGGTACGTTCTTAAAAGAGGCTCCATCTAAAACAAGCTAAGGGATCTGAGCAAGAGATTTTTGGGTGCAGTGTAGGATGTGCTTTGTGTGTTTCCTTTAGCATGCCAGAGTTTCTATATGGAACACAGTGATGACATTTTGTGCCTCACCATTAATCAACACCCCAAGTTCCCCAACGTGGTGGCAACTGGCCAAGTAGGTATGTTTGTGAGACTGTCCTTTATTTTCCAGGGTAACATCACTGATTTTATCCTGGAACTTTCACACATCAATGACACAGCAATCTCTCTGCCACTTTTCACTGATCACAGAATGTCTTAAAATGTGTTGAGTAAATTGTAAAAACATTAATTTAGTTTTTTTTTTTTTGCTGATACAATCAGATGGTTTTAGTAATGCTTCAGTGTTTCTGACTAATGACTATTATGTTACATATCAAGAATTTTGCTGTATTAGTTTGTGAAATATGTCTGCCTATAAGGTTTATATCTGTTTGGCCTATTACATATGTTCTTTAACCGCTTTGAAATTTTGCAGGTGATGCTGGTGATATGTCAGGTAAGACATTTTAGACATTTCACTGTTCTAAATGTGTACTGTGACGCTTCAGAGCTCCAGTTAGGCTGTACCGCAGTTGCTGTGTTAGTTTGGCACTGCAGAGCGAATCTGTGACAGTGTCATTATGCACCTTCACCATGCTGTCTGTTAGTGAACTCATAGCCAGGAAACATTTCTTATGCTGTCAAAAAGTACTCTGAAGGTGATGATGAAATATCATTACCCTACCCCACTGTGTTTGACTGTGAAATTGGATACTTGATTTTTTTTGTGCTGTGATGCATGAGAAAGCAGATTATTTATCTAGTGCAGCGTTGGATTGGTGCTAGTTTCCTCTAGAACTCTGCCCTCTACTGACTCTAAGCAAATGTACACTTTTACACGCTCCAGACAAACTTGCTGGTTTCAGTATATACCTATATTTTTCCAAATATGTATTGACTGAAAGATTGAAAGTTAAGATATACAGTATTTTATGGATATATCGTATAGCATGACCTCAGTATTATACGGTTATATCTGGCATTTTAGTTGGAAGTGAGTTAGCCTCATAAGCTTAATAACTTAATTACTGCTTTCCTGCAGTGATATGTTTTTCATTTAGATATTTTCTGTGTAACATTTTAGAAAATAAAAAGTTTTATTTTTATTTTATTTTTATTCGGGATGAACTTCATCATTCAGATGGAATACGCATCATAGGCAGCCATAGCCAATCAATATCCATCTTTTATTTACGCTCTGAAAGAAGAGAGCATGTCCAAGTAGAGAGAGCTGGAGGAGAAAGAAATTTTTACCTGTAGATGTTGTATGTTTGCTCCCTGGGTTTAATTAAAAGGAAGTGAATATGTTCAAACATTAGAAAATCATCAGAAAAATCGTATTGTAGTTAGTAGCTAATATCAGATATCACTGGTGTTAGGAACTACTAAAATTAATTACATGTAATGTCATTACTAACATTAGGGTGTATATATATATATATATGTATGTGTGTGTGTGTGTGTGTGTGTGTGTATTGTATGTTGTACATAATTTGAATATGACTCGATAGTTAAGTAAAGTATGATATTTAGAAACAACTAGAAACTACCGTAGTACAGTTACTACAGTATTTAGAATTTTAGCCTGAATGTTATTTCAGTTGTTTTTCTGACCATTAAATGATCCGTGGCTTGTTCAAGACAATAGCCTGGTGTAAGATATTAACTTTTAAGCCTGTTTTAAGATATTTATTTAAGGGTTTATTAAGTCTAGTCTAATTGTTTCACAAACGTAGACTGAAGTCCTAAACCAGATATTTTTTTACCTGCTCCTCAGCCACATCTCCTTCCATCCATGTGTGGGATGCCATGAACAAGCAGACTCTGTCTGTGCTGCGCAGCTATCACTCACGGGGCATCTGTTCAGTCAGCTTCAGTGCCACTGGCAAGCTGCTCCTCTCTGTCGGCCTAGACCCTGAGCACACTATCACCATCTGGAAGTGGCAGGAAGGTAAGTCAACTCGGATTCTCTCTGTCCTGCTCCACTCTGTCTGTCTATACATAGGGCACTCCTAGAATCATTCACTCACAGCATCGCCTACTCTGTTATTATTCTCAAGGTGCCAAAGTGGCCAGTCACCCTGGCCACATACAGCGGATCTTTGTGGCTGAGTTTCGGCCAGACTCGGACACTCAGTTTGTGTCTGTGGGCATAAAGCATGTGCGCTTCTGGACGCTTGCTGGCCAAGCTCTGCTCAGCAAGAAAGGAGTGCTCAGCTCCATCGAGGATGCCCGCATGCAGACCATGCTGTCTGTGGCATTCGGAGCTGTAAGTATATCTCTTTATACTCTATATACACAGGCATTACTCAGCGTCTGCAGGACTGGGTTTGTTTGCCGTTAATGAAAGAAGAGGCTTGTTCAGGAGCCACAAACTAAAATAATACTGTATATTGTCATAAACATGGAGTATTTCTGTATTACTATGCTATGAATGGTGTCTCTAACTTGATGAACTACAAAAAAATTAACTAGAAATAAATGTATTCTACTGTGGATGGACTAGACTATAACATTCTTGAGAAAATGTGGCAGTTGTTAACAATGAAAAAATATGCACATGAAAACATTATTGTGTACATTGTTGAAATTGCCAGGAAATGAACCATAATGAAAAGTGCCTTGCTTGTACTGTTCTCTCTTGCTTAGAGGTCACTAGATTAGTGCAGATTTGTTTTCTTTTCAGAATAACTTGACATTTACAGGTACCATTAGTGGAGATGTGTGTGTATGGAAGGAACACATTCTAGTACGAATTGTGGCCAAGGCACACACTGGTCCTGTCTTCACCATGTACACCACGCTGCGAGATGGCCTCATCGTCACAGGCGGCAAGGAGCGACCGTGAGTCACCTGACTCTTTCACATCACACTTGCAATGCTGTTACAGTGTTTGGGTACAAGTAAAGAACCTGTGTTTTTATGTTGTGGGTTTGAGACCGTATTATTATTATTGGGGGCAGTCGTGGCCTAATGGTCTGAGAGTCGGACTTGTGAACCAGAAGGTCCTGGGTTCGAGTCTCGGGTCCGGCAGGGATTGTAGGTGGGGGGAGTGAATGACCAGCGCTCTCTGCCACC
>CM074954.1:14223050-14240652 GCA_037577455.1 Pangasius macronema | reverse complement strand
TGTGTGTGTGCACTTGGATGGGTTAAATGCAGACCACAAATTCCGAGTATGGGTCACTACACTTGGCCACAGAAGTAACTTCACTTCACTCTACTTTCACTTTATTATTTGATATGTAGGACTTCAAAGCTTTTTGAGATTTTTTAAAAATAAACTGCTTTAGTAGACAAGGCTGTGTCCAGTAGAAAAATCCTCAAATTATTCTTAGTTATGAAGCCCCTGTACGCAAGTAATTTACTGTATAGCAAGACAGCTGTGTGTGTGTGTGTGTGTGTGTGTGTGTGTGTGTGTGTGTGTGTGTGCGTGCACTGCCACCTACAGGTCTAAGGAGGGTGGTGCGCTGAAATTGTGGGATCAGGAGCTGAAGCGCTGTAGGGCTTTCAGACTGGAGACTGGGCAGGTCATCGACTGTGTGCGCTCTGTATGCAGAGGCAAGGTACTACAGAGTATGATGTGCACAACACGTTTACTGCAGGGCAAAGGTTTTGTGTGTAGCAGCATTAGGTATGTAAAAAAAAATATTTTTCAAGAGCTCAGTGTGTGAGAACTTTTTCCTTATAATAAGTTAGAATAAAGTACATTACTGCAAGCCCAAGAAATTAAGAATGTACCAAACCTATATATATTTTTTTATAGTATTAGACAATATTTATCCAATTCTATCATTCTATCAAACCCACAGTCATGGTGGGGGTAGTGTCCTGTGTTCAGTGTGTCAACATCACACAATTTCATGGCATGTGTCAGTGGGAGTTTTTTTATACCGTATAGTTTAGGTCGTGG
Source organism: Pangasius macronema (assembly GCA_037577455.1). NCBI lineage: Eukaryota > Metazoa > Chordata > Actinopteri > Siluriformes > Pangasiidae > Pangasius > Pangasius macronema. The sequence goes on along the minus strand of CM074954.1, from coordinate 14,239,869 downwards.
TAACGTAAAAATAATCTCTCAAGACCGGGTTTTCCATAAAGTGTCGTTTCGAGTATGTACAAATACCTAAATATTCATTCTCAAACCATCATATACATATTTTGAATGGAGACAGAGAAGATTTTCTGCCATTGCCATTCATTAATAATTTGTCGTTCTGTTGTCTTCTTTAGGGTAAAATCCTCGTGGGCACACGGAATGCAGAGATCATTGAGGTAGGGGAGAAGAATGCAGCATGTAACATCCTTGTGAATGGCCACATGGACGGCCCCATCTGGGGACTGGGAGCTCACCCTACACGAGACGTTTTTCTGTCTGCTGCAGAGGACGGCACAGTACGCCTCTGGGACATTCCTGAGAGGGTAACAACTTCAGACAGTCACATGTGCACAAACACACACACACACACACACACACATACCCTCAAAGCATCTACTTAATCCAATGCAGTGTGAGCTCATTACAATGCAGTACCTTTGATACAGCACCAGATACTGAGAAGAATTCAGCAAAATGTCATCAACAGTTCTGATAACACTAAAAGTGCTATTCTCCTGTGGGCCAAAAACAGAAGATGCTGAATAAGGTGAACTTGGGCCATCCTGCACGCACTGTCAGCTACAGTCCTGAGGGTGATATGGTGGCAATTGGCATGAAGAATGGAGAGTTCATCATCCTCCTTGTAACGTCCCTGAAGATCTCCCCGTTTTTCTCTCTAGCGGCGTGACGGTAGGTCCTATAGTCCAATCTGAAGAAGATATGATGAGTCTCTGTGCTTGACAGCAGTGTTAAACAGACAACATTGTCAGATAGTATTGTTATGGGAAGAACACATGATCTGCTGTGGAAAATCATCATAATTAAAACAATAAATAAAACTAATAGAATTCATAAAGTTGCTTCCTAGGCCTTCTATACCATTTCTGCGTAGCGTTATTTGGCATGTCAGTGTTTTGCATGTTTACACCTAGCTTTGTATCTAATCAACAGGTTCATCTAACTCTAATACTTTTCGCTTTACTACTAAAAACATCAAATGGAATTTCCTTTCACAGTACACAATGTAAGTGAGGTGACCACAACCCCCTGTGTTCCTCAACAGGTTCAGTCCAGATTCACGCTACCTTGCTGTTGGCTCAAGTGAGAAAGCTGTAGATTTCTACGACCTGACCTTGGGACCTCAGCTGAACCGCATTAACTGCTGCAGAGACATCCCAAGCTTTGTCATTCAGATGGACTTTTCTGCTGATAGCTGTTATATACAGGTACACCCTTACGTGTGTGTGCACACGTAATAGATTTGTCTCTGCTGACATCTGCAGTCTTGGTTCGACATTTGATTATATTCCCTACTCACAGCAGACATGGATGAGACATTCTCGGATGTCTCATTTGTCTTCCTTTGTAATTAATTATGCCAGAGAGGAACAGGACTTACATGCCCTTCTTTACAACATATTCATTTTCCTGTGTTGCTCCCCGTAGTTGTCCACTGGTGCTTATAAACGGCTGGTTTATGAAGTGCCTTCTGGAAAGCATGTCACAGAGCAGGCAGTCATAGACAGAATCACCTGGGCCACCTGGACAAGGTAACTCACAGAGTTATATTTAAAATGTGACTGTGGACTTTTGTTCAAGCTTCAGTGTTATAGTGTTCATTGATCAGAGAGCTGTGTTGCACACTGGTCGAACAGTCCAGACGCAGAATTACATCATGTCTCTTCCTCCCCTCTATAATCCCTTTGGAAAGCCTGATCTGGAATTATTGTAATCTTGCATTTCAAGTCACTTGAGACTGTTATAATATTTCAAATGAATTCATCAGCAGTGGGTGTTACATCCTATACCAAGAAGCAAAAGTATACACGTTCCGTTCACATCATACACATCCCGATCACTGTAAACTGCTGTGTCTGTGTGCAGTGTTCTGGGGGATGAGGTGGTGGGAATCTGGTCCCGCAACACAGATAAAGCCGATGTGACATGCGCCTGTGTTTCTCATTCCGGGTAGTTGCACCAGTGTCCACTACTGAAACCCTACCATTTCGACAAGCTGAAAGGTACAGGTCTCTTTAAACATTCAAGTTTTTTTTTTTAATATATATTATCATAATTGTTGTTGAAAATGTAAAAATGTCTATGAAAATGTGGGGAGCTGTTTGAATAACCAAATGGCCTTATAAAATGTTCTTGTAAATGATTGTCTTGATAGATTTCTTAATAGTTTCAACAGCTCAGCAGATGAGTGTAATTACAGTTACATGTGATATAAGCTAATGAAGCAAGAAGTAACCTAGAAAAAATGTAGAAGTTAAAAACAAGAACAGGGAAATATGAAAATACTTCCCTGATGTTTATCACCATACAACTGCTCCATACAGGTCCTTCAGAATTTACTCTTACTGCCACGTAGTCCTGACTGTCTTAATACTTGTTTTTGAAAAGTGGGCTTTTTCAGATGCTCAAGCTTCTATAGTACCCTGCATCATCATTCTACACACAGTGAACATTTCTGTGAATGTGAAAAGGATACTTCTTAACAGAACCCTGTTTTTCCTCAGGCCAAACACAAGCGCTTTCTAGGCCACTCAGCCCATGTGACCAGCATCCGCTTTACCAGTGGGGATCGGTATGTCATCAGTGCTGGAGGTGACGATAGAAGGTACCGAGCAACATTTATATTTATTGCTTGCGGTTTTAGTTCTTGTTGGCCGCAGACATTTCACTTCTGCCTGTTTAGCCAACAGCTCAGAGTCTTGTGATGATCAGGAAGTAAACTAACATACAGAGACACCCTTTGTTGTAGAGTGAGGTCAGATTAGAAATGAATATCAGAATCAGAATCTCTTTAATAGCCAGGATGATTTACGTACAGCAGTGTATCTTGGCAAAAAAAATATGAATATCTCCACTGTATTCGTTTTCTTTAAGTATATGTGTATATTTTGGTTGAGGAAAAAAGACTGATTGACATTGCCTGTTGAACTGTAGATGTTACAATAACATGAGAAGATGGTTTGTAAGGATTTCCTTTCTAACATGTCCTATTTTCTGTTTCTTAAACAGCCTGTTTGTATGGAGGTGTGTCCATGTTCCTCACTGACACACTCGATGCCACTGTAGGCCTCGAGGAAAAGTGAAGAGGAGCGAGCATCCAGGACGGATGCTCTTGACGGGCGTTAGTACCCAGTGTTTCCAGAACCAGGTGCATGTATCTGAACAAGCGTCCAGTCCCACCTTCACACCTGCCTGAACCACACTGTTCTGTCTCCTCAGTCTCACTGATGCTGAAAAAGAGAATTTAATTCTCTTAACTCATCGAGGTGATGTCTGAACTATACTGTATGTATCCCCTTCCCCGTGTTTCACACTGTCCTTGGTTTGAAGATGGAATGTTTTTTTTTAATTGTTTGTGGTATGTCTGCATCATTGTTCCTTGAGGTGTGTACGAGTTTCTTCCAATCAAATGACTAACAAATGTGTAGCAAGCAAAACAGGATTAGCCTTAAAGCAGTCTTTTTAAGATGTGTTGGACCTCTTGGTTTAAAAGTTTCCTTTTTACATGATCACACTCTTGTTTTTATGCGCTTACTACATCCTGATGTATTTGTTCTTTAGTCTGGAATCTTTTCATTAACGATCAGAACTCTTGTGGCCTTCTCCCTGAATGTAACACAGCTGTTATATTCTTGGACGTCAGCATGCCAAAGCATACTATGCACTGTATACTTGACCTGCTCACTGTGGTTCTCCAGTGGTCTTTACTGTCGTCTTTGAACATGGTATTCACTCATCAGACCTCAGATCCTCCCTGCACATGTAGGTGGCATTCCTAACCGTAGCATCTTTAGCTTGAGCAGTAACCGTGATTTCTGTGTGCAAAAGTGTGCGTGTGCGTGTGTGTGTGTGTGTGTAGGTAAGAAATGTAGGCTCTGTATCTTGTGTCTGAGAACAAACTTTTAAAGAAAAGATGATTCTTATTCAGTCTATAAAAAAGATTAATAAACGGGAAGGGAGGATGTGTGTTGCATCATATAAAATCATTATTCATTGTGCTGCTAAAGCCTTTTAAGGTCATATATCATGTTTAGGAAAGAGGAACTTGTTTCTTCCATGAACAGATTGAATATCACTGAACTGGAATGTTCCAACTCAAGAAAAACATAAAAGTAAATGGAGATTATAACATGCAAAATGTTTTCTATTTCATTTGTTGTCATACTGATAAATAGTGCAAGATGTGTTCAGTGCATATTTTGATTTTCTGATATTAATGTAAATATCAATTGTAAAGGCATTCTTTTGTATATTTTTGTGAAATGTTTTCTTAAAAGTCAAATTTGATTAAAAAATGAGTGTATAATGAATGTGTGATTGATATTCTGGTACATAGGATTCATTTAATCATATAATCACCATTTTAGGGAAATAAGATCGCTGTAATCAACTGTGAACTGGAATAGCTGAAGGGCTAATGTCACTTCTCCGTTACACCCAGATGAGGATGGGTTTCCCTTTTGAGCCTGGTTCCTCTCAAGGTTTCTTCCTCATATCTTCTCNTTCTGTAAAGCTGCTTTGCGACAATGTCCATTGTTAAAAGCGCTATACAAATAAAACTGAACTGAACTGAACTAACAACGCAGTAAACAAAGCACACACGTGTTAATGGAGCTGCTGCAACTGTGATCTAATCAGAGGGAAGAGAGCAGCTCAAAGACCTTCAGTGGGAGTGAGTTCAGGATGTCCTCTAGAATCCAGGGAATTTGCTAATAACTACAATTTAATCAGGGATTTGTTATCAGATCCTAAAAACAAGCCTGTAGTTTGACCTCAGCCTACAGTGACGTCCAACTGCTGAGGTCTGGAGCTGACGCTGCACATGACTGCTCAGCAACTTACTGAGGTCTTCAGTTTAGAAGCTGGGGATGAAATGACTGACTAATCAGATATTAATCATCATCATACCCACCATCATCATGAGGTTCATTCCAGGAACAATCTTTTTTTTTTATGGAGTATATTTTGAATAAATTGCACAAGCAACCAGTATTAATACAGTTACACTGGCTATTGCTAGAGTTAAATAAGTCTCAAGCACTAAAAGCAGCCTACACGGTAGAGCATGCGCGCGCGCACACACACACACACACACACAGTACATAATATCTAGCTCATTTGTGTTGTTCTTATATAAAGTAAAAAAAGGATTATACTTTATACTTTTCTATAAAATTTCTTGTATAGTGAATATACATTCATTTTATTATTAGATCATATTTACAATCTGTATGTACAATTTGCAGGAAAAGACACTGTGATATTTTAGTGATCTCTAATATTAAATCCAAACAGAGTCCAGGCATGTCTAATGACAACAGCCTCAAATCGTAAAATGACACAACATTTCACACTGGTTTGGTTCTATTCATGTGTGTGTGGAACAACAACACAAACATTAAGGTGTAGCTCGACTTAATGAGAGGATATCACTGGTTCTCAATTCTGACTCAGTGCTTCGTGTTCTCTAACACACTTCATTTAACTCCTCTTAGTTCCTCTATCACACAATGTTTATAAACAAAAAAGGGGAACTGGGACTGAAAGCCACTGCTAAATGTTTGGGAAGCAGAAACAGGTTTCAAACTTTGACAGAGAAAGAGCTGCCACAAGAGCAGCCGTGTTCTGCCTGCGGGTTCCTGAGCACCTGGAAAGACGAGCGGATGAGCTCCTGGCTAAAGTCAAGCGTTGCTCCTTTCACAAACTCCAGACTGTCCTTGTCTACTATCACACCCATGCCGTTCTGCTCAAAAACCCTGCAGGAGTGCAAAGACACAGAGGCTAAATTCCTTCTTCACCTGGTGATTATTCAAAAATCAATCAAGGCCTGTTGTGCAATACAAGACGTGTGATCTAGGGTTAGGGTTAGGGCATTTTCCCTGCAGTTTAAAATACTGTTTAAAAACACACAAACACGGTGCCCTTACATACTGTAGTCTGCATTTTCTAATTATTTGCCCCTTTATGATTAACAAGGAAAAACATTGAATGATTACTTTACGGGGTAAATTTTTACCGATTTTGCTAAGCTTTAGGATACCTAGTTCATGTTGAAGATATCATTAAAGAAACACTCCAGCATTTCTCAGTCTAATCTGGAAGCAGTGCATGTGCAATTACAACAAACACATTTAAACTCTTTTCTCTGCATTGAGAAAATAATGGAGTTTACTTGATGCAGTTGTTTAACTTTGTGAATAAAGAACATTTTCATGAATTATTCAATCAAAGGTATTGGAAAATTAAGCTCAAATCATTAAAAACAAAAATTGAAATGATGATGTGCTGCTGATGTAGTCATGTTGGTCTGATTGTGCACGGAGAACACAAAACTGGAGTTGTGTCTTACTGTGTCGCTCCAGTGGCGGACAAAACTCAGTCAAACTGTTTTTGGTAAGAGATTTTCTCACACATTTGCCATCCTAAGATAATTAATGTTACAGTGTAAATTGAACTGTTTGGTGCATAATTTTAAACTTTCATAGAACAAAGTAAACAACTACCCTTCACTGTAAGAGAGTTTCAAGTAAACAGGTTTCCTGTTTATTCCTCAGTAGTGAAAAACGTGAAATAAACGGGAAATGAAATGATAGTCTGTATTATCACATGTACACTACACGTGCGATGAATAAGAATAGGACCGAAAATGCCGGAGTATTCCTTTAAAAGCGGCTTACTATATCAAAACCCTTGTCAAGCACAAATTCTTGACAAAAACCGAGTTATCAGCTAAGAGCGTCTGCCTGCGAGTGCATGATGGCGTTACCTGTCGTCTTCATTTTTGACAGTGTCCACAGAAAACTTGTACTGGAACCCAGAGCAGCCTCCACCCTCCACCTGTATCCTCAGATACTCTCCCTTCTGCATGATTTCCCTCAGCCTCTGCACACAAAACATGTTTCAGAGTAAAGCTTCTACATGGCTTTTTTATATACATCATAGCCATGAGTATGCCAGGGTGTGCCTGTGCCGCCTAAACCTGATTTGGTTTCAACCTTTAGAACAACAATATATTCCTGCAGAGGAAAGGCTCGCCAGAATTTTGGGTTACGAGAAAATAATGTCACTTTCATGACAAAATCCATTTTATAGCTGTCCTAAGGAGGCAATATTCCAGCCGTTTACTATGCTTTTCTGCTTTGTGCATAATTTATGTTTCATGGTGTTAGCAAACATTTAAAGATACTCGATCTTTGACTCAAACACTAATATATATATCTCCTGTAAAATAAAGTTAAACCTTCCTGTCACACTTTCCTTAATGATGGTTGTACTGATGATTTGCTGTAGTTAAAAAAGCATTAACTCTTAATGCATTTATTTGGATTTTAAATATACATATATAAACTCTCCACCAAGTTTCAGTGTGGCTGTTCTGCTCATTGCTGTGGGCTTCGTAGTCACGTGTTGCTCACGGTCGAGTTGACTCTTTTAGGTCAATGTTGGATAAATGGACAGGAATCTTGCTCAGATTGTACATTAATGAAAGTTAAGCGTGAACACAACAGGCACATTACTAAGAATGCTGGAATGCTTGCTTTATTTGTCAAAGCACCAGCACTTGCTGGTTTAGTCTTTGTTTTCCCCCTAAAAACACAAAACAACCTATTTTATTTTACGGGGAAAAATTTAGAGGCAGCACAGTGTTTGCGTTGCCGTCGTCTTTGCATGTTCACTCTGTGTCTGTGTTGGTTTCCTCTGGGCTCTCTGGTTTCCTCCGAGCTCCCAAAAACATGCTGGTAGCACCTAACCGATACGATTTAACGGGGTATCCACAATTACTTACACACTTACATTAGTATTCTATCACACTCCTAAATGAGACCTTGACACACGCATCACTAAGATGTACTTTATGCTCAGTGGGACTGCAGGAGACCTGCTGTCCCTGAAAGGAGCTGCTGCTGTAACACAGTGTGGAGACAAGAGGGGACTCATGACATGTCTGTGAAGGTCTCAGTCCTGCTATAGACACACTGCAAAACAAAACCAGAAGCTGTTAGTCAACTGTACAGGAATCTAATGAGTGTCCATATAAACGGCTGAGTCTGAGGGGGAACCAGGAGGAACTTCAGTACAACTGACAACGAACGATACAGAAAAACACACAGTTCTGTGTGGGAGACGCCTAATGTGATAAGACATTACAAGCGCGAAATAAATGCGCACATGCACTACAGCCCTTTGAGATTAAGTATAAGATATTTATTAGTTAAGCCATCCTTTGCCGTTTCATGATATAAATGAATATCAGTGAGTAGCTTTAGTGCCCTTGACTCTGGCGCTGCTAATGTAACTAGCATTCAGCAGCAGTGGCGCGCTAGCCGAGCTAACAGCACAGACTCGACATTCTTATTCAAAATGCAAACATTAATAAGCTTATAGACCACAGCTGTTTAATCTGTACTTTTTACCCCAGGTCAACTTTTCCAAACTGTCATTTAGGTAACAACCTACTTTATAACGCTCCATGCTCTTGTTTTGAATGCGCTTTTCACCAGGGCTCTAGCGAGTGACATCTTCCATTACACACCAACGACTGGAAACGGGTTGCCAGGTATGAAACAAATCCCAACAAAGTTCAAGTCTTTTAAAAAAAAAATCATCGAAGCTTTTAGGTAATACAAGGATTTAGGATATACGATAACATTATTTATTATACATTATTTAATTATTAGATCACCTAGCGTTCTTTTTGGACTAAATAGAGAAATTTCTATAGTTCAAGTTTCTAATATTGGATTATAGAATATCTGGCGATGAGGCGGGATGTTAAGGGTTTTCCCCTTTCTCAAAGCGAGCAGTCCTATTGGTCAGAGGGTTTGAGAGAGGCGCCTGTTATTGGCTGACAGCGCTGTCAATCTAATCAGGCGCTCGGAAAGGCCACGGGTGTGTGGGGTTTGGCATAAAAGAACCCAGAGCGGTTTCATGATTACGGATCTAGGAGTGACTGGAAGTGCTGGCAGGCGCGTGCGGTGTGTATCAACACTTTAATGGATATTTATTTATTTGTTTATCTTATTACACAGTGAATATAATTAGTATGAATGAGATAAAACTCGACGGTAATCGTAGACAGGTCGGCGGTTCTGTGTATTTGTCAGGATTGTGAAACTTCGACGCAGTTAGTTGATGTGGTGTGTAAATGCAGTCATGTGACTGAACGGTACATTTGGTATTTGTTGTTCTAAGTTCAGGTCGGAGTTCATATTATGGAGGCATTTGCCGGACTGTTTTCCAAATTAAGTGGGAAGTGTATTTACAGAACTCAAAAAAAGATAAACATCTGCGCATTTGACTGTTAAGTTTACTTTTACGTTTAGCACAAAATCGCAAAAGTAATACAAGAACGTACAATGTCTGCCAAACTTAAAATGGAAAAGCAAAATCCATTTGTATCTGCATTTCCCATGTCTTGGGAGTAATGACCCTGTTTTCTATTTCACTCTCTGGGAGTTGTGTATGGAGTCTACCATCTGGCAAAACTCAGATACAATCACAGTTTCCCAAGCCTTGCACCGAAACCTGTGTATCAGTGCCGGGGGGCGGGGCTACACCATGGCGCCTGTCTGCGCGTCACAGCAGTAGTGGCAGGTGCCGGTCCTCGCTTTTAAATTAAGTTCAAGTCAAAATAAACATTACGCGAAAATTCAATGGACATTGTCCCAGCAGCCTTACAGAAATATATAAATTCAGGATATAAATTTTAAATTTATGAATTTATCCCTAATGAGAAAGCCAGAGGCGATGGTGTCAAGGAAAAACTCCCTGAGACGACATGAGGAAGAAACACTGACAGGAACCAGACTCCGAAGGGAAAGCTTCCTCATCTGGGTGATAACGAAAAATGTGCTGAACAGATGATTTGCATTTTCATTTAAATGATATCGCAAATAGAAAATGGAATTCCAAATACAGTTTGCAATTTTTTTATGAAAATAGTCTGGAAAATACTTCCATCGTTCATGTTGGGGCAGTGTGAGAAAGGGGAGACTCCTAAAGTCCCGGGTATGTTTGGTTTTGTGTCTGACAGGTAGTGAGGACTCACCTGTGTGATGGATTTCCATGTTGTTGTGTGTGCCTTCTTTCTCCCGCTGCTGCTGCTGGGGCTCTCGCATGCAGAGCAGGTGAAGTTTGCTGACTGTGGTGAGTAAAATAATCTGCCAGACCTTCACTTCTACCCCACTTCCTATACTACACACTCAGGATTCCCCTTCTCTTTCACTGGCACAGAAGAGATCCTTCAAGTCATCCTGAGTTTGTAGACTGACTGTACTCCTAGTCTGAGATGTAGTGAACCAGTATCAGGATGTATTTATTAATAGAGACTTCAAAGCCCTTCTGTAAGTCGCTCTGGATAAGGGCCTCTGGGTTTACGTCATTCACATTTAATTGGCGTTACAAAGGAGAGATGTTTTGGGGAACATAATTTGTACCAAATTTAGGAGGGAGAATGGGAATTTTGGCTTTTTTCAGTGAGTCAGATCATTTGACACAGCTCACCAACTGTTTCATGAAACTATGCTGCCTTTCTAACAAAGCAATATTACTTTTGTATTTCATTTTTATTAAATCCACTTACACATTTGTTAAATCAGCAAGGCTCTACACGTATGCACTGACAAATAAAGTAGGGGTATGTCAGTGCTTTTGTGCCTAAACACAGGACTTGGGTCTACTGGAGGAGATTATGTGACTTACGTACATGTATGTGACTCATGTAGTTGTTAGTCGTGTGCAGCTGATCCTCCCTGTCGTGCTGCTTTTGTCATGATGAAATTACAGTGCAAGAACTGAGAATATTCTTCAGCTACAGAATAATAATGCATGATCTTGGTGGGATGCCATATTGCAAAGACTTGATGTAATCTGTATTTTGAAAAAGGAGTGTTTTTATCTTTGTGCACTTATCATTTTTTTAGGAAGTATACAACATTATACTTCTTTCATAGCCGAACCATTGAGTGTGGAGCTGAACGCAAGAGCTTTTATTCAGCAACATCTGTTGATTAATAATTGTTGATTGTTTTCATTGTTATGCACACACTTATCAAAGATGTTTTTTGCTTAAGCACTATGCACAGCTTCATTTAATCATTACAGAAGCACCACACCACGGCATAAAACTGGGTACAGGCTGTTTCCTGTGTACAGCCTTTTCACCATGTCTGACACATGTGTGACTGTAGTCATAGTGTGACTGTGAGTCAGTCATGCATCATTTCACAGAGTTTACTTCAATGTTTTTCTCCTCCATTTATGCAATCTAGGCTCAGTTGTTGGGAATGTGATTCAAGTTGACATTAATCCCTGCCCAAAACAGCCATGTCAGCTTCACAAGGGGCAGTCCTATGCTGTAAACGTGACCTTCACCAGTGGTAATCAACTTTATACTTCTTTCAACTATAGACATATTATGTACAGTCTGATCATTGAAAACTATAAAAGTTTAAAACTATATAAAAGTAAAACATTCACTTAAGTCCATTGGAGGAGCTGATGTGTAAATTGCACCTATAATATAACTATATTACCAAAAGTATGTGGTCACCTGACCTATCACACACATGCACTGTCGCATTCGTGTCCCTTCACTGGATGTAAGAGGCCTAAGTTGGTGTGGGAGTAGCCCAAGCCTTGACCTAAACACCAGTGAACACCTTTGAGATAAATTGGAACACTGACTGCGCACCAGGCCTCTTCACTTGACATCCGTGCCTGACCTCAGTAATGTTCACAGACACAAATCCTCACAGCAAAAAATCTAATGGAAAGCCTTCCAGGAAGAGTGAAGGTTATTTTAAAGGCAGAAGGGAACTGAATCTGGAAGGGGATGTTCAATAAGCACATATGGGTGTGATTGGTCAGGTGTCCTCATACATTTGGCCATTGTGTGTGTGTGTGTGTGTGGCAAGTGGTAGTTTCACTTCCATGTCTGTGTTAAAATTGTGTGCTAGTATCTCCTAGAGTCACTGTTGGACCCTTGAACAAGGCCCTAACCCTTCAGCTGTATACTGTAGTGTACTGTATTCTGTTAAATGTAATTGTAAATATTAGAGTTATAGTATATAATATTAGTTTTACATGTTCACACAGTACATGTCTGCTTCTACGCATTCATTCATGCACTACTATGTAATGCACTTCCGCTGAGCCTACTTTCACCTTTAGACTGCATGGAGTGCAAATCCTGTAGAAAAAAAGTACCATATGTTTTCATCATGTTTATGAAAACAGCTCAAGGAAAAAAACTGTCATATTTGCTCATGTGTCTAATTTGCAGCAACTGATAGTCAGAAAAGCAAACGACACCAGGTACCGCACTAGCGACCACAGGGACAGGGGAAAGGTTAGGGGTTACTACTGCCGACGTTCAGACCTTACCAGTGCCCTATTCAGAAGCAAAAAACCTACAGTTACATCAACCAGCTTCCTGTTAAAACAGAGTACCCATCAGTAAGTTTTACTGTTTCCATTATTTCTGCTCTGTCTATTAAACAGAACCACTAGCTCTACACACATCCATGGGATCTGGCAGTCCCTTGCTTGTATAATTGTGACTGGATTTCTAAAAAAAAAAAAATACTTCTATTTTGACCAACACCTCACCCTTGAACCTCTGCTGAGGCCATTTCTAAACAAGACATTCAAGTTTCCTGTCCAGATTGTCAGCTGAAAGTCGACACCAACTCCGGCAAAGGAAAAACTCAAAAGGGATATTTGTGTTTTTTATTAACTTGCTTTAATTTTTTTTTTTTTTTTAGAAATGATAAATCTTTTATATTTAGTTTTTTCTAATTATTAATGAAAACTCATTTTAAACTTTAAGGAACTATTTGCTCTGATTTATTATAATTATGGTCTCAGTTATTGTGAGTTAATGTTTTAAGTAATCAATGTTAATGATCAAAAGCCCATGTAAATGTATTTTCCTGGCTGCTGTGTGGCTACACAGCGGTAATCCAAATATTCTATTCTAAAGTGTCTAATGTTTAATACTGAAGTTATCACAAATACAAATATTTCACAAATAAATGTATCTGTCTGAAATAAAGAACTTTTTTAACTAAGCAATGGTTGACCAAAATTGTGCCATGACTGCAGGTGTGTTTGTTGTCACTCTGTGCCGCAATGTGTTTTTAATTCTCTATCTTCCATCAGTAATAATTAGTCAATTTTGTACATGTGGTGATTATGAATTTTCTTCTTGAAATAAAATCCAAATGCAGACACATAACATCAAAGTAATTCATTATGTGTGCTTTTATTAAATTGAGAGAGTATCACTTTTGCCAGTCCAGTGTCTTATATACACACATTATATTTATCCAGGGTTTGGGAATAAACTCCAACACCAATTCAATGTGTTGGAGCTTCCAGACTTATTTGGTTTCACAGAAATGGGCACTAAGGAAAAGTGCAATCCTGATGATTTTTCACAAAGCAGCAACATCTGCTTCATGCCAAAAGACTACATCTAATAAGACAGGTTGAATTTCAACAGGCTTATAAAAACCTGAGGAAAACTAAAGCTGACTGACTCAACACACACCTTGCTGCTCCTTCAAGCTATAAAAAATTAAGGGAATATTTCCTTTTCTCTTTAGTAGCCCTTTCAAATGCCATGTATAATCACTGCTGTTTCCTTTGCTGTGATTTTATGCAACAGAGAGAGAAGAAAGTCATAATTTAAGGTCATTGTGCCATTTATAACCTTACACTCATAAAAAAAAAAACTAACATTAAGAGTCTGCTAACAAAGAAAACAAATTTCAGTCTAATTTGAACTGGCAATCAATCCTTGGGATCCCACTAACATTCAAGTGGACAGTTTATATTCTATTCTTTCGTCTGTTTTAGAGCCGAAACACTAAATGGCTAAGATTTTGTCTTTAAATGAATAATATATTAAACTTGGTAAAATAACACCATGTCTGCACAAAGCACAACCTTTCTTATACAACTGAAGCTACAGAAATCAATACATTAAAGCAAAATCATTTCTGCAAAGTGAAAGGAAAACATACACAAGATGAGACACATTTCCAAACTAAAAGTGTATTGTAAGGAAATTTCACATTGGACAGAACATTCCAGGCCATCACAATAAGGCATCATAGAAACCAACCAGTTTTTAAAAAACAAGCAGCGTTTCAGGTCCAGTTTAGTGAAAATAGTAAAGCTTTACATGGTAAAACAGCACAGAGCTGGCTTTTGTTTCTAGTCACGATATTGGCTGACCAAGTGATTAACAAATTTTGTTATTAGTTGGTCATGTGTATGTGCAAAAGTACTTTCAGTATTTTGTAGACCCTACACTCAAAATCATACAGCACCCTCTGTTTTTTTTTCCCCATACCATAAAACACAATGAAAACATTGCCACTAACTGTGAAGCTAACTAGAATCTGACCAAGAAGTCTTTGTAAAATCAAGAGCATAACTAAAATAAGCCAGTAAGGTGTTTCGGATTGGAAAGGGTGCCACTGATGCTTTAAGCTGACTGTTGCACAGAACTGCAGCGTGACCACTAGCTTGCAAAGATGTTTGGAAGCAACTCCTGGGTTCAGGTTGAACTCTTCACTGTCCATTTGGTTTGAGCCTCTCGAGTCGCTGGAGCAGGGCATTTCCAAATGCTTCTCTGTACCCTGGGCTCAGAGAGTCCAGGAGCGAGTAAACAGTCTCATGATACGGAGTGCTCAGACCTGCGTCCACCTGATCAAAGGTGTGTCCCACCACCTGCAATGCAATGAGAGATGAAACAATGAGTTGAGTGGTAGTAAAAAAAAACAGGCCATTTAGATGAGCAGCCAGTGATTGTACACTCACCCTGAGCCCTGCTTCACTGAGCTCTAAGCAGTAGCGCTTTCCTTCTCTCGTCTCCACGTTGATAAAAGCCAAATCCAGGCCGTTGGTGAGAGTTTTAGATACGAACATGTTGCCTACTGCAAAGAGAACGTCGCTGACTATAGCTTCAGCCTCCAGCCTCATGTCTTTAACACCATGTTCAACACAGCGCTCGTCATAAGAGCACATGGGCAGATCCTCTGGCTGACAGTCCACCTCCATCCCCTAAACACAGCACTGAGAACTTTACTGCGTGTTTAATCGATTAACAGTCGCATCGGAAAACTGACGTCATCGATTATGCTAGCTAGCTAACTAACTTTAGATTGCGCGTAGACAGCCTCACTGAATTCAGATAACGTATTGACAAAAGAGATGTGCTTGCATGGCGGACAAGAAAGTAAAGTTAACGCTACAACTCAACAAACATCATGCAGCCTAGTTGGCTATACACAGAATAGCGTGATGGCTAGCTAACGCTAGCTAACAGCAGCGCTGCTAGCTAGATCTTAATCAAACAAAAACAGTGCTATAAAATGACATATGTCACACTATGCAAAATAATACACACAGCAGGTTAAATGCTCATAACGCACCATGCCGCCGTGCGTTGACTCTTAATCAAATTTCTACTTATTACAACAATCGATGTCTGGAGGAGGGGGGACAGTTCACCGGTGCACTTCCGGCTCATGCCGGCAAATGGAGGTGTGTTCACCACCAACAATCATTGCGCACAATTTCTCATAAGTTGTGTGAACTGATGACTAATAAGGACGTAGTATTTTCTTTTTTTTTTTTTACTTGTTATACCACAGCTCTGTTGAATGCTGGAATCTAATTGGTCAGAAGGTGTGCATTATTTTCGTGTAGCCTCACGGCTCAGAAAGTAGTTCCAGCTATAACATGAGCCATAGGTTAATATTAATGTGCTCCAAGATTACAAAAATATAACAAAGATATCATTGGCGAGTATGGGTTCCTGAACATCTCGAGGTGTATCAGATTATTATAAAAGATATTAAAAAACGAATTGTTGTTTAACAAAGTAATTCTTTTAATCATTGATGTGGTGATGTTTTTTTTTTTTTTTTTGTTAGGAGACATAAATTAATTTAACAATTGTGGAAAGAGTCTTGGTTGTAAGATCTGTCATTCCTGGGTTATGCTCAGTTAAGCTCAGTTTCTCTGATCAGATCCTGATGATGCCACAGCCATCCGTGGCCGGGAGTCCAAGAGAGCAAAATTGGCCGTGCTCTCAGTGAGGGAGGCGTGTCATACTCTCTCTTCCCTATCAATAACAGCGACACCTGCCGATCATGGGTGTCTGTGAGCTCACGTGTGTAGAAGGGGGTGGATAGCGCTTTCCTCTGGTTGTGTTACACCGCCCCCTAATGTTGCAACACCTTGAAAAGATGTGGTCAACTGGCTTCACTTGCCTCGGAGGAAGCACATGATAGCCTTTGCCCTCCCTGGATGGTACCTGCCGTGTAAGAGGGGAGAAATACCTGATGGAGGTGGGCCTATAACGGGGCTATAAACCGTGTAAAAAAAGGACGGGACTATAAACCGTGTAAAAAAAAGCATGATGTTACTTCTAATACTATTAATAAATTAAACTTTGTAAACCCCCACTATTTTTTAATATAAAAGCACGGTCTGTCATGTGTTATTCCATACATAATTTATATCTTCTGATTAACCAGATTCGAGGATTCAACCATGCCACGGTATAATACAGGGTGTCCCAAAAGTCTCCATACTCAGGGGACCATGTGTGCCAGCACCACTTCACCTGTGCCTTCGTCAGTGGATGTTTGTGGACATCCACTACTCGGTTGGTCTGCAACACTTCCAGTCTTTTTTAATTTGTTAATAACTTTGACAGCAGTGTCATGTGTGATGTGCTTGCCAT
>CM074954.1:14185136-14217528 GCA_037577455.1 Pangasius macronema | reverse complement strand
GAAAGCTGCGCGTCTGGGACGGACCTGTTTCGGTTGAGTTGTTTTGGGTTGGTTGAGTAGTTGAAAGTGTGCTGAAAAGTGAGGACAAATGCGAGCTGGGAGCTCAGCAAAAGTCTTTCTCCACACCCTCACACACCGGGGCTCTACACTGACCTATTAAGCAGATCAACCAGTGGTTGTCTGGTTAATCGACTGGTCGATGTAATGAGCGCCCCTGCTATAAGGCTTTGGACCTAGTTGCTAAGCATTGACATTTGGCCTTTTCTCAGCTGGACATTGAAGGACAGATTGATTCATTGATCATGCTGCTTTCACCACGGCAAGTCCACCTGCTACTTGATATGTTTGGAGTCTTCTCTAGCTCAGGTATGTCTTTAAGGATTGTGAATGTTTAAAGTGCGCACAACAAACCACATTAGATCACCATTTCCTACATCAGCTCAATGGCTCTTTGCGCATGTTTGTGTAGCGGGGCAGAAATGGTCTGGCTTGGCTAAGGACAGAAAGAGTCGTCCCATGCAGCAGGAAGATGAGTACCGTCTCCACATGGAGCTTAACCGCTGCTTAAAAAAGGAGCCAATGACTGCTGGTACTGAACAAGACTTGTTTGAGAGCCAGACCACCAGGACAGTGTCAAGCAGAGGTGAGTTCTAACTTTAATTTGTCTTTTGGCTGTGTACCTCAAGATAAAATATTGTCAGCCTAAATATTTGTCAAGTGAAATACTTCTGTATGGTATTTACTTTGTTACTGGTACATCTTTCAATCATTCAAGCAGAAGATGTATTTTTCTCCATGGCTGACATGGACATGTCACACAGCCTATCATCTCTGCCTCCTCTTGGAGACCCACCCACTGTAGACTTGGATCTGTCTCTTAACAGCAACTACTCCACCTCTCTGGGGGAGTCACCCTCTGGCAATGCAGCTGTGAGTCTTCCGCTCTAAATAGCATAATGAGCTCATTCCTATGTAAAATAACAGAGCATAAGTATAATAGAAACGGTTGTGTTATGAAATGTCTTTCAGACTGTGTGGGATGAGTACCTGGATCTGCCTAAACAAAAGGAGAAACAAAGTCACGAAACACCCTTGTTCTCTAGAGACCCTCAGTGCCCACATAACCTGCCCAGACAGACCTGTAAGTCTTCCAGACAGGAAATGATTGCAGTACTGGTGCTACTTTTGCATAACAGGACTTTCGCATGATATAGTTTTGCAGCTTATTCTGTTTCCCCCAAGAGGATCAGTCTTTAAAAAAATTCAACATTTCGAAACGTTCTTTTGGCACACCGTATATACTGCTGTTTACTTACAGATTCTTACACAGATTCTTATACCAGGGATTTATATTGTAAAGAAAGGGTTTATAATAATCAGAAATTAAATTAGTAGCTTTCCTTGTTTCTAGCTCATTCGTCTAAGGGCCACTGTGACGAGTCCAGGCCTGAGCTGGTTTTCAGGCTGACGGTGGGCAATCTCTGCCTATCTGTGCTGCACATCGATCCTCTCCCACCCCCAGACTCAACTCTTAGCCCTCTTGCACCAATGGCCTCTGAATTTTTCCACATGATGGCTAATGATCAGCTACATCTAAGAGGATTCCTCCAAGCACGAGCTGTGTTTGACCAGGCCTGCCCACATGACCACCTCAGGTGGGCTTTATGTGCTGTTCAGTCTTTTTAATTATATAGTATACAGCATTGTTGGTGATGACCCTGTGCCACAGGATTATCAGAACGAATGCCACTGTGTAAACACTGTGTGATTTTCTTTTCTTTTCTTTTTTTTTTTTTTAAACGTATTCATAGGCAAAAACACATTTGAATGTTTAAATCCAAGGTCTACTTTTAGTCTATCAAACAGTTTTTCCCAGATGACTTTTATGGAGTAAGAGCTTTGAATAAACATGTATCACTTTTTAAAAACATAATAAAATCTAAAAAATGAACATAGTATGTGTATGTACACCATATACCTGTAATTTTCCAACAAGTGCTTATTATTGTGTTAATCTTTTCTTCTGTGGTTGGATCACAAATAGCATTCTATTAGTCATATAGTATGTACACTATGTAGGTACTAAAATACTGTAGCATAATGCTAATCCCTATGTGAACATATGTAGTAAATAAATTGCCACTTGGGCTTCAGCATAACTAAACTATTCCTATGCATAGACACATGGAAATAAAATAAAATCTAAAATTTAGTGACAAAAATATTACAATGGTTAAATAAAAACACAGTTTGAACTATTAATTTGTTAGAATTGTTTGTTGTTTGTTCTGTCTGTGGCTGTGAAAAATTTTAGACTGAATATTCAGTTATTTAGATGAATGTTCAACACATTCAAAAACTTTTCAAATATATTCGAATATATCTTTTAAGTAATTAAATCAAATGCATTTGAAGGAATGGGATATATTCAAATGGCATATAATCTTCATTTTTATGTTGTTATTTACAAATAAAAGAGTGATAGTGGCAATTTTTAATATTCTTCCCCAAGCTTTCCTACACCGTACACCTGTAATACGTGTGTCCTTCTCCCCAGGTTCATAGGTCAGGGGTTAAAGGTGACGTATGAGCATTGTCAGGGCTCCAGTCTGCGCACTCTCAGCACGGATCTGTCACTGAGGTGTATGGAGTTGCTGGAATGCCTCTACCCCACAGAGAATCGTAGAAGCACTGTGCAGAGTGGAGTGCAGTACACAGAGGTGCCCTACTTCTCCTCTTCATAGTGTCAGATTCTACTTTGTGTTTGTTAGCCAGTTGCTGAATAAGATGTCTGTGTCTGTCTTTTTTAACTGTCTTTCAAACACCAGCTCTTAACATTTGATGTTGCTACCGGTTGTGATTCCCCTACCCAAACCTGCCTTCATTTGTTCTACAAGTTAACAGAACGCAGAGGTCCACAGGTAAGCATGTGGTAAAGCAGTTAGCAACTACTGCCAGATGATCTGACACTCTTGTACATTTTAAGTGCCTAATGGCGTGACCCTGCGACTTTATATATAGTGGTATACCACCTTAATATATACTAGTATGATGTACAGGCTCATGAGGTATGCAGTAAAAATATAATAGGCATATGTTGTTTAGATTTGATTGCTGGATTCACGTTGTTGGTCTCACCATATATACATACACACTCATTCTCCTCTCTTCTTCTCTGTGTGTATCACTCCTCTAAGGGTGGGCAGGTGCGTCTGAGTACCATGCCCCGTAGAGCAGAGTTTCAGGTGGAGCTGGGTAAGGCTCGCTCAGAGTGTGATATCAGCATCGTGGACCGCCTCCACTCCCTGCTTCAGCCCCAGAAACTGGCCACCACTGAAACCATGGCCTCTCACATGTACACATCCTATAACAAGCATGTTAGCCTAGTAAGGGCATCTTTGATCGCTCCTTTCTTGCTCTTGTAGGTCTGTTTGTATTACTTTTATGTTAGTTTGTGTAATGTTTAATGTATATTTCTGTTGCCTCCAGCACAAGGCTTTTGCAGAGGTCTTTCTGGAAGATAGCCGCAGTCCCGCACACTGTTTGGTGTCACTGTCTGTGAATGCTCCTCGTCTTGTGCTGGTGGTACGGTTCCCCATTCCAGACCTGCGCTCAGACCAGGAGAGGGGCCCTTGGTTTAAAAAATCCCTGCAAAAGGAGGTGTTGCGCTTAGAGCTGGAGGACTTGGAGCTCAAAACTGAGTTCAGTGGAAGTAGTTCACCAGAGCAGACCAAGATAGAGCTTACCTTTAAGGAGCTCAGTGGTACGACCTTAGAAATGAATTCAATACCACCGTCTACTCAACAACATCTTACGTAACCATTTCCATATTTCTAAAGATAAGAGTATTTTATTTGTAGGATTTGATATCGCTCACAAAAACAGATCTAGATATGCTAGATCTGTTAAAAACAAATTGTGCAGGCAAATGTTGAATCTTTAAACTGCTTTAACTATGCCATTTTTTTTAAATCTCAGGTACATTCCAGAATGACAAAGATCACTCTGCATCCAGGTTCTTACGTGTGTCACATACTATGGAAGAGAACATGACCTCTTCTGACAGTGGCAAATTTGATTGGCCTAGGTATAGTACTTCAGAAATGTACTGACCAAAGCCCTTTTACAGAATGTTTGGGTCAGGTGCATTTGGTTAAATGCTTAATTCTGAAACGCTCCCTGTCTTTCTCTCTGTAGAGTGGTCCTGAAGGTGAACCCCATGGTTGTGCACTCCATATTGGAGCGGGTTACGGCTGAAGAGGAGGAGGAAGGTGCTGAAGGACATTCACAGGAGGAAGAGGAGGAGGAGGAAGGAACTGCCCACTCCTTGAAGGATGTGTGTGATTTTGGTAAACCTGAGCCGTCCCCCTTTTCCTCACGACGTGTCATGTATGAGAATGAAGAAGTAAGTGAAAGAGGAACGTTACAAGATTATATGTATCTAAATATTTTTTGTAAAGTTGTGTTCATATCTATTGCTCGAACATGGGTTTCTTTAAATAATATGGTTTTGTGTTCTTGTCAGATGGTCATCCCAGGAGATGTAGTGGAGATGACAGAATTCCAGGAGAAAACCATGAGCAACTCCCGTTACATTCTTGAGCTGTCTTTCCCCAATGTGCAAATATCATTACCTAATAAGGCCTTCTATGAGAAACTACACAACAGGTATTCAAATATAAAATATACTTGTCATGTTTTTGTGATTTTTATTTAATAGCCCTTAAAATAACAGTTCTTCAACTGGTGTGTTTATTAAAACAAATACATTTTGCTCTGCCAGGATTAACAATGATCTGCTGTTATGGGAGCCCACAGCCCCATCACCAGTGGAGACGGTGGAGAGCATGCCGTATGGGGGCGGCCTCTCTGTAGCCAGCCAGTTAATCAGCACCTACAACAAGGATAGCTTCAGTCAGTTCAGATCTCTTGGCCCTGAGGGTGAGCTCTGTTTCCCTGCTATGATTCTGTACAATTTCAATCAGGGAAGGGCCTATTGACTTCTTCCATCCATCAGATTTAATGCTACTCCATGATGTTTACAGTCAAAGTTTGTTAACATCACTGGTTCTTATGGTGAATTTCACATTTTTGCTATATGTTCTCAGCCTATGATGTTCTGTATGTTTGTAGAAGATGAAAGTGGTTCAGAAGAGGAGATTCTACCATACTACACTCCAGCTGAGCTGGGCTATAGGAACATGAAGAAGAGGAAGAATAAGATGCAGTCTAAGAACTCGCAGAGCCTGTTCTCTGTTCTGCTATCTGTCAATCACTGTCTTGTAGCACTGCATACAGAGGCTAAGGTACATGGACTGTAACTGATTTTGATTAGTAAATTGACTGTAATTCTCAGGGGCTTCTTTATTAGTTACACCTACCTTGTAACCACACGGCTTGGCCATTTTGATCAAAGTTGGTTAAGTAGTGCATTCTCAGATGACATTTTATACACCAGTGTTGAACTTGATGAAATGTTGTATTTTATGTGAATAATGTAAAATATGTATAGTATTTAGACTCTGTCTGTTATGAATGTTGTGTTTGACCAGCAATCAGATAAAAGTGTGCTGAAGAATAAACATGGGGAGTTCTGGATGGAGGTGAAGAATGGAGTTGTGTTCAGTGTGACACAGTACGAGGGTTATAAAGATCAGCACTATGTCTGTTTCCACACCTCTACAATCTGCCTTTATCATCAAGGTAACCAACTGCAGTATTGGAGACAGATATCAGTATGCTCTTTTGGCAGATTCAGTTTTACATTTCTGGAGTAAACATTGTCTGCTGCAAAAGTGTGCACTTATGTTTACGAGCTCTTCAACTGTTCGGATGTAATGAGTAGAATTTAAGGTTGACTTGTGATTCCCATGCTAACATGAGGGGCATATATTAAAAGTTTTGAATGTTTGTGTGTGATGTGCTTTGTGTAACTGTGCGTGACGCATGTCAGGCACAGTAGAAGGAGATGTCTCTGTGTGGGACGTGAAGTTGCCTTGTAGAACGCGCCCTCACTGGTTGGAGCCTGTGCTGTATGTGTGTGAGTCTGCGGCAGAAAGGGCATCTCCCTCAGAAGGACTGAGTGTGGAGCCTCAGAGTATGCTATCCCTTGCACTCAAGATTTCTTCTCAGAGTGCTGAGCGCAATGTAAAGGTAATTGTATTTCTGTCTGTGTGTATTTTCTCTTATTGATTTTTACTCTTCTATCCATATGCATATGGGTCAGTGTGGATCAATATCTGAGATCGTTTTCAGGAGTTTCTGCTTGCTGTTGGAGTGAGAGCGGCCACATTTCAGCATAGAGTTGTGCCTTCTAGTCTGGGTTGGTATGACCAGGTAATGGCGCCATTACACACATAAACATTCTCCAAGTTATGAATTTAATATAATTCATTGTTAGTACTGGACAGATGTGGCTTAGTGACATAATGCCTAAATATTGACTTTATCTGTAGATAGTAGACTTTCTGAATGTGACAGATGAGCCTGTGCTTGGCTATACGCCTCCATCTTATCTTACAACCCTCCACCTACACCTGTGGAGCTGCTCCCTGGATTATAGGTGAAATTTTTCAGTGCGATTGATGGCCATTGTAAAGCTATATGTTATCTGCGTAGATGTAAATATTTTTTTTTTGCCGTGTATAAATATGAGCATTAATAGCATGCTGTGTGAAACGTGACATGTCCTCTTTGGATCTCACCAGGCCATTGTATCTGCCTGTGAGATCTCTGCTCACAGTGGAGACCTTTAGTATCTCCAGCAGTGTGTCTTTGGATCACTCCTCCTCCTGTCTCAGGTAGGATATCTGTGTATTCACCATAAAGTCCTGATCTGCTCTACCAACCACACCTCATGCCATTGATTGCTAACATCTTTATTTGGTCTCGTAGAATCATTCTTGATGAAGCAGCGCTGTTTCTGTCTGACAAAAGTAATGCTGTGTCTGTCAACCTGGCCCGAGGTGAGTAGTAGTAGGTCCATGTTGAAACCAAGAGAGAAACAGGAAAATGGTCTCCGTATTGATGTGAGAAGTGATTTATGTTGTCTTTTTTTATCCAGACTATGTGCAGGTGGTAGACATGGGAACTTTAGAACTCAGGATCACAGCAGTCAAATCTGGCACAGATGGGGAGAGAGTAAGACTTGCATTACAGTAACACGGTTAATGTCACAGTGAATGTGTATATGTATATGTATACTTTCATACTTTCATACTTAAAAAATATAAAATATATATAGGTTATTAAATAGCCTTGATGTATCATATACAACATTTATCTACTTATTGATTGATTAATTGAATGATTGATTCTTTGGTCCAGCTGTCTACAACACTTGACTTTTCTGCAGCACTTCAGCTCTGTGCGCCTCGTGTATTGGTTTAGCAGCTTACCTATAAAAAAATCTTGCCTGTGATTTAAAATACAGACATATTTGTTTCACTTCCTGCTTTTGGGTCTACCGATAACTTCGGTTCACACCAGAGTGGAATTGCTGTGTTCTTACTTTCCTAGACGAATTGCATTGATAGGGCAAATGCACCAGGGTTCAATTCAAATGGACTGAACATTGCATATGGCTTAGTGAACTTAGCCTTACTGAACCTAGGTCAGGCATGTTGGTAGATGGAAAAGATTAAAATATGAGCAGACTAAGTTCTTCAAAAACGGATCTGGAATTACAATAGAGCTATAAAAATGTTTTAATTATTAATGTACCAAACTGACCTGATATGCTGGATCAGTATCAGGTCAGATTGGACACAGATTAGCAAATCCAGTCTGCTTATATATTTTAAAATGTTAGATATTTTTGACTCACATATCACGGATATTAAACTTTAACATTGGACACAAATTGCCACAAGCTGCTGATCACTCCTTTTGCATAATTTGCAGACAGATGGCTGTTATTATGAAGTCATCAGTCTCAAATCAGTATTGGTTATGAGCTAATATTCATAAACAAAACTAAACTATTTAAAAAGTAGAAGAAAATAGGATCTGTGTTCTAGTTTGAGCTCTTGAATTCTTCAGTAGTGTTTCCATACTGCCTAACTACTTTCACTTTCTCTGTGACTTAGACAGAACCGAGGTTTGAGTTGCGCTGCTCAAGCGATGTCATTCACATTCGGACCTGCTCGGACTCTTGTGCTGCACTTATGAACCTCATCCAGTACATTGCCAGCTATGGAGACCTGCTGCCTCCATCCAGGCTGGAGAGCAAGGGTGGCAGCACCAAACAAAGAGCAAAGGTCACAAAGCATCTCATAGTATTATCTTAGGCACAGTCTGAGGACAAATTTGGTTTAATATACCTACCCAAAACGCTTGAATAAGTGGTTTGCATCATTAAAGTATGGGACATTTTTATTGGTCTAAGCTTTACCTGACTTTGTTTACTGGTGACCATGATGGCAGTAAATTAACAGCCTAGTCTGTCAATAATGAACAGAGTGGTATTGTGTAAAATAAGCACTTGTGTGATTCAGTTGCTTTTTCCCTTCAGCAGCTGGACTTATTGAGCAAGCCCCAGTCCCATGGCCCCCTGCTTCCTGACGCTGAGCAGCAGATGCTGCAGGATCTGATGAGTGACGCCATGGAGGAAACTGACTCCCTGCAGAGTCAGACCTTGCAGTCCAGTGGTTAGGAGCTCCCTCTGATTTACGTCACTATTTAACTTCACCTAGAGTCAGTGGAGTTTCATCACTGTCCTATATGTATACGGATACATTCTCAAATAGGAGTTGAGATGTTTATATTATTAGTTATTTACTTCTAATAATAATAATAATAATAATAATAATAATAGTCTGTACTCTCACATTTTTCAGTCAAATGTCCAATGCATGTATGTTGTACATAAGACCAGTGGATTTTCCTCTCTGTAGGTGTACATCTGGATCAAACAAGTGATCAAGACCCACCGCTTTCTGATCTCTTCCTCTTTCCCGATGAGAGTGGCACTGTGGGCCAGGATCCTTGCCAAGCCTACCCCATACTGCATTCACCCCTCATCTCTCCCCCTGGGCCCAGCACACACCATGACTCTGATGACTTCTGCATCCTGGACACTCCAGGCTTTAGAGCAACGGTGAGACAGTCTACTTTGTATCTGCTGTACTTAGTAGCATGTGCAAATTTAAGTAAGGGGAGTGTAATGCCATCCCTCCCCACCCAGAAAGTAGGGCCGATTTTGCTCTCTTGGACTCTTGACCACAGATGGCAATAGGGTGAATGGTTTTCTGTTGCACCACTCAAGGCATGTAGAGTGTGTTCGAAATTACAGTATATTTGAGTGTATGTGGCTTGTGTTGTATATCAGGGAAGGGATGAAGAGCCAGTGATAAAGAAGCTGACCACTGAGCCCATTTTGGTGCTGGACAACCATTTTAGTGAGCCTCTAGAGGGCAGCACTTCTAGCAGGGGCCCACTGAACTTCCCTGTGCCTGAAGTCAGGTACCTAGTTAAAGAGATCTCCGTGATCTGGCACCTTTACGGAGGAAAGGACTTTGGCAGCGGACTGCTCTCATCTTCTCCAGCCCGCAGTCGAGGGTAAGGGTGTGAGTCTTGCACCATCACTTCTATCATGACATCATGGAAGTAGTGGTGTTCTCCAGCAATATCTGAGTGTAATGCGTGCTATTTGTATATAGTGGTAACAAAAAATACTGAAATGCTAAATTTGCAAGAGTAGCTCAAAAAGGATCCTGTGGTGTGTCTGTGTATGTTTAGGTGTACTCCTCACAGCTCCCCCTCTCAAACACCAGTAAGACAGGCTCGCAGTGGCTCTCGCTCTGGGGGAGGTTGGGGAAGGAATCTAGATGTGTTGATGGAGATCCAGCTCAGTAAGGTCAGTTGGAGCAAATTTAAACCTGACATGACAAATTTAAGTTACAACACTTAAAGAATTCCTTTCATTACCTCAGTGCTTTGTCATGGTATAAATGATATAAGTGTAAGTTTTAAAAATAACTGTCCTTGATAGTATTAATAAGCTTACTACAGTAAAGTACTTTGCATGTGGTCTCAGGTACGGTTCCAACATGAAGTCTACCCCCTGATGGGCCCAGAGACAAGCACACTGGCTGAACAGCCGGTATCCAGACAGGTATTCTCAGTGCAGGACCTGGAGATACGAGACAGACTGGCCTCCTCCATGATGAACAAGTTTCTTTATCTGTACTCGAGCAAAGAGATGCCCAGGAAAGCCCACTCCAACATGGTGATTAAGATTTAGAGACTAAGATATATGTACATCATTGTCTTCTCAAGGATTTTTTTTTTCTTGGCCTCAACATACAGTTATACACACAATACATTACATGTACAACATTAAAACAATGAAAGTTGAAAACAACAAATTATATTGTCAACCAGCCTGTCTTACATAATCACCATATTGCATCTCCAGCAGTTTTGCACAGTTACCTTGATGTTTTTAATTGAGAATTTTTATCGAAGCTGGTACAAATGAGTTCTTGAGTCACATAAGGAGCTGATAGAGTAGAAGACATGGGATGGATCAGTTGTTATTTTCTGTGCTCCCTTGAGCACAGACTGTTCACAAATGGACTAAAGGGACTTGTATTCCTTTTTCCCTGTGACCTTCATGGCAGAATTACTGAAAGAAATTTTAACTGCACCAAAAGATTACCATACCATGTGAGAGAATTTCTCACCCATACACAAATGTGCATAGCTCATTCCAGTTTAGTCTTTATGACCCGTATTTCTAAACATCAGATTTTCAGAAACAAGTAGTATGAAACAGTGTGTGCATGCAATAGATTTGCATTTGACAGACATGGTTTTTGTGAATGTGTTGTTGTGTTGCAGCTAACAGTCAGAGTGTTGCACATGCGTCCAGAAGCAGGTCAGGCTCCACAAGAGTGCTGCCTGCGTGTTTCCCTTATGCCACTTCGTCTCAACATTGACCAGGTACAGATTCATAAAAACAGACCTTCATCATTATGAGTTCTGACACTTCTGAATCTTGTTACTGTTACCTTTTACACCAGAACATATAAATCATCCGTTTGTTTGGTGCACAAACAGCAGATGTTTTTTTTCTGCAGGATGCTCTGTTCTTTCTGAAGGATTTCTTTACCAGTCTGGCTACAGAAGTAGAGCTCTTCTCCCCTCCAGAACCAGAGAGTAAGCCTCAATATGCATAATATGAATTTATTGATCTCTGTGTTGGAGATAATTATTGTGCCAATGCTAGGTTATCTACTGTAGTGATGTTCTGCTTATGGAAGTTTTATTTTTCTCTGTAGCATTGTGTGTATCCATGAAAAAGCCTTCTGGCCCAGAGGTAGCGTGCACATTTTCTAAATCCAGTGGAGGATCAGGTCAGGGCTCTGCACCAATCATCTCTGTGCCCACTCAAACCCGTACCAGTCAGAATGGCCTTGAGCATGAGTCTACCGCCACATCTTATACTGACCAGCCTATTTTCTTTAGGTGTGTGTCTATGCCTCTATTTGTGATTATTCTCATAAAGTGCTTATTTTACTTGGCAGTTAGTCTATATTCCAGAGCTTATTGATGATTATCTATGTTAGTTTATGCTTTTCTCTTTCAGAGAGTTCAGATTCACTTCCGAGGTGCCAATCCGACTAGATTATCATGGGAAACACATGGCCATGGAGCAGGTGTGCTTTCAACCACTTATATCGCTCTGTTATGAAATTCGTTTAGCTGAGACTTCTCAGGACTGTATGATTTTAAATATATAGAGAGCATATATTTTAGACTCATTTCAGACATTGAAACACTGCCTATATGATATATAGATGGATAACATTAAGGGAAAAAACAAAAGATGTCTTAGTAAGATTTTCAGCCATGACAAGCCACCAGAACAGCTTTAGTGCACCTTTCCATACATTCTGCAAGCCTCTGGAGCTGTACTGGAGAAATGAACACCATTCTTCCAAAATATATACCCTCAGTTGGTCTTTTGATGACCTATTCTATAACATGGCAGTCCCATAGATTGTTGTTTAATAAGGTTAATAATGCAATCTAGCGACTGCAAAGGCCCTAGTTTAAGATTCACATCATTTTCATGCTCATCAAACCATTCAGTGAGACCACTCCCATCAGGATAAGAATGTTTCATCATAGGATAGGTGATCAGATGGAATAACTTTGTATTGATTTGCAGAGATTTTTCCCTGTAAGTGGACGAGTGGATGCAAATTATACCTCCAACAGCATAACAGAACTACTCCCCCCCCCTTTTTTTAATTTGTCACCTATGTGTAGCCCTGAGGAAAATGAGTCTAATGTTAAACAAAGCAATGCAATTTTGTTTTACAGGGTACTTTTGCTGGTATAGTAATTGGACTGACCCAGCTGAACTGCTCCGAGCTCAAACTGCGGAGACTCTGCTACAGACAAGGGTGCAGTGTTTTTTTTTGTTGTTGTTGTTTTTTTTATGTTTTCCTGTACACACAATATGCTATCTAGAGTAATATTAATTGAAATATGCTATTTGATAGGACAGTCTGACTGAGACCTGCTTACTTTCTCTGCAGACTGTTGGGTGTAGATAAGCTCTTTTCTTACGCCATTAACGAATGGCTCAGTGATATTAAAAAGAACCAGTTGCCTGGACTGCTTGGTGGAGTGGGGCCCATACACTCCTTTGTGCAACTTGGTGAGTGCATCTCTTTCTGTCTCACACACATTTATATAATTGGCCATATTTTTAAAATGTAGCAGAGTAATAATCCTGATCTAA
Source organism: Pangasius macronema (assembly GCA_037577455.1). NCBI lineage: Eukaryota > Metazoa > Chordata > Actinopteri > Siluriformes > Pangasiidae > Pangasius > Pangasius macronema. The sequence continues at coordinate 14,204,774 of CM074954.1, read as the reverse complement.
AATCAGTTTTTGCTGGGATTAAAGAGTTGGTATATGGCTAGACAGGGACGAGAGCTAATTGGATACCCTTATATATGGATAGGATATATGGATAGGATATATGGACCTGTGATTGAATGAACCTTCTTTCCTCTGAATTTCAACTTCATCTTTTCATAGCTATAATGAACCCCCAGTGCTAGTTAGTAATGTTCTTTCTGACTGATGTGTAGTCCAGGGCATTAGGGATCTAGTATGGCTGCCGATTGAGCAATATCGGAAGGATGGACGGATAGTGAGGGGATTTCAGCGAGGCACTGCCTCATTTGGGACCTCCACTGCAATGGCAGCCTTGGAGCTTACCAATCGCATGGTGCGAACCATCCAGGTAAACTCCTTTCTCTGCATTACTGACTTCTCGCACTTCTTGTTTTATTTTTGGTAGTTAAAAAGAAAAAGTGGCAAACTTTTTACCATGAAACTTTCTTTGTTTGGTATAGGCAGCTGCAGAAACAGCGTATGATATGGTGTCTCCGGTGATAGATGAGAGAGAGTGCAAAAAGATCAAACGATACTCACATTTTCGACTGGCTCATCAGCCTGTGGACCTCAGGGAAGGTGTGGCCAAGGCATACAGTGTAGTGAAAGAGGTATGTAGCTGCCCTGCCCTTCTTTACCTGTCTTTTACTGATCCTGGACAAAAATATTTATTCTGTGGCTTAAATGTACTCCAAATCAAACAGTGTTCTGTGTACTCCTGTAGGGCATCACAGATACGGCTTTAACGATTTACGATACAGCTACCCGTGAACATGAGCAGAGGGGAATGACCGGTGCAGTGGGTGGAGTCTTACGCCAGCTTCCTCCTGCTGTTGTTAAACCTCTAATTGTTGCTACAGAAGCCACCTCCAATGTGCTGGGAGGCATGAGGAACCAGATTCACCCAGACGCTCGCCAGGAAGAATCACAGAAATGGCGTCTGGGAGAAGAGTAATCAGCGTGATCTTTTGGGATTTTTTTTTTTTTTGTCTAAGGCTGATGGTGGTGCCAAACATGGTGATATGGCTAAGCCAACACTACACAGTCTCACTTGATAGAATCAGCTTGGCGGACTGGCCTGTTGGCACCTTCTGTCCACATTCTGCTGCTTACAGATTTATTTAAGGCCATGGTACTGTGCTACTGGTAGACCTGCTCTACAGAGACCATGGCAGTAAAGCACTAGCTTTTGAGGCAAACTGGATTAACACCATTTTCCTTTTTTTATCAGCAGCACTGGTCCCTTGTATTTAATGACTCAAAAGCTGCAGCACTGGAGACATGCAATGTTGACTTTACTGGAGTAGATTAACCTGATTAGTCTGAAAACTTAGTCAGTAAACTTCTGTAAGCTTTTCTTGTCCCACCAAGGCTATGTCCATGCTGTATTTTCAGTTCCAATTTGGGCTACTTTCTTATGTGGTACAGAAATCTGATACAGATCTGATATGTGATAATGCAACCTTAGCCTGGAATTCATGCAGCTTTTACGTCTGTCCAACTCCTCATTCATTATGATCTTGGCTGCAGATCATTGGTATCTTGCAAGATTTATGTGAAATGAACGGGGCACACTGCCTGACTTTTGCAGGTACTTAGTGTGAGTGTGTTACTTTTATGCGGCGAGTTGTAGGCTGTGAGCTGCATTAAAAACCCATTTTTAATGCAACTAGAGATTGACTCAGAGCGATCCAACGTTAAACAACGTGGCATGTGACACATGCAGCAAATAAATAACTTTATTTGTTCAGTTTTGCAAAGCTCATATTGTTCAGAAAGAAAGAAGAGCAAGGAAGTAGTGAGAATGTTTTAAAAGGTGAGATTAATCATGTGATGTTAGATCAGCTTAATTGGTGTTGTTTGGTTGTAATACATGTCATATCTTTTAACATTGCTGTTAAGTAAGGTGCTCTTTTTCCGGCTGCATGCTCAATTTTGAGAGCATTTTTTTTAGTCCTGCAGGCATTAAAATTCGTCAAAGATTTTTATTTTTATTTGTTTAAGAACTATATACTGTTCTGTTTGTGGCTAAGCAATGGTAACTATGATTAATCTCACATTTTAAGCATTCAATTTCACTTTGTCAATGGCTTTAACCACAATCATTATTTTGTGCATATGGGTTAGGTCAAGAGCATGATGTGAACAACCTAGTTAATCAGAACTCAGAACAATCTGAATGTTGCACAAAAAACATGTAGTGCCTTCATAGGATTGTTATAAAATGTTAATTAATTTAATTCCCTTTAATACTGACATTAAAAAAGTGATATATTAGGGTAGGTTTTCACTTTAGTTTTTGCCCAAACATGGTTAGAATTGTTTTTTAATGCCATTATTTCCTTATAAGAAGGAATGAAAATAAGGGAAAATTTAAATGGAATGGACAGTTTCTGAATGGCCACTTGTATTATGTCCTTTATTTTTATATCCTGATTAGTCATTTAATGAGTCATTTTCCCCATGTACTTGTTTCTGCTATAAGACTACTTGATAAATTGTTAAAGATTTGTAATAACAGAGAGTTTGCCTAAAATGTGTCCATTTTCCACCTGCTTAAAAAAACAAGTCTGATGTTTCCATGTTTTAATATTATGCATTTGTCATAAGCACTTTTTGTTCAACTTTTTGGTTAGCTGCTTAATATGTGTTTGCTTTTGTGACATTCCCTAGCATCTGTATCACAAAACAAGTCTTATGGAAATAACGTTTAAGGCCAGTGCAGAGCCATTCAGTGGAGCTTTTGCACATACAAAATGTCATCATTGTAAGCAATGAAACAAATATAACATTCATCCTTATGCATATCAAATGTGAACATATGTGTATAGATTGTGTAATTGCGCATTATACAAATGCTCTTGGGATTTGGATTTTTTGTGTATGACATTTGAGAAACGGATTACTGCAACAGACTTGCTTTGCAGCTGAGAGAAACTGACTTCCCACCTCCCTTTGTTTCTCCCCCATTTAAAAGCTAGTAACAGATTTGTATATATATGTAAAATTAATTTGCGCAGTTTACATGAAAGCATGTGTTATCTATAATAAACTGTTTAATGTCCAGCAGTTTCTTTTGTTGTATGTTGCTGTAATGTTAGCTGTAGTAGCCCACATGTAGCAACAAGACTGGGCTGCAGTGAGCTCTGAGCGCAACTGAGGGATTCAACCCCAGACTATATATAAGATCTGAGATGACACCCTACTATATTACATATTTATTTTTCTGTTGATTTATGCACAAAACAGTTATTGAACATGAATATTACAGTGTAAATAAAGCAGGTCATGCTCATCATTATTTTCGAAAACGCTTCCTCTCAAATCCAGTTCAGCTGAGTAGCCCATTTATTTAAAAATATTTTTAGTGCCATCATACACTGACATGAATGAAAGGAATAAGAATTTATGCAAATTTAAAGATAGAATTAGAAGAATTTGAATTAGAAGAAAAGTTTGACCATTTAAAATAAATAAATAAGAAGTTAATTAGGTTTTGAGATGAAAATATTTCAAATTTGCTGGAATGAAATAATTTAAGCTGATGAGTTTTGTGGTGCTTCATTTGTTGATTTTGGATATACAAAACATGATTCATAGATTACATAGATAGGGTTAGTTTTTAATTTTATTCCTATTTTTTTTTAAATCAACCCTGAAATCCCAGTATTGACACTGATGTGCAGAAAAGTACAGATGAGCCATGCAAAAGCTTGCATAGACCTTTTATTTTAATGAAGAACACAAATTTATGGCAACAACACATTTAGTTTTTGTACAGATTTGAACAAAAAATGTTTCTGTTAATATGTTGATAGTAATGGAAATTGATATTAGACAATATCAGGTATCTTTTTAATTTCATGGGCTTGGAAAATTCTTTTTCCAAGATAAGAGGAGAATTTCTAGGGTAAGCTCATATGTGTGAAAGGTAAGTAAACGTGTGAAGGGTAAGTAAACGTGTGAAAGGTAAGTAAACGTGTGAAAGGTAAGCTCATATGTGTGAAGGGTAAGTAAACGTGTGAAGGGTAAGTAAGCATGTTAAAGGTAAGCTCATATGTGTGAAGGGTAAGTAAACGTTAAAGGTAAGCTCATATGTGTGAAGGGTAAGTAAATGTGTGAAAGGTAAGTAAACGTGTGAAAGGTAAGCTCATATGTGTGAAGGGTAAGTAAACGTGTTAAAGGTAAGCTCATATGTGTGAAGGGTAAGTAAACGTGTGAAGGGTAAGTAAACGTGTGAAGGGTAAGTAAGCATGTTAAAGGTAAGCTCATATGTGTGAAGGGTAAGTAAGCATGTTAAAGGTAAGCTCATATGTGTGAAGGGTAAGTAAACGTGTTAAAGGTAAGCTCATATGTGTGAAGGGTAAGTAAACATGTTAAAGGTAAGTTGGCCGCTAGGTGGCGCCGAGTTTTGGCGCTAAATCAAACACCTCACGATCTCTTGAATGGGACCAAATACTTCACAGGCGAACTGTTAACGTCACTCATACAGTTACACTAATTTTCGCTGCTTTCCGTCAAGTAAGTTAGTCAGAGGAAGTACTGCGGATGTCTAAATGCTCCGTAGCAGCACTGAAGAGGTAACGGCCGGATACAGTTCAGACACCGGCCTAAGCAGCTTGTCCGGTTCTGAGCGCAGCTTCAGCGCAGCTCCGCGCGGGAGGCAGCAGGATGGCGCACCGTCACCGTCTCCCCTGTCCAGCTCACACACACCACACAGCGCTAGCTCCTGCTCCGGTCCAGGATCAACCTCCACCTCTTTAGCTGGTGTTCAGACAACAAGCGTAACCAAAACTCCGGCTACAACAGGTAGCTACCGCACTAACCAAAATTAGCTTAGACAGCTAAGGTCACCTCACAGTGCTATCGGTTTAGCTTTCCAAGTAAACCAGCTAAAAGTGACCGGTCATAGGAACGTTTGTTTTGGGTTCCCGAGCAGATTTTTTAGGACCCGTTTGGTTTTCCAAGTATTTCGTATTTCATTATTGAAATACGACGTGTGTCTTTCATTGTGTATTATGGTTCAGAGGACATTGCCCTAATGTTCACATAAGTTTTACACAACCTTGAGGTAACCCGCGATGGTTCGGAGAAACCTTTAAATCATTTGAACCTCTCGGGAACCTGACATGGAGAACATTCCCCTAATGTTAGGGAACTTTCTCTGAGCCATCCCCACACGAACCTGTTACTGTACTGACCCGAGTCCTAACATCCTCATCGCTAACAGCTCCTGGGTGCCAGAATGTTCTGGAAACGTTTTTGTTTGTTTGTTTGTTTTTCCTGAAACTTTTTAGTTCCCGGTTGGTTTTCTATGAAAGTTTTCATTATGAATATACAACTTTTGTGTTTCTTTGTTTCATTATGTTTCAGAGAAGGTTCCCCTAACGTTCTGGTAACCTTTAAATAATGTGAACCCCTCAGGAACATTACTCTAACCCTGGGATGGTCCTTACACAAACCAGCCTTATACAACCCTGTTACTGTAGTGAGGTTCCTGTTATGATTGTGTCTAATAAGACAGGACTGGTACTCTCACTTTCCAATATAACAAGCTATAAAAATAGGTACTGTATAAACATACTAGTAGTAATATTAATACATGCGTACATTGTTGTTATTACATGGTGTTTTTATTAGTTACAGATACGTAGGAGCTATGAAGAGCTATGGCCAAATAACAACAGAGACCAGAATAAGCACAATCTTACTGCTTTTATTTAAGTCCTGTACCCAGGACATGAGTTTGTATACAAAAATTAAACCTAAAAGCAACCTCTGGAGAATTTCAAGAACTTCCAGTAAGAGAATGTTTTAGGAACGTTAGTTTGAAGTAAAAAAAAAAAAAAAAAGGTACCTAAAAGCAACTTTTGGCAAACAGCTTCATCAGTTGTCTCATAATCATAATAGGAGGTTGTGTTTTAAAGTCCCAGGAGGGTCGGGAATAGCTCTGACTTTAGTAACTAGAAATAGAATGTTCCCTGAATGTTATGAAATGGTTCCCAAAAAAATAGCCAACAGCGAACCTAGGGACACATTCGGTGTTTGCTGGGTAGTTAGCATTATTTTAGCAAGAAACATTTTGTGTCAGTTTGAGACAAAGAAAGGCAAGAGCACACCAAGGTGTGGCTAATTATAGGACACAGCTGCATTTAGTAAATCTGATTTGTTCAATGATTGACAGTTAGCTCTTTAAAAACATTATTCATATGGCTTCATAGTTGCTCTATTGTTCCTAAATGGGAGTTGGTCAAAATAAATTTAAGGCTACAATGATGGCTTAAATCAACATGAGCTAGGTACGACTCATTATGTCTGCATGTTCTGGAATAAAAAAACCTCTCAGAGATGGGATTTAAGATCAGAATTGCTGGGATGGCAAGGCTTATTTCAAGGGTGTCAGCTGACACTCTACACCACCCATGTGTCCAAACAGCTTTACTGAGCAAGAAAAATTCATATTTAACATATCAGGCTTGGTGCAGAGCCTATTGCTTATACTTTCACCCATATTTAAGCTTGTGTGTTCAGGTGTGAACAGGGTGAACTCGTCCAGCTCTTCACGGACTGGTGGTGGGGTCTACGGTTCGCTGTGCAGAAGCTCGAGCACTCCTTGCCTCAGGAGAACACCAGGCTCAGCTACGCGCACCCTGCTGGGACTAGCTCTACAGAGGGAGCTCAACAGTGAGTGAACAAAACAAGCTAAAAAGAAAATATATATTGATTGGTTTTAACAGGCTCAAAGTGTACAGAGAAAACATTCCCCACACAATTACACCACATCCACCAGCCTGGACTGTTGATAGAAGGCAGGTTGGGTCCATGAATTCATGCTGTTGGTGCCAAATTCGGACGCTACCATCTGTGTGCCTCAGCAGAAATCGAGATTCATCAGATCAGGCTACATTTTTCCGATGTTCAACTTTCCAGTTTTGGTGAGCCTGTTCCCACTGCAGCCTCAGCTTTCTGTTCTTGGCTGACAGAAGTGGAACCCGACATGATCTTCTGTCGTTGTAGCCGATCTGCCTCAAGGTTCCATGTGTTGTGCATTCTGAGATGCTTTTCTGCTCACCACAATCGTACCATTCTCCATTGACCTCTCTCATCAACAAGGCATTTCCATTCACAGAACTGCTACTCAGTGGAAGTTTTTTCTTTATTGCACCATTCTGAGTAAACTCCAGAGCGGGAGCCACACCTGAATCCACCTATTTAATCAGTTGATATCGGCTTTCAGTAGATTCAGGTGTGGCTTCTGCTTGGTTGGAATGAAAACCTGCAACCACACCAGCCCTTTCTGGATAAGATTGGACACCTCTGCTCAGAGACTGTTGTGTGTGAAAATCCCAGGAGATCAGCAGGTATAGAAATAATCAGACCAGCCCGTCTGGCACCAGCAATCATGTCATGGTCAAAATCACTTAGATCACATTGGTGGTTGATGTGAACATTACCTGCTGCTGGCCCGTACCTGCATGTTTTTATGCATTTCACTGCAGCCACATGATTGGCTGATTAGATAATTGCATGAATGAGTAGGTGTGCAGGTGTTCCTAATAAAATGCTTGGTGAGTGTATTTTTTAACTAATACAAAAACATCAACAAATACAGTAAACTCTGGTTGTTTTGCCTCTGTGAATTGTGTTATCCCACATAAACATGATGAGTTTTTGATGAGTGTGGAAAAAAGCATTGTGACACTGGACCAGCACAGGCTTCTTGGCTATGACCTCTTCTCTGAATTTGTGATACTTGAAGATGAACCAAGATCCTGCTTTGTTTGACCGTTTTTTGTTTATCCAGCCTTGCTGGGTCAGGATCACCTTGCTCCCAAAGAACACTAGGTGAAGTTAATGAAAACTGGGAGATTTGAGAAGAGTGCATCATGTCTTGACATACGCTATTCTCTAAATCCAGTGACATCTTCCTCATCTGCATCTGTGTGTCATGCTGCATCTGTAATCGTGGCTGTGGTGGAGGGCCGGGGATTAGCCAGGGGAGAGATCGGCATGGCCAGCATCAACACGAGGTCCCCTGAGTTGGTACTCTCACAGTTTGCAGATACTGGGACTTATGCCAAGGTGAAACTTCAGTGAAGGCTTTTTCTGTCCTTGTTTGACACAAGGTTTAATAATATATTTAGGTGATATATTTTGATAATAGTCTAGTTCAGGGGTTCCCGGCCGATTTACAAATGTGGTCCCAAGAGAAACTCACAATCTCCTCTTTTGTTTCGTTCATTTATTTTACAAATTCAGATTAGAAAATTAAAGACGGGTTTTGTGTGCTAATATTATTGAATGTTACCGGGAGGTACATTCAGACACTTTTAAATTAATATGTGCTATTTTAGTTTTTTCAGTTTCCTGACATGCTGCACTAATATAGTTCGGCGAAAAAGGATTATTGATTATTAACATGGACTTGTTTTCCTATTTACAGTTTGAAATTTAAAAGCCTCTCATGTGGCTTCAAATATACCGAAAAGGTCTGTTTTGCATACTAGCTTTCTGGATTTTTTTTTTGAGAAGCAGCTCATGACAACAGTCACGACAGAGGCGGAACAATTTTTAAAGAGACACCTTGTCGGTGTGTTTAACATCGCTGTGCATAAAATTGCTAAACATTTTACATTTTGGCTCTAACATGCCACTTTTAAATATTCTGGATGTACACAGTGAGTGTGTGAATAATAATAACATTCACATTACCACTGCTTCTGCATGCGCGTACAAAATCATATGTCAAGTTTAAATCAGACTGCTTTGCGTCAGGCCGTATTACACCGCCCCAGCATGAATTAATTTCCTACAACAGCACAACACTTCCCGTTAGTAAGTGTTACCACTGGTAAGTCAAGGAATATTCCTTTGGTTTTTAGTCACTTACGGTACACGTGTACAGTACACTACTGACGTAATAAAATGTTCAAATGTTACAGTCACCTTATAAATATTACATTTATAATTTAAAAAAAAAACATAAGGTTGTAAGGGTTGTAGAAAATTCACAGTGTCATTTTGGGATAATTTTGCCCACAAGGTTTGGGAAACCCTGATCTAGTTGATCATTTCAATACAATAGGTAATAACTTATATAAGGTAGTTGATCACTTCCTTACAAAATTAAATTTGCAAATTGATTGACTCATTGATTTTTAGTTAAATTCAATCTAACAAGGATAAGCAGGCTGTATTTAAACACTGAGCGTGTGAGTAAGAAATTCTAGTGTTTATGTGTCAAAACTCATTTCAGGTAATTACCAAACTGCATATCTTAGTGCCTCTTGAGATTCTGATGCCGGACACTGCTATTGAGAAAGGGCAAGGAACCAAGCTCTACAACCTCATCATAGAGAACTTTTCGGTAAACGTTTGTAATAAATATGTAGGCCTGTCACGTAGAAAACTGTTTAGATGTTGCATGTTTATGGCAGGAGTCAGAATTACTTTTGTAAATTTTAAATGAATGTACACAAGCTGAGCATGCAGTATGAACACTAATGAACATTTCTGATGAAATTATACAAATGTGTGTGATGTATTTTGTGTAATTATTAGTTTCATATATTTTATTTATACTACACCATTCTACTTACAGTCTGTAGCTTTCACTGCAATTCAAAGGAAGTACTTTAACGAGGGGAAAGGACTGGAGTACATCCAGCAGCTCTGTGCGCCCGAGTTCAACACTGTTCTTATGGATGTACAAACCAAGTATGTACAAAATCTGTTCACTTAGTGAATGTTTAATTTTAATATAATACAAATAAGACGGTTTTATACATACATTATGTTCAAAGGTTCCTTAATCAACAGTAAGTGTTAAAGGAAAGATCCACCCTGAACAACTTGCATATTATTCTTTATAATGAATGCAGTGGCATTATAATTAATCTTCAGTGGCATCCAAGACTTATTATGGCATATGATGAAATTTTGAGTTGACATTTTTAGTTTAAGCAACATGTTGGGCTTTTTTCACCTCCGCTAATGGTTTCCTACATTACCCACAAAGCTGTTTGACTTCATGAAAGTGGTGGCAGTGGGATTTTGCTTTTCATTTCATCTCTATCTAAAAAACAAGTGATGCAGCAGTGCTTTAGTCTGTCCAGCTCTCTCATGTCCTCATGTGTACACTCTGGGCAAACAGATATGTTTACCAAAACTTATACTTTTAATGTTAATATGGCCATCATCACCATTGTGCTTGTCAACTCACAGACAAAGCTATCCGAGCTGTGTTGCTGCTGTAACTCGTCACAGTGTCGAATAGCTGCATTGCATTCTGGAGCTTTGAGTCCAAGTTTGATGTATCCATTACTTCTACAAAATAGCACCAGAATCGCTAAGCACATCACAAATATTTGTCAACATGTTGATCATTAAATGTGTTTCAGGGTGGACTTTACCTTTAATGACAGTCTGTAGTCAATAATGCACATGATTGGTGTGGATGTAGATTTGAGTTGCTATTATAATGTTGCCTTTCTGCAGGTACTATTGTCTGGCAGCTGCAGCAGCACTCCTTAAGTACATAGAGTTCATTCAGAACTCTGTCTATGCTCCCAGATCTCTGAAGGTGAGCTTCACCGGCAGTGAGCAGACTGCCATGATTGACGCGGTCTCAGCCAGGAACTTGGAGTTAGTAATTAACAACAGGGGCCACAGGTTAGAAAAGATAAGCCAAACCATTCTCCATACATTCTTCACTCTTTCTCTTCTTTATTCTCATTCTCTTCATCTAATCTTTGAATATTCTAATACTAAACATGTTAGTAATAGCATTGGTACCCTAATGTTCACATGTTTTAACATCAGGAGTGAACACACTCTACTTGAGGTCTTAAATTACACCAAAACACCTGGTGGTGAGAGGAGGCTTCGCTCTAACATTCTGGAGCCTCTGTTGGATGTTGACACCATTAACACACGACTGGACACCATACAGGTAGAATATCCAAACCAAGTGGTTAGACAGTAAGAAATTTTTTTTTTTTTTTTTTTTGTAAAAAAAAATATATATATATATATTTTACCCAGCATTGTTTTGATCTGTTTTTAGGAACTGCTGCAGTGTGAGGAACTCTTCTTTGGTCTCAAGAGTGGTGAGGTGCTTTCATTTTTCACATTGTACTGCAGATCATAGTTTTTCTGTCTAAAGTTTCTTTGACATTGCAAGAAACCGATAACGAAGTTGACTGAGTTTAATGAACATTGCTGTTTTATTTACAGCAATTACACAGTTCCTGGATATAGATCAACTGCTTTCTGCTCTTGTGCAGCTCCCCAAGCAAGAGACGGTACAGTGTGCTTTTTTAAAAAGTGTATTTACAGGTGCATCTCAATAAATTAGAATGTCGTGGAAAAGTTCATTTATTTCAGTAATTCAACTCAAATAGTGAAACTTGTGTATTATATAAATTTAATGCACACAGACTGAAGTAGTTTAAGACTTCGGTTCTTTTAATTGTGATGATTTTGGCTCACATTTAACAAAAACCCACCAATTCACTATCTCAAAAAATTTTAATACTTCATAAGACCAGTACAAAAAAACTTTTTAGTGAATTGTTGGCCTTCTGGAAAGTATGTTCATTTATATGTACTCAATACTTGGTAGGGGCTCCTTTTGCTTTAATTACTGCCTCAATTCGAGGTGGCATGGAGGTGATCAGTCTGTGGCACTGCTGAGGTGGTATGGAAGCCCAGGTTTCTTTGACAGTGGCCTTTAGCTCATCTGCATTTTTTTGGTCTCTTGTTTCTTATTTTCCTCTTGACAATATCCCATAGATTCTCTGTGGGGTTCAGGTATGGTGAGTTTGCTGGCCAGTCAAGCACACCAACACCATGGTCATTTAACCAACTTTTGGTGCTTTTGGCTGTGTGGGCAAGTGCCAAATCCTGCTGGAAAATGAAATCAGCATCTTTAAAAAGCTGTTCAGCAGAAGGAAGCATGAAGTGCTCTAAAATCTCTTGGTAAACGGGTGCATTGACTTTGGTTTTCAAAAAACACAGTGGACCAACACCGGCAGATGACATTGCACACCAAATCATCACAGACTGTGGAAACTTAACACTGGACTTCAAGCAATTTGGGCTATGAGCTTCTCCACCCTTCCTCCAGACGCTAGGACCTTGGTTTCCAAATGAAATACAAAACTTGCTCTCATCTGAAAAGAGGACTCTGGACCACTGGGCAACAGTCCAGTTCTTCTTCTCCTTAGCCCAGGTAAGATGCCTCTGACGTTGTCTGTGGTTCAGGAGTGGCTTAACAAGAGGAATATGACAACTGTAACCAAATTCCTTGACAGGTCTGTGTGTGGTGGCTCTTTATGCCTTGACCCCAGCCTCAGTCCATTCCTTCTTGAATCGATTTTGCCCGACAAGCCTTTCAAGTCTGCGGTTCTCTCGGTTGGTTGTGCATCTTTTTCTTCCACACTTTTTCCTTCCACTCAACTTTCTATTAACATGCTTGGATACAGCACTCTGTGAACCTAACCCTTACCCTCCTTGTGAAGGGTGTCAATGATTGTCTTCTGGACAACTGTCAGATCAGAGTCTTCCCCATGATTGTGTAGCCTAGTGAACCAAACTAACCATTTTGAAGGCTCAGGAAACCTTTGCAGGTGTTTTGAGTTGATTAGCTGATTGGCATGTCACCATATTCAAATTTTTTGAGATAGTGAATTGGTGGGTTTTTGTTAAATGTGAGCCAAAATCATCATAATTAAAAGAACCAAAGACTTAAACTACTTCAGTCTGTGTGCATTGAATTTATATAATACACAAGTTTCACTATTTGTGTTGAATTACTGAAATAAATGAACTTTCTACATTCTAATTTATTGAGATGCACCTGTACATGTACTGTATGTATATAGCTCATTTAGATCTTGAGCTAAAAAGTTTAATCTGTTTATGTTTTTAAAAATGTAAAATTCTACAAAGCGGAGATTATAGTTTTGGCACTCCTTTGTTGTGGCTTTTTGCATGGGTCTGAGAAATGTTAATAATTTAAATAATTAAAAATATCCAACACAAGGTTTATCTGGGCTGCACCATACAGTTGCCAGGCTATTAGCTACACTCACTGGCCATATACCATATAGGGTCATGTAGCAGGTATACAATTACTGACCATAGCCCATCAAAACGGATCACCATATGGTATTATTTGGGTGGTGGACTATTATTAGCAGTCCCAATTAATGCTTAACCATATTGGGTTAAATTTTAGAATTGTGCCATTGCTCTCCTACTGTAAATAATATGAAATTCCATTTAGACATGTGATTTATGAAAAAAAGAAGCAAGAATTGTGCTAAAATTCTCTCCTTCTCTTTCTTGCTTGTGATGTAGGTTGAAGTGGCTGAAGCAAAGATAATGCAGGTCATTCAGCTGAAACACACGCTAGAGCTGATTGAACCACTCAAGGTCAGAACAGGTCACATCAAAGTGTTTGCAGATATTTTGATCAGTGATGGAACCAGGGAAATATATATGTATATATATTGTATCTAATTTGTATGGTATGGTCAATAAGCATTTTTCAGTCATTTTTCACAGGTGGTGTTGAAAGATGCTAAAACAGCCTTACTGAAAGCTTATTACACTTCACTAGAAGATAGCAGGTAATAAACACTTCATACTGCCTCATATGAATTGTTGTATTTGTGTACTACAATATTTGAATTTGAATCACATGAAGTCTGTAGTCAAAAATTACCTGAAGCCCTTCATTGTATTTTAATATACATGGCTTAAAAAAAAACCCTTTTACACAGATACTATTGGTGGAACACTCAAGAGTAAAGTGCTGTTATTAACTTGCAGCAAAATTAACGTTTTCTTTAGCTTTTAACTTTTGTTGGTAGGTTTAACAGCATTTTGGATCAAATCAAAACAGTGATCAACAATGACACCAGCTATATGAAGGGCAGTCTGAATATGCGCACCCAAAAGTGCTATGCTGTTCTCCCTAATGTCAATGAATTGCTAGACATTGCACGTCGAGCCTACACTGAGGTAGTGGATGATATAGCAGGTGAGTGGCTTATGTTTAATATCTAAAATGACCGTTATATGTTTGAAGGACAATAGTTTTGTTAGTAGTGTCTGTACTGTACTCCACTGGTACAGGATTAGTAGATCAGCTAGGAGAGAAGTATGGCCTTCCACTGCGCACTAGTTTTAACACCGCTCGAGGTTTCTTCATCCAGATGAGGCTGGAGGGCTTTGGCCTGCCTGACGGACAGCTTCCAGGAGAGTTCATCAAAGTGAGGCCTGATCACCTAAACAAATTAATGCTACATTTAACTTTACACTACATACACAATTTTATCAACCCAATTATTTTTATTGCATATCCAATTGACATTAAATAGATGAAACACATGTGAACATGAAGTGTGTGATAGGCTTGAACTCACTGCAGGTAACTAGACAAAAAAACAACTACAGCTTCACTACGTTAGACCTGATGAAGATGAATGATCGCTGTGATGAAGCCTTGAAGGAGATATTTCACATGTCTTATATGTGAGCATTGACCACATATACTTTGTGTTAGACATTACATGTTTCAACAATACAGGTTTCATCTAAGTCTAATTAGCACACTTCAGATATCTTTAACTTCTTGTAACTATTTTTCAGTTGCTTTTTATATACATGATTTTTTTATATAATTTATAATTGTGTGTTAACCATATTGATGCTTCTTTTGCTGTTCTGCTCAGATGCATTATAGAAATGTAGATAATTTGATGTTTCAGTCTTCTTCTACATCTCTGCAGCGTGGTGTGTAGGTTACTTAATGAGGTGTATAAACATATTCACTGCTTGTATAAGCTCTCTGACGCTGTATCCATGCTGGATATGCTGCTCTCCCTTGCCAATGTTTGCACTATTTCAGACTACGGTAAGATTAAACTCCACACACAGGCGTATCTAAACATACTCCAGTATTTGATGTCTTATGGCTGCTGACATTTATCTATTTTACATAATTATATATTTCACTCTGTGTTGTGCCCCAGTGCGCCCTGAATTCACCGATACGCTGGCAATAAGACAAGGCCGCCATCCGATCCTGGAGCGTGTTGCTGGCCAGCAGCCCATCCCTAACAACAGCCATATCTCTGAGGGAAGCAACTTTGTTATAATCACAGGCCCAAACATGAGTGGCAAGTCCACTTACCTCAAACAGGTGGTCCTGTGCCAAATCATGGCTCAGATAGGTACCCAGAGTTGCTATTATGAATCAATCAGTATTTGGCTATATTATTTCATGTACTGAAAATATAACGAGATTTATTTTGCCCCTTCACCTATTTGTCCATGTGTAATCATTTGTATTTACAGTTCAGTGCCTCTGTAGTGCATATGTGATTACCACAGACAAAAGATTTGACTTGTTATCTTCTACAGAGAAAAGAACAGAAAACTTGCTTACTCAAAACTCACCTTTGGGGTCTGAGAGCAATTATGGAAATCTGTCAATAAATTATTAAATCATACAACATAAATAAATTCTAACAGTAAGGATCTTAAGATGAGCTGGACAATGCCTTACCAAAGCAGTTCTTATGTGGTCCAACACTCGAGCAGAATAATTATAAGTAATTCTGGTAACTTACATGCTGGTAATGCATAACCACAAATTCCTTTCCCAGAAAAAGTAGCTGTATCTCTGAAAAAATGAATTATAAAGAACTGAGCAATTATTTTTTGGAAAAATGTGTCTCACATAAACTAGTGCTGGAATGTAGGCATTGCCACTTCACAGCTCCTATGCTGAGCTTCACACGTCCTCCCTGTATTCACGTAGGTTTCCTCCGGGTTCTCTGGTTTCCTCCCACTATCCAAAAACATGAAGTTAGATGGATTGGTTGTGCTAAACCTGCCCCTATGTGTGAATGTGTGAGTGCTCTGAAATAGACTGGCATCTCATCTGGGATGAATTCTCCCAGTTATGCCCAGTGTTCCTGGGATAGGCGATGGATCCACCATG
Organism: Pangasius macronema; assembly: GCA_037577455.1. Lineage (NCBI taxonomy): Eukaryota > Metazoa > Chordata > Actinopteri > Siluriformes > Pangasiidae > Pangasius > Pangasius macronema. Next base: position 14,188,741 of record CM074954.1, on the reverse strand, counting down.
GCCCTGATCAGGATAAAGCAAGTACTGAAGTTGAATATTGCTGAAATTTAATAACTGCCCTTAGATTTCTACTACAATTGAGTTTGAAGTAAACAAGTTTCTATTTTTGCGTACAGATAACATTCTTCTCTGTGGACAGATGAAACACACTGCAGTTTTCCTTTAAAGAATGGCTATTCAGATTGGAAGGTTTTTATAACTAAAATTTATATTTGTTCATTTTTACTGGTACACCTCTCTGTTCTCATAATTTTTGCCTTAGGATCATTTGTGCCTGCTGAATTTGCCTCGTTCCGTATTGCTGATCAGATATTCACTCGGATAGGAGTAGACGACGATTTTGAGACCAACTCATCAACATTTATGGTTGAGATGAAGGAGGTTAATATAAAGTGACCATATGTGCAATATTGTAGTGCATTTACTATATCTATGCTAATTTCTTCAGTGTACTGTTAGGTGTCCTACATAATACACAATGCAAGTAACAGGTCACTCATTATTATTGATGAGTTGGGACGTGGCACTAGTGCTGAGGAGGGCATTGGAATTTGCCACTCGGTTTGTGAATTCCTCATCAATCTGAAGGTAGAGTGAACTGCTTATAATCTGTTTCTTAATATGGTAGCGATAACATTGCTTTTCATATTGTGAACAGTAACAAAATCATTAAAAACAAGCAGCATCAGCCAGAATGTGTTCTTTCTGGGTCTTGTAGGCATTCACTCTGTTTGCCACCCACTTCCTGGAGCTGTGTCAGTTGGAGAGTCTTTACCCAAACGTAGAGAATCAGCACATGCAGGTCCAGCACATGCGTGGGACTGAAAAAAGCACAGAGAGTGTGGTCTACACCTACCTGCTGACTCAAGGCTTCTCTGAGGAAAGCAACTATGGTAATCTTAATCAAACAAAGGGCAGGCTCTCATAACATTTGACAACTACTTGATAAAGTAGAATTGAGTCAGTTTGCTGAATATGAAATAGCAATAAGTTATAAAACTGAATGGTCAGTTAACTGGACAAAGTTTAAAAACATTTGTTGTGTTACACTCATCCCTTGTTACATATTTTACTTATTTTACTGTTTGAGGCATAAGAGCAGCCGAGAACACCTCATTTCCACTGTCCATCATCCAGGAGGCCAAGGCTATATCAGCCAAAGTTAGCCAAAAGTTATGGGTAAGGTTGTATTTTAATGTCTTTGGGTGTATGCTTACACTGGGCCTCATTTATCAATCTTTTGTATTGTGTGTAAATGTTGCATAAGCCAAACGAAACTAAAATTTTCCACCGGATTTACAAAAGTTTCAGAAACACTGATTTTCTTTGTACTAGCATGCATATGTTGATTACCCCTCAAGTGCAAAGCGTGTTCCTGACACAGCTCATTTGCAATTAGTGACCCCAAAAAACTCAATAAAGGGTCAAGTGCATAGACAGCTGGGTGCAAGAAATGAACAATCAGGGCAGAAATGNAATCCATATATAGTGAAGTAATCCATGCAAATTTGAAGTCAATCAAGTCGAGGTTTACAGTAGTTAGTCTTCTTATACGTTATACAAAAGCTTTTTTCCGAATTTACGGGATTTTCCTGAAAACTTTACCAAATAACTGCACCCCTTTATCCGTGTCTCATAGGCTAAGCATCATAGCGACCCAAGCGCCCTGCGACAAGGGGCAGTGTTTCGTCTCGCCACCAGATTGCTACAGACGGCCCGAAACTCCAGGTTGGATCCAGACAGTCTCCGTCTGTATCTAAAGGGCCTAAAAAGAAGCTATGAAGCAGAGTTAAAGGACAGCTTAGAGTCCATGGACACAGAGGAGTGAGGCCTGCTGCACCTAGACTAACAGAAATGGACTGGATGCTAAGATCTTAGCAAGCCCACACTGAGTAAATCCAGTATCACAACTGGTGATTGAATTAGTTGTGTTAATGGAAGTATTTAATAAATTTGCACAGATATTGTTCTGATTTGTTCTCTGGTGGTACAAAGACAATTAAAAATGTCTGCTGAGATATCCTCTACAGCATGTTGAGTAATAAATGCTAAATCTAATTGGAAACTATATATATAACTTTCCTACTAAATAGAATTAACTAAATTAAATATATTTTGTTTAGTCGATTTTAGTTATTGCTAACACTGTCCCAGCTTTAACTGTATTGTAGGGTGTTGAAATGTAAGCTAGAGGTCATTAAAAAACGCAAATGCATCTTTTGAGCATTGCAGTACATCAAGAAACCTATACATATAAAATATAATAACAATGACTAGGGTGGCCTGATCAGTGCTGTTCAGTTGCAGGAGAGCAGAGCTACTTTTGAGGAGACAGGACAGTGCAGGACAGATAACAATTGTGCAACTAAATAAATAACTTCTGATTGCCTTAAAAGTCTAGCATATTTTTAATATATGTATAATAATAGTGCTTATGAAAAGTAGTGATAGACGATAAAATGCATGCAGTTGTGAGTTTCATAGTGAATGCTTATTGTAGGATGCTTAAACTGTATGAGAAAAATGTTTTTATCTCCAGTAACCTGGTTGATATAACCTACAAGACAAACGAGTTTGTGATGGATCCGGCTCTTGTCCCACAAGCCATGACAATTCACCCCAGATGGGACATGCAAAACTCTGCAAAGACAGTAATCCAAGCTCAAGCTGAACCCAGGACCCTGGAGCTGTGGAGCAGTAGCATTGCAACCCACTGTGCCACCATGTCACCCACCACACTTGATGTGTTGAAAGCAGGAAAAATGGGCAAGTGTAAGGATCTGAGTGAGGCCAAATTGTGATGGCTAGATGACTGGGTCAGAGCATCTCCAAAACAGCAGGCCTTGTGGGGTGTTCCTGGTATGCAGTGGTTAGTACCTACCAAAAATGGTCCAAGGAAGGACCACCGGTGAACCGATGAAAGGGTCAAGGGCACGAAAGGCTCACTGATGCCTGATGGGAGCGAAGGCTAGCCTGTCTGGTTCGATCCCACAGAAGAGCTACTGTAGCAGAAACTGCTGAAAAAGTTCATGCTGGCTATGATAGAAAGGTTTCAGAGCACACAGTGCATCGCAGCTTGCTGCGTATGGGGCTGTGTAGCTGCAGACTGGTCAGAGTGCCCATGCTGACCCCTGTCCACTGCCGAAAGCGCCTACAATGGGCACGTGAGTATCAGAACTGGACCATGGAGCAATCATCATGTGGACGGCTGGGTGCGTGTGTGTCACTTACCTGGGGAAGAGATGGCACCAGGATGCACTATGGGAAGAAGGCAAGCTGGCGGAGGAAGTGTGATGCTCTGGGCAATGTTCTGCTGGGAAACCTCGGGTCCTAGATGTGGATGTTACTTATGACACACACCAACCTAAACATTGCTGCAGACCAATGGGCTTGTGTGACTTTTTCTTATGTTCCAGCGGCACATCCCAAAATGTTTAATTTCTCTTATACCACAGCAATTTTACACAACAGTTATATTTTTTAATTGAGTAAGGAATGACCTGTCATACTTTTCATCGTGTATAGTTGTGTTTAATGTTGAGGAATGTCTGCGATAAAAGTTAGTTACTGGTACCACATACTGTATGTTATAACAGCTGTAAACA
>CM074954.1:14160757-14184667 GCA_037577455.1 Pangasius macronema | reverse complement strand
TGCGTATGGGGGCTGTGTAGCTGCAGACTGGTCAGAGTGCCCATGCTGACCCCTGTCCACCGCTGAAAGCACCTACAATGGGCATGTGAGTATCAGAACTGCATCATGGAGCAATGGAAGAAGGTGGCCTGGTCTGAGGAATCACATTTTCTTTGACATCATGTGGATGGCCAGGGGCATGTGCATCACTTACTTGAGGAAGAGATGGCACCAGGATACACTATAGGAAGAAGGCAAGCCAGCGGAAACAGTGTGATGCTCTGGGCAATGTTCTGCTGGGAAACTTTGGGTCCTGGCATTCACAGCCTCTTTCAGCAGGATAATGTGCCCTGCCACACTGCAAAAATTGTTCAGGAATGGGTTGAGGAACATCACAAAGAGTTCAGATATCAGATCGAGCATCTGTGGGATGTGCTGGACAAAGAAGTCCGATCCATGGAGGCCCCACCTCGCAACTTACAGGATCTGCTGCTAATGCCTTGGTGCCACAGCACACCTTCAGAGGTCTTGTGGAGTGCATGCCTTGATGTTTCAGAGCTGTTTTGGAGGCACAAAGGGGATCCACACAATATTAGCCAGCTGGTTTTAATGTTGTGACTAATGCTATAATTCAGATAATTCAGAAATCTTTTATTTTTAGATTAATAATTTAATAGAATAAATCTAACTTTTGAGATAGTATGACAAACTGAGATAATAAATCAGAACGTTGAAATAATGTCAAAATTTTTTTTGACATACTTCAGCTACTGCTGCCAGAAACGTGGCGGAAATGGACTTTCATCCATACAGACGGAGCTGCCGTCACTTATCGCGAGATCACGTCCTGTCCCCGCCCACAACGCGAATAGCTGCGCCCTTTAAAACGTACGGAGCTCATTAGCGTTCCTCCTTCCCACGTCTACCACCACAAGCCCGCCTCCCGTCTCAGGATTGGTGAGTAGGAACCACTCTTTTGTGGTCTGATTGGTTGGTAATTTTACCCGGTTGATACTGTCCAATAGTAGGACATATTACTAGTGTAGCCAATGCCAGTTTAGGAGGCGGTATTTGTCAGAATACGGGTGGGGGAGCTGTTCATTGCTCCTTGTGCTGTGCGCAGCAGGGCTTGTGACCCGCCCCCGCGCATCGGAACAGGGCAGAATCACTGCTAGCTACCGGCTCGGAGCTGCCGTCTATCGGGCTCTACAAAAGAAACACCATTTCATTCCAGCCCAGCCGTAATTAGCTCTGTCTGATATATCATAACAGGTATGTATGTGTTTCATGTGTAATTGTGTTGTACTTGGGCACAGCGGTTGTGGTGGTGGTGGAGAGATTAGGGGATTTCTCCCCATGCCCGGGGCTCAGTGAGGTAGCGGCTGTAGTGGAGCGGCTGTGGTGGAGCTCGTGCACACAGGCCCCGCGCCTGCCTGAGCTGCTCACTCTCCATATGCTGTGTCACAACAGAGCGAGCAGCGACACCGACACCACCACACCTCACTTACGATGATGCTGGCTTCACACTGGACTTTACAGAGTGGACAACTGTATTTTGGAGTAATAGTTTAGTGTAAGATTTGGAACCGAAACCACACTGTCACGTTAAAGCGCCCGACAGCTCACGTCTTGAGACGTGCACTTTGCTAACAGGAGCTAACCTGCTCTAGCTAGCTGCACGCGCACACTTTCATTCTGAATTCACACGCTGTGAACCACAGTATTGGCGATATATATATGTGTGTGTGTGTGTATAAGAGTGTATTACTGCGGCTTTAGGGGTGTGTGTCGTGTCAAATGCGGTCTGATCTCTGGAACTCCCTTTTAGTGATCGCCTTATTAAAGTCTAAGTGAGGAAGTGACATTACTAGCCCTTTTCTTGAGATAGGCTCGGTCAGTGATTATGTGAATAGGATTTGATCGTGCCACTAGCCGTGTGTGTGTGTGTGTGTGTGTGTGTGTGAGAGAGAGAGAGAGAGAATGTTTGATTTACTCGAATGTAAATCCCAGTCACGTGATCAGCCTTCCTCTGACGCTTCCTTGTAGTTTCACACGATTAAGTGTATAACCAAGTCGTCTGGAAATGAACTCTACATTTATCAAGTTTGTCCTAGAACAGAGCTTCTCAAACTTTTACAGCCAGGAATCCCTTTAACTGTAAAATAAATTCAAGAGACCCTCTCTGGTGTAGAGGTTTTGGTTCAACTAAATTCAACCACTGTATAAAAACTCTATAAATATTCAGTAGTAAATATTATAACTTTGATAATGGTAGGTTTTGATTTGTCTTTGTCTGACTCCCTGTCATGTGATGATTCCTGCATCAAGCTATGGTCCTAGATTGTGTCAGGTTTTCTGCGTTATAAATAAACTCGGATTAGTTCACTAACTGTGTGATGTGTAGCTTTTAATAGCGTGTGCATGTTGTGCACTTCTCACAGTCTACATACTTGGAAAAGTCTTGGGAGTGAAAGTCATGGCCATGTCTGTCCAGTTCTCTGAATAACAACATTACTATTGCTCGAATTGTCCATTGTGTTGAGTCGGGCCTGGCCATAAAGAATACATTACTTCATGCACTCTTCCTGTGAGTGTAAACTCCATCTAAAGGAAACTAGTGAGATGTGTGTGTGTGTGTGTGTGTGTGTGTGTGTGTGTGTGGCTGGGTAGGTGGAGCTAAGGGCTGCCACAAGTGTGTGTTCCTGTTTCTGGTGTTTGCCTTCAGAGTTGATCGTGTAACATGTTACACAACTATGCACAGGCTTTTATTAATTAATAGCCAGTGGTGGTATGAAAAGGCTTTTAGACAGGAAGTGGCAAACACCCAGAGACCAAGGACACACTATAATGCACTATAAAGTTATGTTTGCAGAATATCTGAGCTGCATGTTGTGCCCTCTGATATGCACACACAATGATGTTTCTTCGTTGGCTTTACAGTTGCTCTGTAGGTCCTCTTCTCTGATTATTTAAATCAAAATGATTTTGATACTATCTAGATCACCTCTCTGAAATGTGATTTGTGGTTACAGTTGGGTGGAAAGGTATATTTCAAGTGCACCGGTCTCAGCGAAACCCTTGTGGATAAGTAATAAAATATTCATTTATTCCAAGAGATAGCAAGATGGAGATTTTGATATTGATTTATTATTTTATTAATATGGGAAGTAAAGTTCATAAACCCCAACACATCTGAAAATGCTACCTTGACCCCCATTCTGGCTTGGTTTCTTTTGCCAAAGTGGGATCTTTTTTTAAAAAAAAAATAAAAATAAAATAATAGTTCTTTATTCTGCATGTTTAAACTTAGTTTGATAGGCTTGTTATATAAAGCCTGTCCTTTTGGTCATACAGTGAAAGATCTGATGTGGAACAGTCCCAGAAGGCTTTTCCATGTTGTTGAAGGTGTCTACGTGTTTCACCAGACCAGGCAGGCTTTGCAAAGTGTCAGGATTCCAAGCAGCCAGTCAGCCGAGACCATTGTTTTCCTGCCTCATTTCCATGCCACAGGACACCCTAACAGCATAGGTGCATCCTGCTCTCTGAAGCATCACATGTAAATAAGGATTCTGCCATGTGCTTGGCAGTCCAAAGTTCAAGCAGCCACTTTGTTCCACACTACTGAGACTGTGTAACAGGGATTCAGAGTTCAGAGCAGAACGTACGTGAGTATACCATCACACCCGTGCCTATAGAGATCACTGCACTTTGGATTGGAGGAAATGTGCTCACTTTGGAGCTTGTGTGAATATTTTCTGGCCTACTGTGCAGGGCAGAAATGTCAGTCGAGTCGGTTAGTCAGGCTAATGTATTACTGTAGGCTAAATATTATTATATACCAGAAGTATATAATAATATACTATAAGTATATCATTTACCCACCAGCGCATCCTGATGGGCTGTGCTAGTGGTGTGATTCGGCAATTACAAACCCGAAGTTGATTATTTTCCAATAATGGCACATCCTGAAATGTTTTTTTTATTTATTTATTTTTTTTATTCCACAGCCATCTGCCAGTGTCATACTTTTTAACTGTTTATATTCCAATTTAATTTTGGAACATCTGCGACAAAGTGAGTTGCTGTCATCAGTTATGTTGTAGCAGCTATAAGTTGTCATTCCTTCAACAGCCTCACTTTTTATCTCTCTTAAAGTTAATGAGACAAAAAAAAAACAGTTTGTCATGTTACAGAGAAATCTACAAGTGCAAAGTCCACTGTCCCCAAAACTCTCTCATGGTGGAAAACCTACTGACCGTTACAAAGTGCTGCCACCTGAGGCTCCTTCCATAAAGCTTAAATAATATCTCCTTACGGAAAATTTAGTCATGTCAATAAAGTAATTTTTTTTTTGTTAAATGTCTTATTAGTCTTAGATTATGAAGATTGTCTGCCATACAAGTCCGTGTGAATGGCTAGTTAACTTAGAAAACATATTACAACAGGCGCATTAATATAAACCTGAGATATGAATTGCAGCCAGCACTGCTGACTGAGTTGCTGTTATCGAAAATTAATCAACACCTTTGAACCAGTGAGATTCGGGAATCTCGCAGCGCTGTGGTATAAACCCTTTTATTCCACTTTGTTTTTTCTGGTATTTAACCAGTTTAGTTGGCTTTTTGATTCTTGGTGGTCTTGCAGCTATGTGTGGAATTTTCTTACATGAAAGACAATTGATACTGGTTTAATGCTACACTGTTGGAGAAGGTGATGTTTAAACAGGATAAAAAGAGCAGTAGATCCTTGCATGTGGTTAGTTAACCACCAGTGTCTAAACCAGAGGTTCTGCAATGAGAAATTATTCCTGTTCCTATTATTAAGTTAATAACATTGTCCAGACTTCCTGCAGTGGGTATACTGGGTAGGCTAAACAGGATGTGCTTTTCTAGCTCATCACTACACAATTACTAAACCAAAACAATTCAGTGGCCCTGTTATCTTTTGTCCTGAAGCATTGTGTTACAGCTGTATAGAGAATTGCAATAGTCATTTATTTATTTTTAAATTTTTTTTTTTTAAAAGAGTTATTTTTTAAGGATGTCCAACGTTAAGTCTTTAGGGGTGAACACAGCATGGTACTGATAAGCTACACACACTGATAAATGAAACACATCTGTTTTTGTTTGCTTCGTAGGCAACGCTTTTAAAAATGTTTATGACAGCCCTTATAGTGGGGCTGCCAGATGGATCGACCTATGGCAAAGTGCTTTTGGACTTTTCCTTAAAACATTCCATGGCAGAATCAGACTTTTAGGGGGAAAAAAAAGTTGGACTAATTCTTTGGTTTGTCCATGTGGAGGAGGAGCTCTTATGTAGAACATTGTGTTTTCCAGTCAGAGAGGTTTCCAAGTAAAACCCATTCAGGAAGCTAAGAATACTTATCTATCCAAAGAATGCTAAAGGATCATGCTGTCAAAGCAGTGCTTTTTCTCCTTTTCATTTTTTCTTTTTCCATTTGAGTGCTGCTTTTTTTTTTTTATCTCAGCCCAGTTTGAACCTTAAAGAGGAAAGTGTATAGCTTGGTTTCAAGAGGGTAACTTTAGATTGGTTTTCTTGAAGTTTAGCCAAAAATGTTAAAACAAGATGTTCACAAACTTTTGGCTGGCAGTCTCAATATAGGAAATAGTCAAAGCAGATGTAGTGAAATTTATAAAATTCTTCAGTGGTTTGTACTTATTCCTTCTAAGTCATGTATTTGTTTAGCTCCTCTAAATACCCTTGGTTGATTAATGACAGATATTTACAACTGAGTTATTTCACAGGTACCTGACCAGTTTGCTTTTGCTCTAATGAAGCAACAGAGCTCCTCTGAGTGTTTCAGTGTAGGATAGAATAGATGGACGCCGCTATAACTGCTTTTCCACCGGACAGTGCGGTATGGCTTGACTTGGCAAATTAACCATGATTCTGCATTTTGTCACTATTTCCAGGCCACCTGTGCAGTAGTCGTGTTGAATGCCAAGCCAGGGCATGCCAGTGGAGCTAAAAATAGTGCAGATCACTGAGTATGCAAATGCAGTCATTACCAAATCTTGCTGGAATTACTTTTCTTCTTCCAATGTTTAGTAGTCTTTCTCCTTTTTAAATGTGTTTTTGGATGTCACAGTTTAATGATGTACTATACTTTCAGACCCCACATTTACCCACAGTGATGTTTACTTGTTCTTTAGCCTGGTTTTCCATTTCTGAGATCCAAGCACAGTCTGCTGTTAAGCTGATTTCCAAATGTCTTCCTATGTGTTTGTGCACTACATAGGTTCAAACCTAGCAGAACTGTACACTCTATGTAGTGCCCTTTATGTGTCCTCCTGGTGTTTTTGTTGTATTTTAATGTTGTCTGTTAAATTCTGACTGGCACTGTGTATTTTTCTTAAAGATTAAAGTATTAGCACGCTTTGCTGGGTTGGGGAGTTCATGCTGCCATCAAGACAGGCAGTATATATAAATATAAATAAATATGAGATATGCCTACTTTACTTTTAAGGTCATTTTTAAAAATTTTGTGTAGTGTATTACTACTCATGCCTGTCATGTCGCCATCTTCTAACCTCCACAGAATCTTCTTCTGCTTTCACCAGTAGCATTATGTAATGGGAAACTGACACACACTCTCACAGCAAAAAATACACAGATAGTCCTTGATTTTGAATTTTTTGGTGAGCTGTACTTTTGTGTTTGCTTATTGTCTGCCTTTCTTTGGCTTTCCAGAATGGCGATCGACATGGCTGATTCACAGTACCTCCTCATCTTGGCCCCATCATTGGTCATCATCCTCATGTTCCTCTTCTTCTGGCTCTTCATGAAAGAGACCTCCTACGATGAAGTTCTGGCTCGCCAGAAACGAGATCTGAAGTTGCCACCAGTGAAGATGGATGCCCGCAAAAAGAGCGAGAAAAAAAAGAACAAGAAGAAGGAGATCAGTGGAAGCGGAGGTGGTGGGGGTAAAGGGGGTGAATCAGAGGAAGACCTACGAGATTTTGATCTGGTTGATGCCACCAGCTCGACTTCAAATGACGAGGTCCCTGAGGTGGTGCCTGTGCCAGTGCCTGTTTCTATCCCTGTGCAGTCAGAACCACCAACAGGACTGAGGGAGAGGAAGAAGAAAGAGAAGAAATCAAAAGCTGCTACTTCTGCTTCTGTGGCAGCAGCTGCTCCTCCTCCTGCTCCTGTCACCACTGAGAAACCAGAAGTCAATGGTGCAAAGCCTGCTGTCCGTAAGGAGCAGCCCCTCCCCCTTACCAAACAGCCCAGCCCACCACAGGCGCAAGCTACACCTCCAGCTGCAGCTGAAACTACTGGCAAGAAGAAAGCTAAGAAGCAGAAGAGTGAGACTGGTAAGCAGGTTTTACTCTGAGAGATATAGATTTAAGTGCACTCATTTCGAGCAGATGGAGTGCACGTTTTAAGTCTATAATAGTATTATGGGATGCCAGAATAAGCCTCACCACCCATTTATTTGGATTATCAGATCAGTGTGATGATAGAAGTACAGCGATGACAGAGCTTACTAGTTTATTAGTACTGGAAAGCCAGTATTCTATTTAATATTCATATCAATAAACATTAATGCAACTTTGAAAAAGCCTTAATATGCAGGACAGGACGTGTCCAAGCTTACAGCCATTTACAGCCATTTCTATGATTACCAATTCCTCCCAAGGAAGACAAGCACATTAATTCTGTCTGGTTTAAGGGGATGTATGATGACAAATTGAGCTTTTTGCATGACACTCTTACNCATATTTAAAGAAACATTAATGGGCATTGGTGGCTCAGTGGCTGAGAGTCTAGAGTACTGTTTGGCCCTTGAGCAAGAGCCTCTGGCCAGGATAAGTGTCTGCCAAATGTGTAAATCTTCTCCACTAATCACTCGTTCATAGACATTCATTTCTATTGTTCATATTAACCATATGTAATGACATATATAGAAAAATTGCTTGTAAATAATATAGTGTGTAATTATATATTAATTGTATAAAGCCATTCCATTCAACACAGCAGAAGACAGTTGTTCAGCATAGCTTATTTTAATGTTCTATCAAGACAGAATCACATGTCCATAATGCTGTTTATTGGTCATACACTACAGATTTGAACAGCACTGTCATTCTGACTGATTTCTCCTGAGGAAGATTTCTCCTGAGGCAGAAGCTACATGCACTGATTTCTCCTGAGGCAGAAGACAGGGATTAACTTCCTGTCTTATCACTGCCATTTTCTTGGCTGTTTTGTGTAACCTTATTAGAATTTGTCCTTTGTGTGGTTAAGTCTAGTTAATTAATGTAATGTGATTTAGAGGCAGCTGGTTAGAAAGTCATACTGTTGGTAAGATCATAGATTTTGTCTTGGTGGCTGGCTTGTTCGGACGCGTGTCTGTGTTAGGGTGTGTGTGTTAGTAAAAGGGCCAAGCTTTTGATCTTAGGCTGTTTTGATCTTGAGGATGTGCCTCCAAACCACACCTCCTCACAGGAGCCCAGAAAGTCAAGGGCTCTTGTTGCAATATACTTCAAGGTGCTGCCAGTGTAATCACATCACATCTGCTGATTTTGAGATGGAAAAGATGCATCAGATGTAGTTAAAGCAGAAAACGGTAACAGTACAGTGAATGAAACACTGAAATACTAATTGATGTGTATGTGTCAGTAAGGAAGGAACCATGGGGGTGGCTGAACCTCTAGGCTTCCTCACATCTAACACTGCTCATAGTCACTTTCATTAGTGTCCATGGTCAAGCATTCTGCCTCATCTGCTTAATCAGATCAAATATTTATTTATAGCACACGGAAGGGACAAGTCCTATCCACAAACCCCCTAATTTGCTGTCGTCCTTGATTTCAACTATTTTAGCATAGTTTCATCAGAATTTCAAACACCCAATAAACACACTCTTCTTTACTGCTAAAGTGTGCTTAAGGTTTTGGTATCTGTGTTAAAATGGCAGTTTCTGCATGTAAAGTTTTAATCATGTATAAAGTGGAATCAGTGCAGGCCAGTGAATAATTATGTTTTCTGCCGCGGTGTGCTGCAGAAGAGCCTCCAGCTGAGGTGAAGCCTGACCAGTCTCCTGTTGTGGTGAAGAAGGTGGAACCTGTGCTGGCAGAGCACAGATTACAGGATGGAGCTGCTCCTGTTGCCGTTCCTCCTGCACCCACCACCTCCACTGGCAGTGGCAGGAGAAAGAGCAAGAAACAGAAGATGGAGGCTGCTGTCACCGGTAAGACATGGCTCTTTCTGACACCTGTTAAGACTCGGCCTGGTCTAAAATTATTTATTTTGAGAAAACACACACCTGTTTTAAGTGTAAACATTTGGACAAGTGGGTGAAAAGCTCAGGAAGTGGCACTTGCCTTTACAGATGATTCTGTTATGGTTTCAAATGCTTGTGTGTTTGCATTGTCTGTTTGACCAAAATTTCATCAGAACATTTTGTGTATGTGTGTGTCCCTGTAGTCAATGAGACTCAGGTCCAGTCTGCTCCTCCTGCCAGCCAGACTGACTCTGTCCCTCCAGCGAACCACCAGAGCAGCAAGAACGATGAGGTTGCTGCTCCTTCCCCGGCTCGTGCTTCCACCAAACACAGCAAGAAACAGAAAAACGAAACTGACAAAGGTACTCAAGCGCTGCAGTGATTAGGTTGTGTAGCTGTCTGTTTGAACCCTTTGTCTCCTTAATCAGACAAGATNCAGAACCAAGTGTGACTATAACTGCTGAAGTGATGAAGCTGATCAAAACTAGACTAAAACACAAGTCTTTGTGTGTGCACAGAGAACTCCCGTGTGAAGCTGAAGGAGCTGCTGGCCAGTCTGGGCGGCCTGGTGTTGTCTGATGCTGATGTGGTCTCTGTGGTCTCTCTGCTCCGTGATAAGAGCCCCAATGCCTTGGACAGCTGGTATAAAGTGAGACAAGAGTCCATGTTTATCAGCATATTTTGTGTACATTCTGTGGAGATTGCAATCCTTCTTTCTCATGTTCTTCATGTGGTTCTGTTCTATCATCAGTCTGCAACTAAGTTTGAGCCCTCAGCTCAGCAGCTGGCAGAGAAAGACCGTCTTCTCACGACCCTACAGGAGGAAGCCTCCATCGGCAAGGACAAAGTCAAACAGCTCAGCCAGGTACTATAAACCACAATGCATTGCCACAAGTTATACTGGGTGCAGTTTTCTGCAGTTAAATCTAGAAGATCTGTATCTATTTTTTTTTCTCTAATATTTTAAAATTTAGTTTATTACTGTAGTAGTTATTATTATTTAGAAAATAATTATACTATTAATATTATTTATCTCAGTCTACTGGTGTGTACCTAGCTTTTGAAATGTATTTTGCTGCATTGCACGTTGCCTTGTGTAGGAGTTGCAGGCCGAGAAGCAGAAGAGCAACCGTGCAGAAGCCATGCTGCGGGAACAGCGGGTTGCCATGGAGAAGGAGGTGAGCGTCATGCAGGCCAAGGCTCAGGGCAGCTACCAGGAGCTTCAGAGCATGCAAATCAAGGTAAGAAGTAGTGATCCAATGGAGGACCGTGGAGTAGACAATGATATAACTATGTTGTTGCAGGTTGTGGTGGTAGTTTCTGAGGCAGGGGGAGGGTAAGAGAATAGACAGCTGTATTTGTCAAGTAGACAAATGTGCTGTTGTATGGGGGGTGTGAAGTTTACCAGTGACAACAGTACCATGGTCTGCTGTCTTGTAAAACCCAATGTACGTCCCCCATGCCTGAAGTGAATCTTGTTTCAAGATCTTGTTGACCTTTACTGTTTTATTTAGTGAAAAATATAAGCATGGTCTGAACATCTGTCTAACCAGTTTGGTTGGGTGTGTTTAATGTGTGAACATCATAAGCTGTGTCTTGTTTTGAATTTTAAAACATTAATTTTCCATTTACATGGAGAACCTCCTTTGTTTTGTATGCATATGCATACTAGTTACTAACTGTAACAGTTTAAAACCATGTACATAATGTAAGTTTACCACCACTATGATTACAGACCAGTCTGATCAAGAGATGACCATGGACATAACATAATGTTATTCTAACCACAGTTAAGGTATAGCATCCTGCTGATGCTGACGGTAATGGACTGTCATCATGATTTATGTGTTGTAGACAAAACAACAGTTAGGGATTGGCATTTCAGGCAAAATGAATATTTGAATATTCAGCTGTGATAATAATAAAAATAAAATATTTCAACTCCAACATATGGAAATATGTCATGTATGACAGACAACACTAAGCCTTTATCTGCTGCTGTGTGTGTGTGTGTGTGTGTGTGTGTGTGTGTGTGTGGTAGGCTGTAAGGTACAATTTAAAATTGATACACAAACTCCTAATTTAATCTAGTTTGAATTTTCAGGACTTTTTTTTTTTTTTTTTTAATAATAAAATATTTGAAAGTATGAATGTATGCCTAATTATATCATTGACTACTGTATTTTGAATTACACTTCAGTTATTAAGGGACATTATCTCGCATTGCATTGAATTTGACATATGATGCATGTAAAGCATTTTGGGTGAATTTTTACCTGCAACACTCGCATCTGTCCTCAGTTTCAGACCATGAGAGAGCAGATGGAGGGGCAGATCAACAGACTGCAGAAAGAGAACAGCATCTTTCGTGATGCTGTTAGCTCAGCCTCTACCCCAATAGACAACAAGTGAGTCCTAGAAACCACTTAAATGCCAAATCTTTCTGTTGAGGCCCAAGATTAATATTTAATACATTTGACCATGCCTCAGCATTGTGTTGTCTCTTTCATATTTTGTATACATTCTGTACTGCATGTTGCTCGTGTGCTTTATTTTCAGGCAAAACACTGAGCTGAACAATCTGCGCTCTGAGTGTTCAAGTCTGATGAAGGACCTGGCGGAGACCAAGAACAAGCTACAGCAGGAGGAACTCCAGAGAAAGAGCCTGGAGGTCAACTACAAGCAGAACGTGTCGCAGCTCGAGGTGCTAGTAATAGCATACACACTCTGCTTTTTCAGCACTGACTGCAAATCTCCATGCTTTTTTTGTATCTTTTTCTGAAAATCTTGTACATGTACTGTCCATCAGGCCCAGTTGCAGGATGCTAAGCGGCGTTGGGAAGAACTGCAGAGCTATTTGCACAGTGTGAACACTGAGAGAGAAAAACTGCAGGCTGCCAAACAAGGTATGCTATGCTGTTATGCTTTACATATATATATATGCATACACATGCATGGCTCTTATCAATATCATCCCTCCATCAGAGCTGCAGGGTCAGCTGCTGGCGGTGGAGACCGAGATGAATAATAAAAACAAGGAGATCCAGACCCTCCACAGCAGTCTGACTGACACCATGGTATCCAAGGAGCAGGTGGAGCAAAAGGTCATGCAGCTTTTGGAGGTCTCGCAGCACAACTTGCAGCCTGACAACTCACTACAGGCCCAAGTGCAGGTACCTTGCAAACTCTTCTTTAATTAATTAATTAATTAATTACAAGAAACTGTGGTGGCTGATTTTTAGCATTTTTGCCTTCTTGGCAGGACCTTATAACTGAGAACAAATCACTCAAGGTTCAAATCGAGAGTCTTCAGCATCAGGTTACCTCTCAGGTAACTGTATGATTACTGTATCAAATTGTACAAGTTTGTGTATCAATGCAAAAACTCATTGTTTTCCCTCTCTCTTTCCCAGGCCAATGCAGTATCCCATTTCGAGGAACTTCAAAAACTGTGAGTTAAAGCTATTTAGGAAAAAACAGAGAGCCTTTATTTTTTTTTCAGCAGTCTTATCCCCTAAATATATTTTACTTATGTGTGTGTTGTGGGTAGGCTGGCTGATAAGGAGCTCCAGAGGAAGAGTCTGGAGGATTCCCTTAATGCAGAACGAAGCAGTGGAGCCAGTAGGGAGACTAACCTGCAGGTGAGCCACACCTCCTTTACACCAGCCTGTACACTAAGAGCTGGTAAACTGTGGCCCACAGCCAAATCTAGATTACTTGGCTTGCCAGTATATAAGGAAACTGTCCTTTTGCATACAGAATTACTTTCATTTCTGTGGAAATAATTGTGGCATGTGGCTCACATCTCAGTGATTTTAATGTGCATAATTTGCTTCAGGTTCAACTTTGGAGAATTTTACATGGGTATCTGAGATGTAAATCTTCAGTTTCAGATGCAATGGGGTAATCTTTTGTAGAGCAGCAGATTCTACAGTTATCAATAGCTAAGTCCATGAGGACTTTGTACCAATATGGAAAAATTGGTTTATCCCAAATTCATGAAAACTAATGCCCATGTGTATGAGTGTAACATGAGATTGGAGCCAGGTGTTATAATTACACTTATAAACTGACTTAACAATGTCATAGGGAACAGTAGCACCATGAGTAAACAATTCTCCCCCCGGGTTTCACTGCAGTAAAACCTCACTATCTATTGTGATTTTAAATAGCATGTTAAAAATGATCTGTTATTTCTGACACCACAGAAAGAAAACAGCATGTCTTAAGCACATCTCATGTACTAACTGTGGTTTGAATCGCTGGTTAAAATGGAAGCGTGTCTGTTCAGTGTGATGAGGGTTTTCACTAATGCTTCAGTAACATGACCAGTGTGAATTGATTGGTAGACACAATTATTCCAGGCCTGTCAGTTATGCAGCTATGTGCTGGTATGTCCAGCCCTTTACACTAGTGGACTTGCATCGTTTCACTTGCCTGCCTACAGAACATACAATGGAACTACAATACCAAACAAACAAGCTCAACATTAAACAGGATTAATGTTAATGGGCCATTGGAATTGTTCTTAATGACAGCAAGTAGGCCATTCCTCATTTATAAAACATTAGTTAGTGTAGGAAATACGGGATTGTTGTTTAGGGCTTATTTCTTACCAAACCACTCTGGCCTTAAATGAACGGCAGTAAAAAAAAAAAAAAACAGTCTCATCAGCAAACGTATTTTCTATCTCCTGGTGTATACTGTGCTATGTGTGCTGTGTATGCACAGCACAGGCAACAGTTTGTTATTGTGAGGTACTTAGAGACCTGTGTCCTCCATCTATAGGCCTTTCACAGTGAAA
Source organism: Pangasius macronema (assembly GCA_037577455.1). Lineage (NCBI taxonomy): Eukaryota > Metazoa > Chordata > Actinopteri > Siluriformes > Pangasiidae > Pangasius > Pangasius macronema. Next base: position 14,170,634 of record CM074954.1, on the reverse strand, counting down.
ACATACTCCTGAAGGCAGAGGTCCATCATCTGAACACACAGATTTCTGAGCAGGTTAGTCATGAGCTGACAAATTGACATTTCTCCCACAAACGTGTACATGTTTTTGCATTGTCTATTTCATCATCTGATTTACTTTTTTTCCTCAGGCCTCCTCCCTGTTGGCAATGGATCAACTAAAGCAGAGGTGTGTGAGCGTATAAGGGCATGTTTGAATAGCTCTTGTCCCGAGGTTAAAACACACCTCAAAACATATCACAACAGTTCTTAAACATTCTCCTTGAGGAAGGTTTTAATCCACTGTTATGCAACAGACCCTACAGCAGTTCACTATATTGGGAGAAAATGGGTCTACAGCCAGAATATTTATGTTCCATCTTGTTATATTCAATATGCCTACAACATTCAGATTCCAACACTGCAAACTCTGTCAAAATCATGTTTGATTAGCATCAGGGTGGGTTTAGTTTGTGTAGTTTGTGTCGAAGTAAACAGATGACCGAGTTTACTCTTAAGTTCACTCTTCCTGACAGCCTTCAAGAGAAAGAGGAGAAGATTAAGACGGTGGAGGTGCTGCTGGAGACTGGGCTTATTCAAGTAGCCAATAAGGAAGAGGATCTTAAGGTGAGCATTACAGGAGCAAAGAAAAATAGTTACTGCATGATGAACAGTGGGCGCATTGCCACATTCACATTAATCATAAAATCATTGTAGATGTACAGCATTCAGTTTTGAAAACATTTAATAAATAAAAACACTGTTGTTGTTGTTTGTTTTGTTTTTTTTCAGTATCAAAGTTGACAAAAAGATAATCCAAAGATATGCTTGTTATATGCCTTAGTTTGTAGCAGTGTGAATTTATGGACAGTTTGTTGTGACTGGAGTTTTGTCCCTGCCATCGTCATTCCTTTACTAATACTATTTTTGAAGTTTTCTCCCACAGCATTGTTTCTTTGTGAATGTGGAATACATGACTACAATCTTGTTTTTTAGCTTCTACATTCCCAGATCACTCTATTTGTCTGAGTGTGTAGATTGAAAATATATTCAGTAGTAAATCATTATTATTTGCTGCAAGGCTTTGTCAAAGGCTTAATTTGTACTTTTAAGATCCTCTTTTTTTTAAACTTAAGCTCTAGGGCTGCAAGAATTACACAACATAATAATTACGGTGATTAGGGAAAAAAAAATTATGCTGCATCTGTTGCACCATATAGTGCTGTGTTCAAAACTGTTTCCACGTGGCCCATTACAGCAAATATCAACAAATAAGTCATTTAAACACTGTTAAAAACACAAAAAACCGACTGAAACAGAATGTGATTTCACTTGCGCAGGTAAAAGGAGCAGTCAGACCGAAGGCAGAAAAAGGATTAATGTCAAGTTAATGTGAACTTAAGCGTGACCAACAGTAAGCATGAGGGCGAGCGGTGCTTTCTTCTTTCCATGCACACCTACAGCACCATGGAAGGAATTGCATATCGCAGGCTGAACTGATGATGGTGACAACATGAGAGCAGACAAAAAAAAGCAATAACGATAACACTGGTAGTTTCACTTAAAACATAATGCAGCAGATGTAAAAGAGGAGACGCCTTTCGTAGCAGCACATCACTGATGCTTGAATATTAAAAATGCAAGCATCAGAAAACTCCTGCTTAGTAAGTGAATATGCTAAGTGGTTGATGTTATATCCTCATAATTACACTTCATAGAAGGGACTTGATATTTTTTCGCTGTAGTAAAATGTATGTAGCAGGTTCTAATCTTTGAGCTGGTGACTGTAACTGTGAAATTGTCCTGAATTAATTGGTTGCTTTCTTCATCCTCATTAGTTCATTTAAAGTACTAGTTTCTAAATACATTTGAGCTAAACTATGTCTTTTTCCCCCTCTTCTCTTCAGACTGTAAGGGAAGAGAATGACCATTTGAAGCGGCACTTTGAAGCCCTGCAGCAGCAGACAGCAGAGCAGGTACAGTTTTGTTCTTTCACTTAACTGGAGCTGTGCTATTCTCATGGTAAACACAGTATAGCTGTTGGGTATCATTCTTATTTTGTTCTGTTTTCTCTCCTCAAATTTAACAGAAGCAGTCGGACACATCATTGCTAGAGGAGCTGCAGAGACAGTAGGTTTATTCAGTATAGAGACACAAGCCACCAAACCACTTCAGTCCTTATTCTTAACTTCACGTAGTTATTTCTGTCCTGTTGCATTAACTGCCTTAATTCTTCCAGAATAATTTGTTGCTGTTAGATAGGAAGTGTATTTGTGGTTGTGAGTATTAGCAGCCACAGCTGGCATCCTCTGTGGGCTTTGTTTGTTTTATTTCAGGGTTCAGGAGAAAGATGAGAAGATCAGATCAGTTGAGGAGAGTTTAAAGTCAGCACTGAAAAAGGAATCGAGCAGAGTGAAAGCTCTTGAGGTGTGTATGTGTGCTCTTTTTGTTGAGTTTACACATGATCACGTGTTCCGTACATCTTTTTATATGATTTTTTATATGATTTTCATGATGTTGTACTGAGATGTTCTATGTTCTCCGGTTTCCCCCAAAACATGCCACTAGGTGGGTTGTCTACTGGAAATGGCCCAGGGTGTGTGGGTGTGGATGAACTGATGGACTATTTATCCTGGTTGTTATATAAAATAACAGCTTGCGTTTACACAGCAGGGTTGAGCTGTGTAATTTGGATTGAGCATCATGTATAGTATAGTAAATGCTAAAATGTATGGCACTCTGGGAAAACCCGTCACTTCTCACTGTAGCTGAATTCCAGCAAAGGCAGAAAAGACCAAAAAATGGATTTGGATAAAAATGGGATCTTTTCTGCTTATACGCTGACATTTCTACTTTAAGAAAACATACATACATTTCAACAGAATTATATGGAAATGTTTTATTTACTTGATAATCTTGCCTAGGATTTTGTCCTGCAAGGATCACGTTGGGTAAGGAGCCAATTTCACAATCCTAGCAGTAAATGCAGTCATTCTGCCTAAAGATGTCTAAAACCCTGACAGCTGGATGTGATTTTCTCACATAGTGAATGTCTGGCTTTGATCAATTTGTTGGATAGCTAGATGTCGTAGAGAAACATACATAAGCCTAAACAATTCCATTTGTATTCAGATAAGGATGGACAAAATGTCTGTGATATTCATGTGGTATAGGAATAGAATTCTTGTTGAACAACCCATTCCAAAGTTTGTCCCCACTTGTTGATATAACTGCTCTTATAATAACCTCCATTCTTCTGGGAAAGCTTTCCACAAGATTTTGGAATGTGGAAGTGGGAATTTCTGTCAGTTCAGCTGCAAGAGTGTTAGTGAGGTCAGGCACATTTGGTAATATAGTGTACATGCACGAGAAACGCATTTCAATTCAAGAACGCCTCTAAATTTGATCATGTGAAGGGTTTTCCCAGGCCATCAAAAAAAAATATATATATATATATATTTCCTCAGCCTCATCAAAAAGACAGCAATTAGTTTTGATCACCCCCCCCAATAAGCCATGCTTTTTCTTAACTGTTAACACTGGCTTAAATTTGACTCTCTCATTAAATATTAATTTATGACCCCTAAGTATTTCGGGAATTCGCACTGCATCCATCCATTGCATTTATGGAATATTTTAGCTAAATTGTAAAACTGTTTGTGAATCTACAGGATATGGAGAATCAGTTGGGGAATGTGGCAGCTGAATTGGAGAAAGTGCAGAGCAGAGGAAAACAGGAGAACATTGACATGAAAGCTCAGCTTCTGGAGCTCCAATCTCAGTATGTTTCCATCACATCACTGAACTCGGTCACACTGTACTGAACTCATGTTTACACAACTGACCTCAGCACTGTTCAGAAATGAAGTCGCTCACCATTGCTTTATTGTGATGTAGGTTAACTACTAAAGACCATGAGATCCAGAGACTAGAGAAACAGTTTGAAGAGAAGGCCAGAGAAGTAGAAGACAAGATGGCAGCCAGCACTCAGCTTCTAGAGCTCCACACTCAGTAGGTTTCCTTTGCTGTGCTTGAGACACATTGCACTGAAGCAGTTTTAAATTATTTACATTATCATCACAGTGCTCACTCTTCATGTGTTGTGGTGTAGGTTAGCTACAAAGGAGCAGGAGCTTCAGATACTACAGAAGGAGATGGTGGAGAAGTCCAGACAAGCAGAAGAGAAGATGGAACAGCAGCAACAGGTGACAGGATTTCAGATTATGCACTGAAGACCATCAGCGGGCTTTAATTTGATCAGTTTTATTATTTAGGGCATCGGAAAAGGACATAACGTAGTGTCAAAGCGGCTGAAAATTAATGGGAGGGTCAGCTGTCAGAAAATGCAAGCGATATTTTTCTTCACAATATTTTTTTCATGCATATTATATGATCATGGAAATAATTATGATGCACAATATTTAATCCAGAATGCACAGAATATAACAGAAGTGCAGTTTCCTTTGGTGCTGTTTACAGATATTGTGGAGTTCTTCAGAGAGCTTAAAAACTGCTTGAAATCTAGTTTTCCAGTCAGTTCAGTTTCATTTCTAAACCGCTTTTATCAGATAGATATTGTCACAACGCACCTACACAGAAATGTAGATTTAGAACCTAATGTTTTAATGACTACATATTAAATACCTGTGACGTATGGAGTTGGTATGTATTGGTAAGTAAAAGTTTGAACGGTTAGAAGAACATTTTTTTTTGTTTTTTTTTTCACCCCCCCAATACAACAGATGGCATCAGCAGTTCCCAGTGAGGTGTTACTGACAGCGTGAGTTTTTCATTTTCTTCACATTCAGTGGATGGTTTCTGGTCATAAGAAAGAACATCGCTAATTGTGTTTGCACATGCTGCATCTATCTTTTCAGGATTGCAGAAAAGGACAGGCAGCTGTCTGACGCTCAGGCTGAGCTGCATGAGCTAAAGGAGAAAGTGGAGCTTTACAGGAGGAAGAATAATGTGAGGATAAGCTTTATGCTTCGATATTTCCTCATCAGCTTGTACTCCCTCTTCACCATTCCATCCATTAAAAGTGGCCGATGGATTTTTTTTATAAAGACTATTTAAATGTGTCAGTGTTATTATATGGCTGGAAATAAGAATCATATCCATCATATTTGGTAGTTAGAGTAAAGCAGCACTGTATGCGCATGAGTCGTCATGATATACGTGCTGAACTGTCACCTGCCGGGCTGGATGTGTGTAAACATCGGGCATGTTCAGTGCCTATGACATTTCTGCTGCATGCTCTGCCTCCATCAGCTAGATTTTGGCCTGAAGATGTTGGTTGACTAAATCTGGCTGTACACATCACAATTTTGCAGCATCTTTGTAGTCCAATTTTTTAATCGTACGGCTGGGTGCAGAAGTTTGCATACCCTTAGGACAGAATAAAGCAGACAGAAATTTTAATTGAGTGTGTTAGGTTTCACAGATGCTCCTTCATTGCCACGGGTGTACGTTAATACGATAATATTTACGATTTGAATCAATTTAAACATTTTCACTTTTCATTTTTTTATATAAATATTAACTAATTTTGCCTTAAAACTGACCTCATTTGTGATAATCGTCTACTCCTCGGAAGTGGGGGACGCATAAGAATGACTATATTGACAAGATTGAAACGGTCTAACGAACCATCTAGAAACGACAATTGGACTAGATCTCACGCAGTGTCTTCTTCAGGTCAGAAAACTAAAAGGGTCATTTTTTATTTTTTTTTTTCCCCTGTTCATTTTGCCTTGTTGTTTTGTTGTAGGGTCTGATCACTTTTCATTTGTACCATTTTTAGAATTACATTTCTTTTAGCAGAACGATTCTAAAATAGTGTATTTAAAAGTAAAAAGGTAAATTTTTGGTACCCCCACGTTTGAAAACGAGAGTCGCCATATAAAGCCAGAAATATTACTATCTGTACTTCACTATCTGTAATAGGAAATGTGGCTCCAATTCACTTTTATTGATTGATGAATGAGGCAGCAGAGATTTCCTGAGGTTTGGTTTCTCATTTCGAGTTAAGCATTGATTCAGAGATCCCCCAGCGTGTGCTTTTGTAATGCACAGCTGCATATTAGTGAAAGAGTGAAGAGTGTTCTGTGGGCTCTTTGTAAACCTGGGATTTCACTTAGCGTATCAGTGATATGTTGATTAGCATTAGTGTAGCATGTACTTTTGGAATGTTTGTCCTTTTTTTTTTTTTCTTTTTCTTCCCTCAATTCTACAAAACATGACCATTCTTTAGTTGACTTTGGTTATATAAATTGTACTTGAGTCATGGTTATTTAAAAGTAATGACGCAGCTCTAAGCACATTCCATTGTGTATGACACAAAGTTATTCTTGACCAAATGCTTGTCATATCATGAGCTATTGGTGTTAAAAAGTAAGGGGTTTTTTCAGTTTGCGGCAAGTTTGTAGGCTGAACTGAAAGACGTGTTTCTTTAAAACTGACCAGGAGCTTCGGGAGAAAAACTGGTGCGCTATGGAGGCGCTGTCAGCCACCGAGACCATGCTTCAGGGAAAACTCAGCAAGACCGTCAAGGTTCGCATCGCAATACCAGTCTGCTTCATTTTGTAGCCAAATCAGAGCACCTCAACTACTGCTAATAATTGAGCAGTGAGATTGTTTGCTTTTTCATTCACCCTGGCATGTACAGCTGCATACTCATTTTTTATTTGTAATAACAGCTACATGGCTGCAGTGCATGTGACTAACACTATGTAAAAAAAAAAAAATAGGTGAAGAAAAAAAACTTGTTTGGAATTTAAGCATCACATTAAGGGCCTTGATGCATTCAGATGTAATTCAGTTTCTTTCCTTGTACCCAAGGATTCTTGTAGTTAAAAGGGGGGGGGGGCAGCAATGTCTTATATTTTATCTTTAACTGAGAAATGAAATGAGTGTGCAGCTCAAATCTGGTTTAGGTGGTCATTTAGTTTAGGAGTCATTTTACTGTCATGTTAGCCCACTTCATGTATATTATTCATATAACAACCCTGACATTTCTTTACCTCTCTACCCACCATGCCTCTGTCCTGCTTTAGTGATGGTGAATCCAGCACACCAGCACAGATCTTTATTTTTATCGTTTTGCTTTTAATTTGGAAAATTTGAAGCCTTAATAATTTACTTATCTTATTTTTTTATATCTGACAGGATCAACATTACAACACTAAGATTTTTTTTGATCAAAAGTATTGGCCACTATTTCAGTGTGTGTGGTCCTGCGTCTGTTTTGCTCATACTGACGTACAAGAGTAGTGGAGACACGTGTCACTCCAGACTGTCACACAGCCATTGAGTCAGAAGACTACACGCGCAGGGTTCCCGGGGATGTGCGGAGGTGCTAAATGCAGGAATGCATTTGCATAAGCTATAAACAGACACAGGGCTGGAGCTCTGCTTACAGATCGTGTGTAATTCTGCTGCATCTCCAGCTCCTTCTGTCTCGTGCATTGGTACCGAATGTGCTGCCTTTATCAAGCATCTAATACACAGCACCTGTTGTATGGACTCAGTATGTAAATAGCTTTGCCTCCAGGCGGTGCACTATGGCTCAGTAACAAATTCAGACCTGGGACTATCCGTATCCTGAATGAGTATGGGTCACATGATGTTACTCGTGAAAGTAGGAAGAGTTTCTCTGGAGGTTAAAGTGTGGTGAGTAGTGATGGATATGAGTAATACTGCTCAGTGTTCAAAAAATGTTTAAAAATGAAATCAGATGTAACTTATTTGATTTTAAAAAGGCTGTGGCATTGGTGCGATTTGTCCTTTACCCTGGCTTCACACTAGCACGTGACAAAGTGGTTCATGTTTATTGTACATTTGGGACATGGAAATTTTCTCAGTTCTATGCATATTATGTATGACATGGTTAAGCAGTTGGCTAGATGATTTCCTTGGACTAAACATGTGGTGTTCTGTTGTATCTTCAGTTCCCCACTCACAACTTTAGTTCCAACCTACAGCTAGTTCCCATTTACTGATTGAAGCACAAAAATGGAAGGAAAAACCTATAACCTTGGTTTCATGTACAACCTCTCATTTAAATTGTATAGAGACGAATGTTTCCTTCTATTTCGACCCTTCCTTCATCGTCTCTTCATCACAACCACGGAGACCACTCGCATACACCGATTAACAGTTGGTTTGCTTTGCTAATCCACTGACCAGTGCTCACCTGCAAGTGACAGCAGTAGTGAGTAGAAAGCTAGCCAAATTTGACAAAGAACTTTAATTAAGTTATGGTTCGCTTGGCAGTGGAAACAATAATGAAGTTAGAGATCACAGTTAATTTCCCAGGCTGAGCTAATGCTAATAGCACTAAACACTATTATTTTTATGTTGACTTGATGCTGGTGAAGTTAGCTCATTTTTATTCAAGCAATGAAATGTAATATTTTTGTCTGTTTGCCATGCCCCAATTGTTTTATAGCAGCCAGTACAACAACTCAGTGAAATGGGAGTTTCAGTTTACACTGGGTGTGTGTATTTAAGCAGGACAATTCATAATACTTCATAGATGGTGTGTGTTTACACTCACTTGGAAATCCTGTGGGTGAGTCACTGTTGGATCACTTCTCGGGTCTCTAGATCTTAACAAAAATCCTTCTAAGATTGGAGCTATGGGTTTTGCTTGGTAGGTATTTACAGCTGTTTTGGACAGCCTCTGAGCATGTGTGTGGGGAAAGATAACTGTTTACTCACTTCTGTACGTGTTCTTCTGTTTCTCTCTGCAGGAGAGTCAGACATCACTGGAGGCTGCTGAGGCTGAATGTCGAGCTGTTCTGCACAGACTTCTCCCACATGTGCCTCTGCCCACTGACCAGGTGCACAAAGCAAACAATTGCACATTGTGTAAAGTCTTAAAAAAAAAAAAGTCTAATAGCTTTTTAATTTGATTCTTCAGAGCCATAAAGTGTGGCTTCAGAACTTTGAGAGCTCTATGCTGGAGGCGCCAGCTGGAGAATCGGCTGCAGCCATTCAGGCAGGCTCTGCACCACATGCAGACGATAGTTATGTCCAGGTAATACACATATACATTTATATTTTTTTTACTGTTTATAGTGTTAATGTATATTTTTTCGACTGTTTGTCCTCATGTCATTTCTGTTCATACTTCTAACAGGATTTGACAGAAAAGTTAAAGGAGGCTGAAGAGGCCCAGAAAGTTTTACAGAAGGATTGTGAGACGTACAAGAAGGTTTTAGCAGATACGGTGAGAGAGATTCATTATATCCACCTGCTTATTTTGGATGAATAAGTAATGATTCAGTGGCCTTGTTTTCCTTTTCTTCACTTATTCAGTAAACTAAGCATCCGATCCTGTCCTTATGGTCTTCCCATACTTTACATATTTCTTCTCATATTTCCGCATCACAAATACCACCACTGTTTCTCTGAGTTAATGTTATCAGTTTGGACTATACGTGGTGAATGGACCTCTCTAGGTACAGACTATATTCTGACTTTGTTGTGTTGTTAGGAGGGCATCCTACAGCGGCTACAGAGCAGTGTGGAGCAGGAAGAGTGCCGCTGGAGGGAGAAACTGGAGCTGGCCCAGACCGAGCTCAGGGAGGTGAGCTTAACGCTACATCAGCCACGTGTCTAATGACTGGCTTTGTCACAATAATAATCAACCTCCGTAAGTTCAATAATTTTACAAATCTAATTTATGACTTCAGACTTACAAATCCCAATCAACTGTTGCTGTTGTTGTGATTGGATTTTTAATCAATTCCACTAACATTTAGAATGTGTCAAACTGTAGTCCTAAATATATCTTACAAGGTTTAGGGCTGGGCTTCCCTCATTTATCAAAGTGTGCGTAGAACAACTTCTCAATTTGTGCATAAGTACCGGCAGTA
>CM074954.1:14149205-14160657 GCA_037577455.1 Pangasius macronema | reverse complement strand
GTTTAGGGCTGGGCTTCCCTCATTTATCAAAGTGTGCGTAGAACAACTTCTCAATTTGTGCATAAGTACCGGCAGTACATGTAAGGAAATTAGAATTTATCATACACACAGCTGATAAATCCCTCACATTTTAAATTATCCTGCTCATGGACTTCTTTGCATCAAGAAATGCCCCTAAACACAATATATGGTAAACAACTTCCCTTGTCACTTGCTCTTGGCACTACTTGTTACAGATTACATGAAGCATTTATTTGGCACTTTTACAAATGGTTGGAAAACCTGTGATGGCATGAAAATCCCTCGCTATTTATTTTTTGTTATTTTTTCTTTTCCACTACCGTATTTGGTAACATAATATAATGTACTGCGGCGGGAGCCCATTATATGAATGCATGAAAGACGTGCCTTTATTTGGCTCATAGCTGCTTGGTAAATGCCAAACCTGTCTCCAGTTTCTCTTTGAAATGTGCCTGTAGCTAAAACCCCTAGAACAGAGACCAAAATCAATTATATGATTGACAATAAGTGTAATGAGAGCTCCTCATAATCACTTTGCCCACAGTTATACTTTGCTACCGCTAGGGCTTCCTGTATATGCATTGTTAGATGTGCAGATTCTCATGCACTTCATAACTTGATAAATCATATTCTCTGTGTTGAAACATGTGTAGAAACATGCATGTTGTACAAACATGATGAAACTTGATAAATGAAGATAGATGAATAATTAGCTAGTGAGTTTGATCAGGTAGAGTTGTGAAAACATTCAAATTTCCATTAATGACTTTTACTTGAGCTCTATTCAGTTTGCACATGGGAAGGTGGGGTAATGTAATTACTACCAGAGAATCTTTATAATTTTAGTCCCATCAAAAACAGTCATGTCAGTAATTTTCATGCTGTGTTTTACTTTGTTAAACATTAAATGACCAGTATAAATAACCTCAGGTAATATATATATCCTGTCTGAATTGTGTTTGTAAAGCTTCCATCATATGTTGCAGGGAGAGAGTTTTTGCCCCTATTCTTCAGTATAAACATACTCCAGGAAGCACTCATAGTAAAATATAGACAACGTTTAAAGTCTCCATGAAGTGCCTTGAAACGAGCAGGATTATTCAATGTGTTGACATAATTTCCACTGAAACAGGAAGTCAGGGTGGGATATATCGAGTGGCTTCTTCCCTTTTTTAAATAGCCAGTAGCATTTAGCTTACCTCACAGCCAGGGCTAAGCTGTACTTCACAGTTAGTACCATGGATGCGAGCCAGAGCAATAACTTCTTCTCCAAGGTGAATGATTTCAAGCCATTTCCTTCTTAACCAATGTAAGGTTGGAAAACTCAATAAAACACATGTGTTCAAACAGCCAAAGACATATTTATGATATGATTTCTCTCGCACAGCGGCAATTTCGGCAAGGTGGTGATTATAATGTTGGGGGCGGGACACTTCAGATTCTAGAGAGCATTTGATTGTACAGAAAATCTGCTGAGAAGCTGAAGTGTAGAATGATGTCATCTAAATTGTTGTTCTGTATTGGTGGTAGAGAGAGACTGTAAATTTTGAATGCATACAGTCATGTGAAAAAATTAGGACACCCCATGAAAGCCTGTGTGGTGTAATTTTTTTTTTTTTTTTTTTTTTTTTTAAATAGTTAAACATGGACATTTGATCTTCATTTTAACACTATTGGGAGATTCAAGTAATATAACTAAACACATAAACCCAAAGAAAAGTCTTTTTCTTTTCTTTTCTAAAATTATCTGTAAAATGTAATTTAAAAAAAAAAAGAACAATTTCTTGTGAGGGGAAAAAGTAAGGGCACCCCCACATTTATTTGTACTTAAAATGGCTAAAATTACCTACCAGTGTATCACATCAGGTGCGAAATTATTAGAACATCATTACAGAGTATTTTAAAGGAGGCTTGCCTTATTTAAACCTCAGACATTTAGTTTGGTTTGCTCTTAATTGTTGAAGTGAGAGGTATCACCGTGGTGAAATCCAAAAAGCTCTCTGAGGCCTTCAGAAAGAAGATTGTTGATGCTTATGAGTCTGATAAGAGATATAGAAAGATCTCAAAAGAATTTGTAATCAGCCATTCCTCTGTCTGGAAAATCATTTACAAGTGGAGAACATTGAAAACAACCGCCAACATGGCCAGGTCAGGCCATCCAAGCAAATTCACCCCAAGAGCAGACCATAAGATGTTTAAAGAAGTCTCCAAAAACCCTAAAATATCACCATGGGACCTACAGCAAGTTCTTGCTACAGTTGATGTAGTGCATAAATCTACAATCAGAAAGAGACTGCACAACTTTATTTTTCATGGGAGGTGTCCAAGGAGGAAACCTCTGTCTAAGAAAAACATGAGAGCAAGACTGAAGTTTACACATAGACAAAGGCCAAGACTTCTGCAGTAATGTGCTTTGGACAGATGAGTCAAAAATTGAATTATTTGGACACTATAACAGAGGGCATGTTTGGTGCAAACCAAATACAGCATTTCAGCAAAAGAACCTCATACCAACTGTGAAACATGGAGGTGGAAGTGTTATGGTTTGGGCAGCCTTGTGCAGGTCTACAATCTTGTCCCTGACATCCTTTGACAGCTCTTTGGTCNACCAGGCTGTGGGAGCCAGAATTATTGTTGGTTGGTAAGGGATCAAATACTTATTTTACTCACTGAAATGCAACTCAGTTCATAAGATTTGTATCATGTATTTTTTTCTGTATTTTTGGTTGATATTCTGTCTCTATCTGTTAAAATAAACCTACCATAACAATTATAGACCCTTAATTTCTTTGTGAGTGGGCAAAACTACAAAATCAGCAAGGGATCAAATTAGTGCATAGGGTGTCCTAACTTTTTTTCCCTCAGTTGAAATACTAATTTTTGTTGATTTCTTTTGTTTAATAAGTGAAAACAAAGTGATTTTTTTGTTGTTTACAAGCAATTACATCACTTCCATCTACAGGTACAAATTAAAACCAGACTTTTAAAAAAAACAGAACTTTACATTTCTTAATATTTAATGGGATGTCCTAATTTTTTCGCATGACTGTTTATCTTCTAAATGCAAATTTTGTCATTTTTTTGGAGCACACTAGCTTATAGATAACCTTAAGGCTAACATATTCATACTAAAAGCCACAAAACTTTAAAAGGACTTACTATTGTGTTCCTTGCACAAGTAAAGGCAACTTCTGCGGCCACAGAAAACTTATAACAAATGATTTTGATGTTTTATTACAGTGTGGATTAAAATGAAGTGTGTTTAGTACACATTTATTTTTTAGTGTGAAGACACTCCCATATCTGTGATTTATACTGAGATTTTGTTGCATATGGACTGATTTCGTATAATTCTTAAAGACATCCCTGGCAACATTACTTAACAGACGTATGTCCGGAAATCTTATCCCAACTGAATAGTACAAGTGTGTTTTTTAAGTTTAGATACGAGTACTAATTAACTATAACTCTTTCTATCAATGACAATTTAAATATTTCTTAATAAATAAATAAATAAATAAATTAATAAATTAATTAATTAATAATTATCTTGTTTTTAATCCCTAGATGACTTTGAAGGTGACCGTGTTGGAACAGGAAGTGGACAGACTTAGCTCAGATGGAGAGCTGGAGAGTGTGAGTTTGCCAAAGACATATATAAAGGAAAGGGTACAGTAGAGGAAGTTACAGAGGCTGTGCCAATTGCAAAGGAAGCCTTTTCCCCCTTGACTTCTCAAATACTAATTTTGACATTGTACCATTAGTGTATAGTGGAGCTCAGTGTTCTCAGCAAATGTTAGACATTTCATCACTTATGACATGTTTTTATATTTACTTTGTCTTTTCACACCTGACAAGCTGACTAGTTCTGCATGTATATTCAACAAAGATTTATGCTTGAAATGTGTTTGAATATCCTTTAAGTACTTTTTTTTTTAAATTACACTGTAGTTAAGAAGAGATAAGCAGCACCTGGAATCTGAACTGGAGAGAGCGGAGCGTGAGAGTGCCACTTATGTGTCAGAGGTCAGAGAGGTACGCAAAGTAAAATCCTAACGTTTACATGTGATCTGTTTTGTGTTATGTTGGTGTCCTGTCGTTTTTGTGTATAACATTCATTTTTGATTCTAAACCCACCTTAGTCTTGTTGTTTTCCATAGAGTTGTAGTTATTTTGAAGTTTAGAACTAGTGTACTCAAATCTCAGTCCCAACAATGTGCATATTGATTGCTGAAAAACTTGATGCATGCTGATATAATACAAATATGATCAGCACATTATACAGTCAAACCCACTGCACGACTGTAGCTTAGTTATGTGTTCATTACATGTTCTTTAACATGCCCCTAAATTTCCTGTGTTTTGACTAGGTCTGGAGCTTATAAACCAAATAATGAGTGTCCTAGGCTATTATTGTGGTTCTGCTTTTTTTTAAAAGGAGCCTTTATAAATTTACTTTAAGGAACTGAAATCTGATATTAAGTAATTTAGCTAATGTTGATTCATACAAAGCAGAATTAGATAAAAATATGAGGCAAGACCTCACCTACACTGTGCAGGATCTTTAGCAATATACCACGTTGTACTTCCTGAACTAAGACTAGAGCGATCTGCCTCAGTAATAGAGCTAAGCGCGATGTCTTCTTCAGTCACAGTGCTGTGAAGTGTGTAGAGTTATTGGTGAATATTGCAGATATAGCACAGATACCATTCAGTTCTTTTTACTTAAGCTTATCAGATTCTAAAAAAAAAATTCAGTTTGTCATCCTTGCTTCAAGTCTGCTTTAAAATACCCCCTGACCCCATACACACTCACCCCAGTCACTTGTCAAACTTCATTTCAGCTTAAAGATCTCTTGACCGAGCTACAAAGTAAGCTCGATGGCTCCTATACAGAGGCTGTCAGGCAGAATGAGGAGCTGAATTTGGTAAGCGCTTGTCCCCATGCAGTAATATCTCTCTGCTCTTCTCCACCTGAGCTAGCACAGGGTCAGGGGACCTAACCAACTACTACCTTTTTACCTTCTTGTTCTATGGGGACAGGACCTACACAGCTTGCTTTTCTGTCACTCTTTCTTTAGAACACATCTTGAAGTACACAAAGATTTGTGTCCAGTCTTGTCCTCCTTTTCTCTCTGACTCACTCACAGCATTAATATATTTGTCTTTACTGTCTAGTTGTACTACCTCTCTAAACCTTGTGTTAGTTGTTTGTGCTTGTCCTTTGCTGTCATGTCTACAGCCTTTTGGTCTGAATCTTGAATCTTTTGGTCTTTTGAACATGCTCCAGTACCCTTCATGAATGAATTCACATTTATTACCTTCATTCAGTTATGGAAAAGTGTTGCACAACTACACAGGTCAACACTTGTTTTACAGAATTTGTTTCTAATTCCAAGTTTAACATAATGCAGCCAGGATAAACAGAAGTTGCTTGCTGTGACTAGCCATTTTTCTTTCTTTCTTTTTTTTTAATTACTTCTTTCCCATTGTTGATGACAGAATTTGTTGTAATGTTAAGTTAAAGAAAAGATTAAAGAAGTTAAAGAATCTGGGGATTTTTAGAAGTTAACACTTGGTTGGTTTGGACTTTTCTGTTCTAGCTGAAGACACAGCTGAATGAGACTCTGGGGAAGCTGGAGATGGAGGAGAGCGAGCGAATGAAAGTGGCTGGAGATCTCTACAAGGTAAAGTGTGGAGTTCAGTAATATTTGCTCTGTTTGTATGTATGTTGGCCTTTACATTATACTGACTAATTTTTATATCCTGACAGGCACAACAGTCCCTGGAGCTGATCCAGGAGGAGATCTTAAAGGAAGCGGGGCAGAGCAACTTGATCCAGAACAGTAGCCTAACCAGTGAGGCGGTGAGGAGGCTTTTGCCCAAATTTCTGATCATACACCATTTACTGTTTCAGTTGATGGGACCTTTTATAAGATAAATTCCATAATATAAGGCACTGCTGGTCAGAGATGTTTTCCATCCTTGGTTTAATTATGATGTGTGTGACATGAATAAGAACAATGGCATTAAATTAAGATTTTTATTTGTCTGAGATTGTATATTTCTGAATTCAATTAGTATATTTGCTGCCATTTCTTTCTCAGGAAGAGTTGGAGCACAAGGAGAAAATAGCTGCAGGGTTGAAAAAGACAGTCCATGAACTACAGGAATTACTACAGGACGTCAGCCGACAACTTATCAAGCAAGAGAGGGTGAGGCCTTTATTCCATGGGTGGACAAATCATAAATTTATTAGCTAGCCCACCGGCCAAGTGGAAGGTCTAATGTGCATGCGCAGTCCCGTGTTACACACTATATGGCCAAAAGTATGTGGACACCCATATGTTCGTTTTGAACATCACATTCCAGATTTATTCCCCCTTTGCTGTTATAATAATTTCCAGTCTTCTGTCAAGGGTTTCCACTACATTTTCGAGAATGGCTGTGGGGATTTGCTCATTCAGCCACAAGAGCATTAGCGAGGTCAGGCATTAATGCGGGCGAGAAGGGCTGGGCTGCACTTGTTATTCCAATTCATCCCAACTTCAGTGGACTTCAGTGGGGTTGAGGTCAATTCTCTGTGCAGGCCACTTGTGTTCTTCCACAACAATTTTGCCAAACCTTGCTTTGTGCACAGTGGCATTGTCACGTTGGAACAGGTTGGGGATCCTTAGTTCCAATGAAGAGAAATTGTTATGCTACTGCATACAAAAATATTTTGTACAACTGTGCGCCTCCACCTTTGTGGCAACAGTTTGAGAAAGGCCCACATATGGGTGTGATATTCAGGTGTCCACATACTTTTGGCCATATAGTGTAGTTGCTTGAAAATTTAGCTGACTAGGCTAAAAAATGGTATCTACAGTAATGTAATAACATTTGATGAAATAGTTTGGTAGATAAGTGTATTAATACAAACTAAGGGAAAAGAATGAATATAAGATCATGTAGCACATTGTGCCCTGGACAAAAAGGTCATCAGTGAGATTTCTGTCCTTGTGTCGCATGTAAAAGATATTATTCTGTAACAGTGTCTGGCTAGTGTCCTTGTTTTCTCTCAGCGTTAAATCATAAGGTGACTGCATCTGTTAAGCAGGATACTGTATATGATGGTTTAGTGCTGTATTTTATTTCACACAGTTTCATCAGTGTTTCCATATACATGCATGTTCCTGATTCTGACAAGATCCTCATAGATCTGATTAATTTATTTAAAAAAATAACTCATTTTACCATCAGCCAAATTGCACCCAGGCCCATGGGCAAGTGATTTGTCCAGCCCTGATTTTCCACACAGTCCTATACATGAAAACCTGCATAAGAAATTAGTGCAGGACTTTTTTAGTCTCTAATTAACTGTCTTTATATACAGATATGTAAAATGGTTTAAATCTGATTTTGTTTTCTCTGTGTCTTGTTTTAGTGTGATGGAGACAAGTAGCTGAGAAAGTAGTGACAGTCTGTCTTCTGAAGGCCAGTTCTATTCCACCCACTGCAGATACCCCCATGAAACTCTGGCTTTCCTGTTTCCCTTCACACCTGATCTGATGTGTGCTTTCTAAACCCACAGCACCGACTCAACCCCAATTAAGAAGAGCAGGGATTGGCCAAAGTGTGGCCACATACACTCCATGAACCAATCCATCTCGATCCTTTTTCTTGACTATCAGTTTCTCTACAGTGGCATTCCTTATTGGCAGTAGAGTTGCCAGAGCTAAGCCATCCGCATAGACACAACGGTTAAACTTGTTTATGTTTTGATTAATTTTTAATCCCTTTTTGGTTGAACCACTTTGAATACTACATCTTTGTTAGCGCTCTTTGACAGAAGGGTTTTTATGCTTTCGTAAAAATGAAAGTTGAGCATATGTGTGTGTTTTAAAGACTCTGAGATAATTGTGTACTGACACTTCACTACATTTGTTCTGCAGTCTAAAACTTGCTTAATTATATACAACACACATGAACAAATACACCACACACATTGAGTTTTCTGTACGTTATATTTGTTTTCCAGGGTACCCATTTTAAAAAAAAACGTCTCTGTTAATGACAAAGACAGCCAGGTGTCTGTTTTGTGATACACTTTAACGCCAATGCAACAATCTGGCCTTGAAAGTCAGATGCACCATGCAGCAGATAATTCTACTGTAATACTTCTCAAGTACAATGGAGAGGGAAAGAGGATATCATAATCTATTCAATACACTCTGTAATGTATTTCATTAACAAGGAATATTTCAATTTTTGTTAAACAGGTGAGCGTTATTAAAAGGGATGCTTGATAAATACACAGTGTCTCATATCGTTTTATTATGGATTCACTGAAAGCAGCGTTGTGCAGGTAGAATCAGAGGTATTAAATTCCCAGGAATAATAAATGTACCAGAAACTGACTTTGGCAACAAATTGTAACACATAGTAAATAAATAGATAGTATTTTAACAGCATAAAGCTACACTTTTAATATTTTGGGTTACAGTGTAACATCTACAGTAAGCCTTCAAAATATGATAATAGAATAATAGAAGTAGCAGAATGTAATTAAATAAATTGGAGAAATCACTTGCCCAGAAATCTACAGGCATGTGCACTAAGACAAGGGATAAAATATTATATAACAGTGTAATGTTGTTTTATATACAAATAATTGGATAACTAGCACTGTGTCATGTTGAACAGTGGGGGCAGTCATCCTCCAGCTCCTGCCTCACTGAACAAGTCTACTTGGAGAATCCTGTATACTGTTACTGAAATCACTGCTTTCCCTTTTATGACCCCGGGTAATTCCAGCCCCTACAGGTCTTAACCTAATTGACTAGGATAATGTTTCCTTGTCAAAGATGCAGATACAGGTCAAGAGCTTCAGTTCATGTTGCATAAGACACCAGAATGGGGGGAAAATATAATGTCAGTGACTGTGAAATGGTTTAGTGCCAGACAGACTGGTTTGAGTATTTCAGAAACTGCAGATCTCCTGGGATTTTTAACATGAGAGTTCTCTAGAGTTTATACAGAATAGTGCAAAAAACAAAAATTACCCAATGAGCAGCAGGACTGCGGGCTGAAATGCCTAGTTGATGAGAGAGGTCAGGGGAGAATGGACAGACTGGTTGGAGGCGACAGGAAGTCTACAGAAACTCAAAAAGTTACTCTTTACAACTTTGGTGAGCAGCAACTCACAGTGCAACACATCAAACCTTGGATGGACTACAACAGCAAGACCACATCAGGTTCCACTCCTGTCAGCCAGGAACGAGAATCTGAGGATTCAGTGGGCACAAGCCCACTGAAACTGGACAGTTGAAGACTGGAAAAAGAACCAGCAATGTTTTTCCATCTTCAGCTGTCCAGTTTTGGTGAACCTGTGACCACAGTAACCTTAGAACAACAACAATAACTAATAATAACCAGTGAAGTAGGGGAGGGGCGGGGACACAAAAAAAAGACATTTCTAGGTGATATAGTTGCCCCCAGACAGCCAATGTAAACTGAGTACTGACTTGCTTTTCCTGAAAAAATGCAGAATGTAGCATTCTGACTTATTTGAAGAGCTTCAAGTTTTTAACAGTAGATTTTGGTAACACAAAAGAGTGATCAAGATCTAGGGTAAAATCGGCCACTTTATTTTGAGCTGATCTAGTACTCAGTGTGAGTACTTATTTTTAATCAGATTTTCGGAGATAAGCTTTTATTTAATTTTATGTACCTCTGGTACATGGAATCTGGCTAATCAGATAAGTATAAATGTAAATCATCAACATTAAAGACAACATTGGGTATGCAAATTAGTTAGTTAAATTAATTAGAAAGAGTGTGTATAAAGACGAAAAAAATTAAGGGTCCTAGAATAGAGCCTTGTAGGAACACGCTCTTTTAGGATCTGATTTGGGATCTAGGGATTTAAGATCTCCTTTGGTGCTAACAAACTTGTAACAGTCTGTCAAGTACAATCTAAGCCAGGCTTGTCTAACAAAACTGGTGGTGTATTTTTACCCATGAATGTGTCATGCGGTACACTGCATAGTTCAATTATGTCTGGAGGGTCATCTACGATGTGGCTGTGAGTGGTGTAAGACACACTTTGTTTGTGTTTATCTTAAAGGGAACCGATTCAGCTTCATTCAGGAGAACTGCAAGTGTCAGTGCCAACACTGATAACAAAAGACAAAATTAGATCTTGGTTAGATCTTTATGAATGGCTACTAGGACATACAGAGTAACACCAATATGGCTCTAAAGGGTCACTTCATTTCTATATCAATATCGAAATCACCAATTTGTCAAATATCAGCTCAAGTCAAATTTTATGTTAAACGTGTCAAAGTTTTTTTCAATCATGATATCATAATCTTGTGGAAATGATGTAGTGTATGAGTAATAACAAGAAAGCAGTCTTTCTTAGAGGCCTTGTTGACTCATCAAACAGGATGTGCAAACAGTACAATCTATACAGGCATTGGAGCATTTTGTGTCTATCCTTAATAGGGTAAGATGGATGTGTTTTATGTTTTGCTGACACTATTATAACATGAATTGTATAGAATATAATTCCAACTCTGAAGTTTTATCTTTAGCAGCTCTCACACCTAAGCTTCCTATCATGCTGTGTTAATAATGGCACTTTTGTGTGGCATTTATGTGCAAACTGTGTGGTGGTAACACTTCATCGCATTCCAGTGATTCTCCTTGCATGTCACATTGCAGTCAGCTGATCCCAAACATGCCCCGTGGCCGTGACCTCATCAGCATGGAAACCACATTCAGGCCTCACCACAGTCTTGTCTAGCATAATAACAAACCAGGGCAAAGACACGCCCAATGCTTAGTATGATACAAGGCACAAAGACTTACTTTTTGGAAGTAAGGTTAGGGTTAGGGTTAGACTCTCATGAGATATGGTTATACTGTGCAATTTCTATGTTACAAAAATACAATACAATCATAATACAATATACAGCAAGGTAATAGAGTAATCCATTGACTCACTGATTGAATCATAAGTCAAGAAACTTGACAGTTAATAAATGTAACTAACAAAAATGAAGAGTAGAAAAATTAAACTTTTAAGGCTGGAACAATATATTACAATAAAGATTTTTTTTCTACATTACTATTTCACACAATCGAAACACAGTGATAGATATAAATATCTTTGGGACTAGTGATGTGGTGTTTATAGTACATTAACGTCTTACAGTACACTCCATGGGTGTTGCTGTGCTCCAACACTCCAGTAGGAGTGAACTGGGTAAACATGATATTAGATACAAAGGGAACAATGAACAGTGCAAACAGTAAATATACGCATACCTACTGGTTTATGCAAAAGGTACAGTACGTACCAATTGGACACTGTACAGTCGTGGCCAAAAGTTTTGAGAATGACACAAATATTGGAAATTGGAAAAGTTGCTGCTTAAGTTTT
>CM074954.1:14131839-14149105 GCA_037577455.1 Pangasius macronema | reverse complement strand
AGCAGTTTAGCAGCAAACTTTGTGAAAACTAATATTTGTGTCATTCTCAAAACTTTTGGCCACGACTGTATATTTGGGACTGTATAGTACGATGACTATTTATTATGTAGTATATAGTCCATATAGTATGATATAGTAAGATGGTGGCACAGTGGTGCAGCAGGTAGCAATGCCAACTCCCAGCTCCAGGGTCCTGATTCCAGTCCTGAACTGTCTGTGGAACCCTGGATCCCTGGAGCCATGTGAATTTCCACTGAGTTTTCCGGTTTCCTCCCAACTCCCCAAAAACATAGCAGTAGGTGGATTTGCTATTCTAAGTTGCCTCTAGATATGAATAAGTGTATAAATGTGTCTGTGCATGGTGACCTGTGATATATTCCAGGATGTATTGCTGCCTTGTGCCCAGTGTTCCCAGGATGGGCTCCAGATTAAACGTGACCCTGACCAAGATAAGTGGTTACTGAAGATGAATGAATGAATGAATGAATGAATGATAGTACTGCATGTATTTTAATCAGAGTATATATACATGACACAAATTATATAGCAAACTGAAAAGCTAAAAATAAACGTTCTTGACTGTAAATAATAGCAACAGTGCATTACAGCAGTAGTCACAGAAATTACAAAGATCCGAGAGGCCCCTTTGATCTCTTCTATTTGTGCATTTTTGTCCCTCTCAGTACAACAAAACAAAATTTCACTTAAATTAAACCAAAGGGCACTGGAGAGGAGGCAACAAGATGTATTTTAAATGAAGAACCTGGCTTTAGTTGGCATATTCGAGAGTGATATTCAACTGTACTGTCTATTTCAGGTGGCCATTTGATGGTCATTTTATAAACGATAGCAGAGATCATAAAAATGTGGCTTATATCTGACCTAAGCTATAACTGCATGAATCAACATCTTACAATGTTCACCTTGAAGCTCTGCTGTCCTCTGACACAATTAGAGGCAAAGACATCATGCAATCATAAGCACTATACATATATTTGCATTAAAGTCATGTATGGGTATGAGTATAGTTGTTTTTCTTCATATTCAGGAAGTTTATTTACCATAGATTTAGCATCTTCGTTGTTTTTTAGTACTAATCCAATGTTTGGTTTTATCCCTATTGTGCTACTTCCTCTGTATAATCATAATAACACATGAGAACAAGCACAAGAATAAGCAGTTGGCTATGTGCCTCAGATACGTCATCATGTAGTCCACATACCGCTTGCATCACAATTGCGCAATCCTTTCTCTGCAGATGTGTCATGTATTCTGTCTTCCTGACAGTCGTCCTCTATTGTGTGTGTGCACACGTGCGCACACACATTGATTAAATCCAGCCACATATCTTTAAGCACAGTCTCCTTGCATATGTTAACCATCAACATGGTATGTGAAACACAGACTTTGTGTGTGTGAGTGCTTTTAAGGCTGGAACAATATATTACAATAAAGATTTTTTTTCTACATTACTATTTCACAGAATTGAAACACAGTGGTAGATATAAATATCTTTGGGACTAGTGATGTGGTGTTTACAGCACATTGATGTCTTACAGTACACCCCATGGGTGTTGCTGTGCTCCAACACTCCAATAGGAGTGAACTGGGTAAACATGATATTAGATACAAAGGGAGTAGAGTTTCAGTCTAGCCTGCTTTGTTAACAACAGATTAAAATTAAGTAATTCTGGTGTCTGTTTTTGTCACTGTAGTACCCTAAATGTTGAGTCTGACACTTCAAGGCAAATGTATGCCATGATACAATTAAGCAATTTACATTCTACTATGCTCTGTAGCATGTACAAAATGTTAAGCAGGTCCAGGAGACATCAATTTTGGATGAAGATTACAATATGAAAAGGTCTAAGTGACTTTGAAAGGTTCATTACTGGAGCCGGCTGGTAGGAACTTCAGTCACCAAGACTTCACAACTGTTTAAAGAGACATGTACATTTAGGTCTATGAGAAACTCATCAGTAATGAGTAATGTGTAATGAGATACATTCAATGACTGTGATGCTTGTAAGAAAAACTGAAAAGCAACTGTTCTTCAGGTGACTAAGAATAGCAATGTAAGGCATGATCAAACTGTCAGAAAGATAGAGAGGGATGTTATAGCAGGTTTGCAGTGCATAAACCCCTCATTACAAAGACAAATGCACATTTGAGAGTTGGAAAAACCTGATCTGGTCATTATATTCTAGACAAGTGGGCGACTACTTGTGTGGCATAAACCAAGAGAACAGTACAGGTCTCAATGCTTGACAAGTCCAGTGGTTCTGTTATATAGTACTATTAGGGATATTTTGTTGCCATGATTTGAGTCCACTTGTCTCCTCAGAGAGAAGAGTTAATGCAAAACAATACAGAGTTATACTCACTGATCATCTTTATCTTTTGATGTTGTCTGATAGGAGTACTCTCTTCCATGATGACAATACCCCATCCACAGAGCATGAGGGATCTGAATGGTTTGATATGTATATAACGTATGAAAATAAAACACTCTAGCTTTTGCAGTCAACCCAACTGAAATGTATGCGATATTTTAGAAGTGCATATAAGCACATTATTAAAAAAAAACGTTTCATTCATACAGCTAATGTAATGACATTGCTCAATAATATGCACTTTTTGTAATGAACACATATTCCCATTTGAAGCCCATGTTGTTTTTGCACATAGGGGTCAGAGGAAAAAAGGATGAAAGAAAAACAACCTAACAAAAAAAGCAACAATAGGTCAAACCGGAGGTGACACATTCATCAGGGATGTGTGAACGACTGCAGTGATGACAAGAAACATGGAGGAGTGTGACAACAGTTAGACTAATCCCAAACTTAAATGACATGACCCTTTTGGTACAGTATTAGTTCTTCTGCTGCAGTCAGTGCACAGAAACATTCACCGCAAAATCCCACCCTCCCATTCTGACCACCTAAACATAACCCCCAATCCTACCCCCAAATCCCTTCTGCTATTATTGTTGGTACCTCTGTTTTTCTTGTTGTGAGCTATTCACACTATTACTTCCATTAGTATTGTTATTATTAATGTTTCTGATGTCATTATTAATTATTTTTACTTCTGTTTTTGTGTCACTGTTATTGTTGATAATGATATTAATATAACAAATATGAAATATCACTGTTTTCCTAAGTTCTATATGGCAGTGTTTTTTTTTTTTGTGGGGTCCATGAAGTATAGCCAGGAGGTCCATTCTCTTTATTTTGTTACAATGATGGGGATCAAAATCCACAGTTACCAAAGTTGTAATTATTATTGAGTTCTTGTAGTTCTTAGTCTATTTTAATTGTCACTTGAATTAAATGTGTTTAATCCAAATCTTAATAATTGAAAAACATGTAGGCCTATAAATACTGTCAACTCAGGCCTAATGTGTTCTGTCAGTGGAAAGTTCAGGAATAAAAGCTCTATGGTTCCAATAAATAGCAATAATATTTCGTACACATTTGAAGAAAGAGCTTAATATTTGAATAATTTTTTAAATCTGTGCTGACAGGTCCTGTGGAATTCTTTTTTAAACAGCAAAAGGGGTTCTTGGTGGGGGAAAAGTTTGAGAAACCCTGCTCTATGGTCTAGTGTTACCTAGAATTACTGAGCTAGAATGGCCCAGGAAGTGTGTTTGAACAAACAGCAGTCACAGAGCAAATGGCTCAATCATGTGCAATCATCTGCTGGAGCAGCAAAAGGACAGCAGTTGTGACTATACACTGAGAACCAACAACACAGAACTGTGTAATGTTGGGTGACACGGTAAGTTGATGGTTCTGAAACTTCATGATCATTCTACACATATATTACCAGTGTTGAAACAGTACATTAAACTACTGGAACAAATATTATACAGTATATACAGTATGTACAGCATATCACCCAGAGTATATGTTACATCTTGGGATGAGTTTACATTCAGCAGTCTAATCATTATGCCAAATTTCTGTCCAAAAGCTTAAATTATTATAGTTTAAATTATACACAGTTTGTACAACTTACTGCAGTTTAGCATATACTTATATGGACACTCCAGCAAAAAATTAAAATGTAAGAACTGATGCATTTGTTGTAAGCATATTTAATCGCTTTGCCACCTCACAGCTCCAGGATCCCTGGCTCGATCCTGAGCTTGTGTTACTGTCTGTAGAGTTTTGCATGTTCTCTCCATGTCTGTATGGATTTTCCCCAGGTTCCCCAGTTTCCTCCCACCTCCCAAAAACACGTAGGTGGCTACCCTATATTGCCGCAAGATGTGAATCTTGTGCCCAGTGTTTCCTGAGATAGGATCTGGATCCACTGCAACACTGACCAGGATAAAGATAATGATTAATTTATTAACACAACATTAATGGGTATAAAAGTGAAAAAAACGCAGGGTGAGGAGATGCAATACCACTACAGTAAACTAACAAACATTTTCCAGCGTTTTATGCAAGAATGCTGCTTTAATATTTTGATACT
This sequence comes from Pangasius macronema, assembly GCA_037577455.1. Taxonomy (NCBI): domain Eukaryota; kingdom Metazoa; phylum Chordata; class Actinopteri; order Siluriformes; family Pangasiidae; genus Pangasius; species Pangasius macronema. Next base: position 14,144,623 of record CM074954.1, on the reverse strand, counting down.
CCCATAAAATAACACAGATACATTAAAGATGTCTATACATCTTCAATTCCCTCTCGAAATATTGACCTACAGCGAGTAAATCACTGCAAAGGTCAACTTTACAGTCTCCTGTGGCTGAAATATGTGAAACAGCTCTCTTCTAATCCCGGCATCGTGCTGATACTGCTTAAGTTTAGTAAAGACCAAAAGACTATTAGTCTTAATGAATCTAGTCTTAATTAATCATATCGTAATACTGTGCAACATGGTATTTAGGACTGAACTAGAACTAGAGCGAGGTTTTCAGCCGAGCGCTCAGCTACACATATGGTGTGAATATCTCTTTAAATATTTCCAAATTTTACTCTTTGTTTACATAATTGAAGGTGCCGCCTCAGACCGTGGCGCGCTTGGACTGTGCCACTGGAGGGAGAACCTGTAATTTGTCTCGAGATTGTTTCATTGAACGAAAACACTTTCACACAGATAATATAATTCAGATTAAATTTATGCATCGTTATAGGTACAACGTAATCTGTGTCGAGAGTAGGAAGACATATTATAGCATTTCTTTAGATTTCTCCCGGCCGCTCGCCCCATTTAAAGTAGGCGAGAGTGAGTGGTACATTCCACCCCCTACCGTGTAAGCCTAATGTTTTTCCACTTGGCAGAAAGCAGTCGAAAGACGAAGTTAGTCGTTTATTTGACGATGGGGAATGTTTTGTAAAAACATTTTAACTATTCAGCCTGTATGAGCTTACTGAGTTTATTTTGTAAAAGCGAGAAACGTGAGTGGGAGCGTATAAGAGGCGGAAAATGGCCGTTAGCCGCGTCCTTTGAAGTATTTTTGCTGTGATCTTTTCCTCTGGATTGGAGCCACTAAATGCAGAGCGAGGAGCGGCCGCTTATTGAGCGGAACAGCCTGATGTTTTCTCCGGCTCAGGAGGACACCTGTGCACCCACCAAAGACCCTGTAAAGTACGGAGAACTAGTTGTTCTCGGGTGAGTTTGATAATAGTCAGCCTCCCCCCTCCAAATCCACTTCCAGGAGGAAGTTTAAGTTCTCTAACTGGCGTTATCTGATCCGACACTGGCGATTTCAAGTAGCCAGCTTTCCGTCTAACGTTAACAACACAGAGACTTTCAGCAAGCTGCTGTCTGTTGGTTTACTTTGGGCAAAACCGTATTCTTACTAAATATGTCCACGGAATCGGTTTGTTTTTGTACAGGAGGTATTTTGGACGCGTAAGCAACCTCCTGTCGGCTGAAATTCACGCGCTCACGTTACTCACGACCCAAAACACGTGCTTTTCTCGGAGTCCTCAGCAGGAATAAGGCGCGTTTAGCTCCTTTTGCATCTGCCATGATGGAAAGGCGATTATTTCGATCTCGCAATGCACATGATAGCTTAAACGCTTTAACCAAGCAAAACCCTCATGCTTGGGGTAAAATGTGGGGGTTTCTGCTTTTGCAGCTGTTGTTAATTTACTGTGTTGCATTAGTTGGCCACAGCGGAGTCTCTCCGTCACTCAGGAAGTCCCACACACATTCAGGGCTTTGGAGGAATTCGGAAGTCGTTTTAATCTACCAGACTTCTCTTTCCCATTTCCTCCCTTGTGATCGGCCTTCAGGTTTTTTTCTTTTTCCATTTTTTTTTAAAAACAATCTTTCTTCCTTTACAGCCGCACTTTAATTTAAGAGTTATGACAACTTTCTAGAAGGTTCCTGTATATTTGTATATATTTTTTGAATACTGCATTTGAGATCACATTGTTAGAAATTCTTGCTTTCTAAAGTGTGATCCTGATCTGACAAGGAATGTCTTCACACCACATTGCTATTATTATTATTATTATTATTATTATTATNATTACCCAGTTTCAGGCTTAACATCAGTACCAGGCTTAGATGGTTATTCTGCATGGTTCTTTTTTTCCTAGCTGGATCTGCCTGGCACAGGACCCTGGCACACTTTGGGTAGAGGGACTGAGGCTGAAAGAGTGTATTATTGATCTGGGCACAGGAACTGTGTCTCCTCAGTCCTGCTGTCTCTGTTCATTGTCCTCCCTGGCCTGACTGGCCTTATTGATAGGGTTTTGTGTGACCCTACTAGCCTCTTCGAAGCAACACCTCTGGCAGGACATTTTTATTTTCATTGACAGATCTCTGTGGGTGGAACTGAGGAAAAAGGGATCTCTCTGAGCCATTGACATATTCAGTATGTGGTATTCAGTGTCATGTGTCATGCTTGTTTCCGAAATGGTTTTAATCTTGGTCACCTGAGAAGGGCTGATTGAGTTCAAGCCACATGCCACCATGTTTTTAGACAGTTTGAAGATTTGACTCAAGACAGAAACATACTATGTTCATTTTGCTACAAAAAGAATCACTGCACACAGTTTTATGCAAGTAGGATCATTTTAGTTTCAATGAGTGCCCATGTCTTCTAAAACATTTTAAGGCTCTAATTCAAAACAATAGACAGTTGTGTTCGTGTGCAGGAAAGTGTAAAATTCACCCCAGTTGTGTTTAGACTGCATTGTCAGACAGAAATTACTGCCATAAGGTTCAGATAGAGTAATCTGTCTGGATTATTTTAACAAACCTGTGAAATCTGCACCCCCCCAAGTGAGGTTTGTTGCTTTGTGATTTGTGGTGACAAGTGAGACTGGCTCTGTGGGAATGACCCCTGACTGCAGGACAGGTGCAGCTGATCACTTCCGCAGAGGATTCTGGCTCAGGTCAAAAGGGAAAGGATTACAATCAGCTGCATAGAACTGAGCACCTCTCTGAGAGAAAATGCCATAGGGGTTTCCACCTCATTAATTTCTCAGGTTCTGACTCTTGTTCTCTTGGATCTTTTCATTTATATTAAAAGCTTTAGCTAGAGAGGTCAGAATCAGATTGAGTAGCCTTTCCCCAGATGTATGTATGTATGTTGTGATCTTCCCAGCCTGGCTCATTACATCGCTTGTAAATGTTCAGTTAGGGGCGTACGAATCAATAGCCATGCATCCAGGACAGGTAGAGTTCACATCCAGCTTTTCTTTCTTTTTTTTTTTTTTTTCCTTCAAATGGTCATTGCCCAGCAGACAAGTAGGTTTCACAGTCAGAAAAAGAAAGGCCTACTTCTTATTGACTTTAGCAAAACAAAATTTTTCAATTTTGTATTTATTTATATATATTTTTTAAAAGCGGTGCACTTCTCAGTGGTGCGCTACATGCATCATCTGAGACACAATCTGTACTATTTCACAACAGTTTTTACTGGGTGGATTAATTAGCTGCAACACATTACAGACTCGGTTATGTTTTCAGGCAACCATAACTGGGTAGGAAGTGTTTGTTGTGTCAAGCAATTAAATCGCCTAATACTGAAGTCCTATAGTTTTTCATTGAATTATGCTGCATTTGACTTAACTCAGATGTGGGAAGTCTGATATTGGAATTATGTCTTTTTTTCATGCATTTGAGCTATGGTGGGATAAAGATACCTCCATGTTTGTCTTTTGTTAGTAACAAGCTAGCCAGCTAACTGTGATGATTGATTCATATCTTCCACCTCCAAGTTTCTTTGGTTTTCCTGTTTGGAGATCCGGAATATTCCTTTAGTTGAATGCAGCATTGTTGAGAGTGGCCATTGCATCACATAAATAAAGACTTGTTGTTTGGGTGAAATATTTTTGGGTGAAATATTTTTAACAATATTGATTTAGTCTGGAATTGTTTTTCTATAAACTAAGAATCCAGTAAATTTCTGCAGTTGCTATAAACATTAGTTATGGTTTTCTAAATAAACAGTGTGATTAAAAAACCATGGCATAAAAATCTTTATAAGAATTGAAATTGAGACTTGAGAAACATTAAAACTTGTAATTTTTTGTTTAAATATAAGATCCAAATAATATATACAAGCTACAAAACCAGTCGAGCAGGTGCTGCATTAGAGCCGAGGCTCACGCCGGCAACAGCAGCGGCATTCAGCGAAACTCAGGCCAGATGCAGCCATCACATTTGCACTGAGCTGAAAAACAGCCGGCACTAATGACTCTGAGCCGAAATCAACCAAAACTCTTGTGATAGTAGCTGTGGTTTTTCTGTCACATCTATCCAATTCAATTCAGTTTTATTTGTATTTATTTTTAACAATGGGCACTGTCACAAAGCAGTTTTACAGAAGTATATAAATTCCAGATATACATTTTAAATGTATACACTTATCCCTAATGAGCAAGCTGGAGGTGTTGGTGGCAAGGAAAATCTCCCTGAGACAACATGAGGAAGAAGCCTTGAGAGGAACCAGACTCAGAAGGGATTAAAAATACTTTATTTTCTATATATGTATATTGCATAGTCAAAAAGTGCTAATTGTGTAACCGGAACTTATGAGCAACTTATGAGTATGAGCATCAGAGTCATTTCAGAATTCATTATAGTTTTTACTTAATGTCTGTTGTATCAAACTGAAGTTATTAATTGTTCAATGATGGAGGATTGAGTGCAAATTGTTCCTAGCAATGAACGTGCATGAATTCTTAATCTTGATTCTGTTTAATATGGTACCTTTTGCTGGGATTTACAGTTTAAGACTTCAAACAATATAAAAACTTGAGTAACATGCTTAACCAACATAAAGAAGGGAAGTGACTGACTTGACATGCAAGATTATCTTGTTTGCTCACCTCTAATTGTTTTAGAGAAAATTATTTAAGAAAAAAGTGGGATTCCCTGAATTTGTTCAGTCCAGTGACTATATCGTGCCCCAAACAGCTTGTTGTTGTGAGGTGTTCAAAAATTAGTTTTTTCCACTGGAAACTAGCACAAGATTCTGAAGGTTGTGGCCAGAAAAGTGCAAAAAAAGATATCAGATGCCCTGTAGCATGTGGGCAGGGCATCAGAGGCTGTCTGAGTGCAAAGATTGAACTGTAAAATGTTTTCCACAGATGTTGGAACAAAGACTGTATGTTTCATTTGTAAGTAAGTTGTTGCTCTACCCAAAGAATATTATTTCAATTGGCCTTTTTCAACTAAACATAACTGTGTTGGTTGTTATGCTAAGGAACCGGCTACTGAAGCGTCCTAACTAGCCGCTAGTTTACAGGCTCTGCAGATTGTTTCAGCCTTCTACAATAACTGTTTGATTTGTTTTGGAGTTGCATAGACTAGTCAACTAACACTACTCACTAATTGCTTCTGTGGGGAGACACTGACTAATGGGATGGTGGAAAAAACAGCTCTGTTGACAGTAAAGAAATGCAAGCAGATGTAAAATAGCAGGCTAACTGTACCTTGTTAGTTTGAAAATATTCCAGCCTAGACAAAGCCAATTTTACAGTCAATTGCACAATTTGTAAGACTAATTAAATTTTTTTTTAAATTAATTAATTTTTTTACTTTATCACTTTTATAGTGTAGAGATGTGAGTTGGACTGTTTTTTAATCTGCTCCCAGCCGCATTCAGCTAGTTTAGGGAGTGATTCAGACATAGCTGTTCAACTCCCGGGTTATTATCAGCCTGGAAAAACCACTTAGGCCATGGTGCCCGTTGAGATACATGAAGGGCAGTGTTGACCAACATGAGCTTAAAAGCTAAAGTAAAGGCTTTCATTATGACAAACATTGTTTTTTGTCATACATTATCACCACCCTCCATGCTTAGCTCTGTTCTTTCATCTGTAACGTACCAGTGTCATTTACTGATGCAGTATTTAGTGCAGCACATTCTATTGTGTTTTAATGTGAATATAACCATGCAGGCATCTATAATTGCACTCCTCCACTATTGCAATTATTAGAACATGGTGTGTAAGGAAAAGATCTGTTTGTATTGCATAGCAGAGACAGAAAGAGATTACCAACATCAGAAGGCAGTTTTTAGCTTTTTGACACTGCAGAGTTTTTCTTGGGGTTTTAAAATCAGCAAGTCCTGGCTTTTGTAACAGGTGCTTGTTATCAAAAAAAGGTTTTTATTGTATTGCCTGGCCACTTAATGTGCATTGCATTAGACTTGATTCTCACTTTAAATGAGCTCATTTGACTAGGCACATCTTATTACAGGAACCCAAAATTAGAGCCCACTCTCATTCATACACAGGTACAATGGATCGCTTCCCAATGGAGACCGTGGAAGGAGGAGGAGCCGTTTTGCCCTCTACAAGAGAGTCAAGGCCAACGGCGTTAAACCAAGCACCGTACACATCCTCAACAACCCGCAGGCCAGCAAGGTACCTCGCATTTTGTAATACCTTCCTGTATAGGTTTAATTTCTTGGTCACCAAACACAGAATGAGTGGACTGACTGAAGGGGGATCCTCTAAAAAAAAAAAAAAAATGTAATAAAAGTTGATACATTTGTTGTAAACATGCCTACTTGCAGCAGAAGAGTGTAAGCATGTCTACATCAGTTGTATAGAAATGGGAGAAAATTGTAATGGTCTGTGAACTGCTTTGGAGCCGATATTTGGGGTCAGGCTGCTAACAACCCCCCCCCAACTGCTCCACTAGCAGAAGGAAGCCAGAAATGTATGGTACACAAAGTCATTGCCAATTCTAACCCACTAGCTAGTTCTCCACTACTGCAAAAAAGCTGCTAATCGGGGAGGCTGATGGTTAACACTTGCTTCCTCTGAGACATATGCAGCTCTCTTGTTGCTGTGACATGGTTGGGATTCAAATTCACTGTGTCTCTGCTGCACTACAATAATTTTATGACAGGTTTGTAATACTATATGTCACGGTTGTTTTGGGTAATCTGACCTTTTTTTAAAGAGCACTGTTGATGAAAGCTGCACCAGCTCCTTAAAGTCTGAAGTTCTCCTGGAAATGGCTGATTGTTTTCTGTGTGGCACGTGACCAACAGACCAGAACCTTCCCTCAGTCATGTGAGGTTATGGGCTCAGAATAGCCACGGAATTCTGCTGCTTTATTTTCACACACAGCCATCAGTGGACCTCTTTAACTTGCATGCATTGTCGTATATTCCAACACATTATTAGAATAATGTTTTAATATGCAGATTGTGTGTGGATGCAGAAGATGACACTTTAAGCTCCATACAGCTGTCTTATGCCATCAGAGTGCACATTTAAAATTCATTTAATTGTGCACCATTTTTGTGACTTATTGAGTTAATTACAACTTGTTTAACTATGTACCTATGTTAACTGTCTCCTTAGCATACTGCCACACAGTTATTAGGCTTCATGATGCATTTTTTCTTAAATTGAGATGCATTTTTTAGAACTGCAGCCCTTGGCACTCATAGCACTTGGAACCTGGAGGCAGCTACACAATTTCTTGCCTTGCCAATTACTCTGCACTCTGACCCCAACTTCCTAAAAAGATGGAAAAAGAATTTCACTGTAATGTATATATGACAAATGAAGGCTTTCTTTTTTTTTTCTTAAACTACACATATAGCAAGCAGGATATTTTGCCATCTATTTAAAATTTCACAGAAGAATTGATGCTTTTCCTAGCAAATTACTGGTATTTTTTTTTTGCCACTATGCATTTCTTCAGTGCTCAGTGAGGGTTGGTGAAAATTTCACTACACGCACTGTGAATTGTAGAGCTTTAAGGGTCTGCCACATTGTGTATCCTGCCTCTTTCAGCTCAGTGGCCTTCTCCTGCTGTAAATGGCTAAAGAAGGAATAGCAGCTCTATAGCAGTGACACCCTCTTCAGCTGTATTATTCTAATGTTAAAGTTTTACAAAGAATAGCCATTCATTTTACTGTTAAAGTTGCTCTGAACTGGGTTTGCATTCAGCCAGAAGGCAACTAACTGTCACTGAACTCTTCACAGAACAATGCATGTTTCTTTGGAGGTCTTTCAGTTGTGTTTCTTTGTCAGAGTTGCATTGTGAGCTCTGCAGCAATTGATGGCCGTTGTGGCAGCTGTAAAACTACAGCTTACTGTGACCCAACAGTGTCTCCTTACACTTTCCTCACAAAGAATAATTGTTCAAAGATACAGTGTAGCCCATTGCCCATGGGCCTCAGGGCTTATTGTCACTGTTCTTTTGTGTTTTTGTGCCCCAGTGTACATTGGGGATGGGATGGGAGATGGTGGACCCCCTACGAAGCTAGAAGTGAGAGAGAGAAGTGCTGCGTCCCTGCCAGCCTCCATGACTAAACCTGCATGCTAGGCTGCTTTCATAAGGCTATTTTAGCATCCATTGTAAAATGCAGGGATGCGTGTTGCTGGTTTGTTGTAGGTGTGTTTATGGGTGGTGATAATCTTATCCCAAGTGAAATTCATTCAAACATGATGTTTGTAAGTTAAAACTACAGGAACTTTCAAGCTACATATTCATTATGAGAATGTACAGGACATGTTTTTTAAGTTAATAAAACATAGGATTATTCATTCGTCTTCAGTATTTGCCTTATCCTGGCCAGGGTTACAGTGGATACAAAGCCTATTCTGGGAAGCCTATTCTGGGCAGGAGGCAAGAATACATCCTTAGATGGGACCATCGCATGCACTATGTGCACAAACCTTCATACACTCATTCACTCCTGATGGCATTTTAACTAGTCCACCTACTGTCCAACATGAGCAGAACATGCGAAATTCCACACAGACAGTAACCCAAGCTCAGGACTGAACCAGGGACCATGTGAGATGTGAAGCAACAACGCTACCCGCTGCACCACTGTGCTGCCCATAGAAACATCCCAAAATAAAAATGCTGGTTTGTCCTGTACCACGTCTATTCTTCTGGCTTCAAATTACTGTGGTGAATAAAAACTATTCAGAACACAACCCTGAAGAACCATGTATAAATACCGCAGTGCTACTAAGACTTGTTTTGAAAATGAATGGCTGCCACCTTTTTAAAGTTATATCTGGAAACCTTTCATTTCCGGCAAATGCTGATTTGTAGTATATAACTAAGGGTAGCCAGCGTTGAAAGGGATGTTTTTCAATACTGCTATCTTCTAATGTCTTCTCATGCTTTTATTTAGCAAGTCAATTTTTAGCATTTAATCATGATCAGCTATAGTTCTGTTATCAACCTTTCCTGGTCATGTGCTTTCGTAAAATGAAACATATGCACAGGTCATGGTTCATAATGACCAGGCTTGTATATCTCTGTATGTGACTTGATAACTGCAATTAGTTTTTCCTCCAGCCTGCTCAGCACTGTAAGGGCCATCTTCCAGTGACTGGCACACGGTTAAACACATGTCCGAGTACTTTCCGACTCTGCTGAACTTTTTAAAAGCACAACAGTGAATAATTTCCATGCATTAACTTGCATTGGTGATTGCTTTTCATAGTGGTACTTGAACAAAAAAACTTGAACTTAAAAAAAGCAGCAGTTTTGCGTAGCCGTACCAAACGTAGTAATGCTTATATTTTGGGAAATAGCACCAGCTAAGGTTGTTTGCAGGTACGAACAGAAATAACTACTGTGGGATTGGTCAGAGTTTCTGCAAGAGTAGGTGAGATTGGACAGAATTCCCGTGGGAGCAGGAGGGATTGCTCAGAATCTTTGCGAGAGTGGGTGGAATTGGTCAGAATTTCTGCAGGAGTATACTGAAAAAAAAAAAAACTCTTTGGATTTACTTATTTCGGATTCTAACATTGGTTCCATGTGACTGAATTGAGTGGCATTAACAAAATTTGTTTCCATACATCCAACATGATTTGATAATTTTCAAAACCCTGAATAAAATCGAACGCCATGCTCTCACCCGAACTGAGGACCGAATCCAGGTCACTGTCTTTCTGCAATGTTACCATGTTACCTCTGTGCTCTACTACCGCGCATGCATTAAGCCTCTTAAGTTAATACTATAGTTATAGGTAATGTTACTACCAACATACTCATGAGATTTCATAATGTAATTGGTTTACTTTAATCCTACAGGAATTTATCATGCTCACTCTACAAAATTCAATCGAGTAATTAGAAACTTGGTTAAATTAAGTCTTGTATAAGCAATGAAATCCCGTTTTGATGAGAAACGTCATATTTTTATGTAAACTCTACCTAATATGTTCTCTTAAAATCTGACTGACCACATATTCCATTTTTTTCACTGTAGGGGTGAATTACTGTGGGAGCAGGTGGAATTAGTCAGAAATTCTAAGAGAGTGGTAAGGGTTGGTGAGAAATTTTGTAAAAGTGGGCAGGAGTGGGATTGAGGAGTGGGAAGACGCTCACTATGTATTGTGTAATAGCTTGCTCTGTGAGCATCATCAATTCTCATTGTAACATAAATAAGCTCTTATTCTATTTTGTGTGAATTTTGAGAAGTATTTCTCAAAGTTAAGTGATTACATGCCGAGTACAATTATTCTGCCACCTGTGCCAATCAGTAGTGCATCATCGTTTTGTCGGATACTGAAATGTTCTCGTGAAACCTGTTAATTCTCGCTCTCAAATTCATCCCTGCTTTCAAATGCTGTGAATATATGACCATGCTCTGCATAAAATGCATGGAAGTGCATTCTATGCCGTTTGTACATATACTCACACTTCCCGAATTCGGACTCCATATCCAGTATTCACTCAGACGGCTGTGGCCAGACTCCCACCGACCTGTTTTTCTCTCTCTAGCTGTTGTTTCCTCTGGTGTAGTGCACATGACCTCGTTTCCACTCCCCTTGTGATGTGGAGATTTGGAAATCGCAGATTAGCGAGGGAAAGGTGGTTACACTGATAAAATCCCTTTTTGTCCTGTGGAAAATGAACTGTGGAATGGCTACATTTAATTAGATATTTTGTCCTTGCCCTGGATGATGATGGTTAGAAAGCTTTTTGTGCACTGCGCTGTAGGTTACATGTCTCTTTGCTGTGGCTAATGAACATGTATTTGCCTCTCATTTTTAATTAAACGAATAAGCGAGAAAAACTTCTGATGGCTGCGTGAAACATGAGACTATCTTCTTCACATATGAATCAATGCACTGCTCTTCTATTGATTTTCTTTAACTATAATGTATTAGTATTGTCCACTTGCTGCTTGGAACAGTCACAGATGGCTTCTGAATGCATTATGGAAGTGTTAAATACTTTTACATAATCAAGTGACCTTATTTTGTCTTTCAATCAAATGGGATAGATGTTCATGCTCAAATGGTAACAGGGAGTTAAGATGGATATCCAAATGATGCTTACTAAAGCCTAACATTTACAATGCATTAAAACAATGTTTTCAGACTCAAAAGCAGCCCAAAAACAATGCTGTTCCCAATGATTATTTTATGCTTTACTGTTGCAACATGATAAATACCTTGTTCACTCTGACTCTCTGACTCTTGTTCACTCAGTTAGGTTGTGGCTGTGGCTAGAGAATAACAAATATTGTTGCTGTTATGTTGTAGGCTGTAAACTGTAAGGGCCAGCACAGTATCTCCTACACTCTGTCTAGAAACCAGACTGTGGTTGTAGAGTACAGCCATGACAAAGACACAGACATGTTCCAGGTACAGTAAAACACACACAACAATGATGCATCTGTATTAGAGTTAACTGGATATACATATTTTAATGTTAAATAATGAGTTATGTAAGGAGTAAAACATGACAGTGTGTGCTGTAATAGGAAAATGATAATGGTGTCATGTAATGAGGCTTGGCGTGAAACAGATTACTGTTACCACCCTGAGGTTGATTATTTTCTATTAACATGATGCCCCAAAATGTTTTATTCCTATTGTACCACAGCAATTTGTCAATTATTGCAGTTTTTAATTTATTAATGAACAACACTGTGCTTTTTAACCATGTAATGTTGTGAAATGTCTGCAAGGTAAGGTAGATCCTGTTATCATTTATAACAGCTATAAACAATTGTTCCCTTATCAGACCAAAAAAAAAAAAAAGAAAAGCCAGAAAGTGCACAGTCCTCTGCCCTGAAGACTCTCCCATGTCAGAAAACTTTCTAACTGTTACAAAACACTGATACTGGAGACTTCTTCCATAAACAAACAAATAAATAAATGTCTCTGTACAGAAAACTTTGCCATGTAACAAGTATACATTTTTCTTTGTTAAATATCAGTGTATTTTTAATCTGTTTATTATTAGCTTTGTATTCTGTGGAGCGTCTACCATGCAAGTCTCTGAGAATGAGTTATTACTTTTCTAGAAATGATAATGTATTAGAACAAAGAGAATTCTATCATTTAAATTACAGCCTTAACTACTGTTGTAGACAATTAATCAGCAGCGCTGTGGTATACAGTACAATAGTGTATGGTTAATGCTGGTGTGTGTGTGTGTGTGTTTGGGAGCATGAACATGTACAAACAAAACAGGCCAAAGATAAATGGCCAGAAATGAAAAGTTAAAACAGGAACCAACAGGTACCCACAGAGGGAGAAACAGTTACTGTAAACAGGAACTAAAGTTGGAGACTCTGTTTAGTTTAAGTGGCTGGATTTTCTTGCACATTTAGTGTTATTTAAAGTGATGTTTCAGCCTAAAGCAAAATAATACTCAGTAACTTTAGTCCATTCTTTCAAAATGTGTTATTAAAGAAGAAAGTAGAAGTGCAGACAGACAGTGACACAGATGTTCTGCATTATATATATATATATATATATATATATATATATATATATATATATATATACATATATATATACACACACATACACACACACACACACACACACCTGAACAAAATCTTAAGACCGGGGGAAACATTCCAAGTATTCACTGGTGGATCATAACCAGGTTGTAAGAACTGCTTCAAAATGTCAAGAAGAAAAAGGAGCAAGAGACAAAAAAAAAAAAACAGAGAATGGCAATTTATTAAAAACTGCATTTAAACTCAAACAGGCTG
>CM074954.1:14110962-14123477 GCA_037577455.1 Pangasius macronema | reverse complement strand
GAAAAGCCAAACGAAAACCAGCACTAACACCTAAACAGAAGAAAACAAGGTTACAGTGGGCTAAGGAGAAGCAATCATGGATGATTGGATGAAAGTAATCATCAGTGATGAATCACGGATCTGCACTGGGGTTGTACTAGTGCATATTATCAAACTAAATAGGTTAGTGCATGTCATTATAGTACACCACTGCATACTAGCACCACATATAGGGAATATAAAAATACTACTTTGGAGCAAACTGATGAATACACATCAAAATTGTATGCCAGTATGCCAGCATATACTAGCATATACTCTCACTGAGCACTTTATTAGGAACATTATACTAATAGTGGGTAGGGTCTTCTTTTGCTCTCAAAACAGCCTCAATTCTTCATAGCATGGATTCCACCAGATGTTGGAAGCATTCTTTTGAGATTCTGGTCCATGTTGACATGATTGCATCACGCAATTCCTGCAAATTTTTCAAGCGCACTTTCATGCGGCGAATCTCCTGTTCTACCACATCCCAAAGGTGTTCTACTGGATTCAGATCCGGTGACTAGGAGGGCCACTGAAGAACACTGAACTAATTGTCATGTTCATGAAACCAGTTTGAGATGACTTTTGCTTTGTGACATGGTGCATTATCATGCTGGAAGTAGCCACATAATGCTATGTGCTGAAATGTTTGCTCACTGGTCTGTTTTAGCTCACTTACCTTTGCACTTTATCCACTATGCAAGTTTAAAATAATAAATATATATTTTGAGAGACCTTTGTGGTCAGGTTTTTATTCAGTGTGCGGACAGCCTCTGCCTTGGATCTTTAACATTTTCTTGCTTCATGCACCTGAGGACATATTTATCTCATTTGAATGCAACTATCCCTCTTCCTTAAATATTGAGAGAGGGTAAGGGGCATTATGGAGTTAATAATGTCTGTACATCAGAAATACATGTGAAATACTTGTTTCTGTGTGGAAATGCAGAGGAAGAGAAAAAAACATCACCTTTTTCCAATGTCCAAATTTTTTGAGCTAGTTTCATGTCTTTCAAAGGTATGTCTAAAACTGCTCAAAATAAGCTGCTAAACTATAACCTGGATAGTAGTATATAGTGTAATTCAAATGTGATAGCTTCTTCACTTTTTTTGTTTGAAGCTATGTTATTATTAATGTCAGCTTGTCCCTCCAAAATCTATGGTAACGAGTCTCCGCTGCTGACTCTACTAAAATAGTATGCCAGCACATGCTTCCATACTTAGCAGTAAATGTCAAAATAATATGCCTGTTATTACTACATGTTGCTAGTACCTTTGTCCAAAGGTACCTTTGTCTCTCAATGTCCTCTGGCAGAAGTTGGTGCATTATAGGTGACAGGAAGCTGTGAGCCAAATGGGGCTCTTGCTGTTTACCTCCTTCACCCGGCCCAAGAGCATGAACACGATAACACAGATGATCGCCTGTGAATGGGAGATAGTAAAACTCCCCTCCGCTGTCTCTCTCACACACACACACTCTTTGCTTTCCCTCTGCGCTCTTCATTTAGTAAACTTGGCAGTCGTCTTTAATCTCGCGGTAAATTGGAGCAGTGGGGGAGTGTGGAGAGTGCTGTATGCAAGTCATTAATTCCTCACTATATCTGTCTGGTGCAATTAGTCACTGTTTGCTGCTGACAATGTGCCATTAATTATGTGTGCCTTCAGTGCTGAGTTTCAGAGCACTGTGACACGGTAAACCTGCTGTTCCACACTGCACTCACCTGCGCAAAGGACATTTTAATTCTCTATAGAGTCACCTATAAATACTGTTCCTGTCCATTTGTTGCTGAATTATTTTCACCTTGGCATTAGAATGATGAAAAGGCAAAAAACTTGTCCACAGAGAGGGGATACAGAGCATGAAATGTGTGAAAAAGGGAGCATGAGCTCTGTGTGAGCACAATACAGTTACTTTTACTGATCAACATTTAATTAATCGCAACATTCTGTAACGTAAAGCTTTGTCCTTGTGTGTAATGCATCTGCTTTTATATTACACAGAACTGTTCTAATGTTAATGCTCTTCTTAAAGATAACTGTATTTGTTTAGATAGATGACTTTATCTTAGGAGAAAACAGTTCATGCAGATCATTTTATTGGATTTCTACTGGGTATTGCTAATCAATCAAGTTCTCTTAAGTGCAGTGTCTAGGAAGGTGCAATATCTAGAATTAAACAGAAATTATTCCAAAGGACTTTCTGTACCAATCTTCTCTGTTTCATGTTGCTTTATAAAATGGCATAACAAACATGATGGAGTCCAATCTAGTGAACACATTATCATTAGGTTCCTGTTGTGTTGGCCAAATTGAATCCTCTTATTTTAATTGGCCTCCATTAGGTTTTCTGCTCAAGGCAATTCCAGCTGGGCCTTGTCTTTATTACTGCCCATGCACCAAAGCAAAGCTGCAGAATATTGATCATGATCATCCTAATCTCTAATGGTTTTAATTGCAGATTGCTTTACAAACCACAAAGAGGTAAACAGGCCTCAGATTTTGACCAACATGTATCTCTTTATCTATGTTAATTTATGCATCGGGTCCAGTGTGTAATCTTCTGTTCTAGCACCATACAGATAAAAACAAGGGAGATTTTAATGTTCCTAAATCAAAGGTGATCTTAGCTTGTGCTGATCTGAGTTGGATGATGGTGCTTTTGGAAAAGGTCTACATATTGCAAGAATGACACTCCTTTAAAATAACATAAGCCTGCTTTCAATACATTGAATGTACTATTAAATAATTCAGGCATGAACAGTCTAAACACACATTAGGGACTGTCATTTGTCTTTATAGCAGTTTCAATCTTTTTGTGAATGATGGTTTTGAAAAAAAAATTTAGGGAGACAATTCTAGTAAGTTCATTTAAACAAATTAAAGTTTGTTAAACTTGGGTTTTTACCTGTTGCAGCTTGTTCGTAGGAGAAAGTTTATATCAGCCATTCAACAAATGTTGATTAAAGTCCTCATTGAATTGCTAGCCTCTCTAGATGTTGTGAAATTGTGGGGCATGCACAGCCCCACTTAGCTTTCATAGAGTTGTGCTGCAGCTCAGCAAGTGACATCAAATCAGCATGGCTGTGCACAGCATCAAAACATAGTAGCACTTTTTACCTTTAAATGAATTATGCTGTATATCCAATTATTTGCTTTGGATCAATCTACATACAGACATATTAGGAGGAAAATATACATCACTCATGACACAGTTAGCTGGTTAGCTTTTTGCTAACAAAAGACGTTTTCCCCCACTTTGTAGCTCAAATGCATGGAGGATGGAAATGACGTAATTCTGATCTTCAACACCAATTTTCGAGGCAAGTCAAATGCAGCATTATTATTACACCTAGTGGTCAAAAATAGAAATTGCAACAAGTGCTAATAGTGGTCCACTGGGGCATAAATCATGCTTAGAGGTGTGGTTTTTGAGATGTCACTGGAAATTTTGTTGAAATCTGGCAACCCTAGTTAATGATATTAGCTCCTCTTTGTGCAACTCACTAGTGACAGGAAACACAACTGTTGTATCAAACACAGTCGAACAAATGTATGTCTCTCAACCGCCTATTACAGGGTTACTCTAGCCTAGATAGTAGACTATAGCATAAGTCAAATGTAATAGCCTCAAACAAAATTAAAATCAGTAGGCTATGTTGTTATTAATGTCTTCCTGCCCCAATTTAACCTAAATGTTAGTAAAAATAGATTTATGCTTTCTAAAAATTAGAGATGTTATTGGCAGAAAAAAAAATCAACTTTGGTTAAAATCCTATTTTCCATTATATTTGGCTGTTTTCCAGACCTACAAACACACACACACACACACACACACACACACACACACACACACACACACACACACACACACACATGTTTATAGTTTTGATTGAACTTACTGCTTCAGACAATCAAAAGTAAAACTTGACAGGACAGGGCACCATGGCACCATACATGTACATGTTCACACATTAATTCACAATTGTGGCAATTTATCTTAGCTAATCCTACTTGAATGTTTTTTAGAGGAAGAACCCAAAGGAAATCCACATAGACACATGGAGTTGACACAGACTGGAGCTGTGGCAGTTATGCAGTTAGGCAAATCTGTAATGATTGACCTGTAGCTCTCTAAACTACAATATCTGAATTATGTATAATAAGCTCCAGTTTGCATGCATAAACTACAATGATCAATAATGGCAGTAAATGATGAATGATTACATCTAAGTAATCAATTAATCTAATGTTGAATCACAAATTCTTTTATATTCATAAGTGAATGTGGAAACTTTACAGGATGTGTATGTAAGTGATAGCAGAAGAGTGAGTGAAATAGAGGAGAGTGTATGCCTTGTGTTAGGATGAGTGGAACCTTGAACACTGATTAGACAGTGTGGATGATATTAGAAAGAAGAGAGAGGAGGATTAGAACCTCTGAGGTGCTGACACATTGCTGCCAATCCCAGCTTGTAGTTAAGATCAGAATTGTTTAAAAAAGAGTGGGATTACCAATCAATGTGGTGATATTTTTAGGAGGGAAACCCATTGACGTGGCACTAAAGAGTCCACTTATTCCATCCAACTGCAGGAAGAATGTTCACAGTGCTTATAACACAGCAGTAACATATTTGCATGCATATTACACAGTAATACCACACCTGTCTATTACACAATAATAAATGTCAGCATGCTAATTACACAGTAATAAAACAAATATGTTTAACACTAAAAAGACATCTGCATGCTTATTACATAGTAATAACATGTTACTGTGCTTATAACACAGTAATAACATCTGCATGCTTATAACATAGTAATAACATGTCACCATGATTATAACAGAGTAATAACATGTCTCTGTGTTTATACCACAGTAATACCACATCTGCATGCTTATTACAAACATTATAAACATGAAGATCTGTAATTACTATGTAATAAACATGGTGACACTGAAATAAGCATGCCAATGTGTTATTACTGTGTTATTAGCATGCAAATGTGTTATTACTGCTATATGCATGCAAATGTATTATGACTGCCTAATAAACATGGCGACATATAACTGTTATTAGCATGCAGATGTGTTATTACTGTTGCAAGCATGCAGATGAGTTATCACTGCCTAATAAACATGGTGACATTTTACTGTGTTATAAGCACACAGATTTGTTACTGTTATAAGTATACAGATGTGTTCTTACTGCATAATAAACACAGCAACATGTTAATACTGTTTTATTAGCATGCAGATGTGTTATAACAGCGTTATAAGCATCCAGGTGTGTTATTCAATTCAATTCAGTTTTATTTGTATAGTGCCTTTAACAATGGACATTGTCACAAAGCAACTTTACAGAAATCGATTAAAATTAAATTAAACCAAAATAAATTGTAAGTATGTAAATTTATCCACCAATGACAAGCCAAATGTAACTGTTTACTATATTGACAAATAGTGTAATTGTGCAACCAGTAAATCACAGTTTTCACATGAAGTCTGGTCTGTTAAACCTATCCACCAAAGTTGCTAGTGGCAACCGCAGCCCCAAAGCCACCACAGCAATAGCAGTCCCAAGCCATCACAGTACAACTCCCCATACGAGATCCCCAAGCCATCTCCACAGCCCCCAAGTGGGACAATTCCCAGCAATCCCAATGATCTTCAGGCCATCCATGTGGGGCTACTCTAGAAGTAGAGCATCAGGATTGATCAGGCAGGTCCAGGGAGCAGAAGGGGTTAGGATCACTGGTATCTTAGAAGTAGTATGTGTAGTGAGAGAGAGAGAGAGAGAGAGAGAGAGAGAGAGATTGTTAGGTAAGCTTTTTCCTGTGATGTTTAAGGACAGTGTATTTTGTGTGCAGAGTGCAAGCAGGGACTCCGGCAAGACTAGCTGTGACAGCGTAACTAAAAGGGACAGCCAGAAGGTAACACAGACATGAGCCACCTTGGAACATAAAGTGGCCAGCCACTCCACCGTCAACAAATCTGAGTGAATGTGTGACAGTTGGGGAGTGACAGCATCCAAACATCCCAGTTGACCTCAACACTCTATGATTGTGAACCCTGCAGACCTGCTCCTTTAACTAAGAAAAAATATTCACATATGTGACCTAACAAATATGTTTTCAGCCTAGATTTAAACATTAAGACTGTCTCTGAGCCCTGAACACTAACTGGAAGGCTGTTCTGTGGTGCTTTGTAAGAGAAAGGTACCAACAAATAGCCTGCACCTGGGGTGATGTGGTCATATCTTCTGGTTCTAATAAGGACTGGAGGTTGTTTATGCATCCACTGGAACATCCAGACAGTCACGTATAAGCATAGCTGCTGTGCTACAACCTTTTCTAGGATCTTGGCGATAAAGGAGAGATTTGATATTGGCCTACAGTTGGACAATTGACAGGGGTTGAGGTCTGTTTTTTTAATCAGGGGTTTGATAACTGCTAGTTTAAAAGATATAGGTATATAGCAAGTGCTAAGGTAAGAATTGATTATCTTTAGAAGAGGTTTGATTGTTTCTGGAATTATCTGTTTGAAGAAATATGTAGGTCTCTTGAAGGGGAGAAAAACATTCGAATCATTGATCTGATATCATTATATTATCATCTACATGGCTCGTTATAAAACTGGTTATAAATTAATAGTCTGAATTTTTTACCATTGAAAAAATTAATGAAGTCATCACTGCTATATAATGATTGTGTGCATGTTTCTATTGTCTTATTCCTAGTCAATTTACTACAGTAATAATTAAGAATCTAAGATTGTTTTTGTTATCTTCAATAAAGGTGGAAAGATACATTGATCTAGCAGCACATAGAGATTTTCTATAGCTCAAAAGGCTCTCCTTCCAAGCTATTTGAAATACTACCAATTTAGTTTGACGCCATTTACATTCAATTTTTCCAAGTGGTCTGTGTGAAGGTGCGTGGGTGATTGTTATACAAGGGTGCTAGCTTTTTCTCTCTAATGGTTTTTCTTTTCAGTGGAGCTACCTTATCTTGTGTGTAGCAGAACGTTGATTCTAAGCATTCAGTTGCCTGATCAAGTTCTTTGAGATCAGACAGTGATTCATTCATGGTCAGTAACTACTGATACAACTCTGTGCATTTGCTGACATGAATGCATGTTTGACCTGTAGGCATGGCAAGGTGCATATATTATGATTAAGATAAATTTTAAATGAGATGAGATAATGATCTGTGATAGCTTCAGACTGCGGAAATGTCACTATTTTCTATATTTAATCTGAATGTTAGTATTAAATCAAGAGTGTGACAACCACTATGAGTGGGTACTATTACATTCTGATTAACCCCTACTGAATCAAGAATGGAAACAACCACTGTTCTCTGAACTTCTAAAGCTCTTGGTTGATGAGACTTCTTTCAGATGTGGATGGCGACTCTCTTGAGCTGTTAGTTGAAGAGAATTCCTTGAAGATGTTGGTAGAGACTCCCTGAAGATGGTGATGGACTCTTGCAGAGATGAGTTGGATGAGACTTCAGCAAAGATGTGTTGAATGAGACTCAGTTTCCTTTGTGTCAGTGGGTTTTAACCCTTTTAACTCAGAGTTTCCTTTGTGTCAGGGGGTTTTAACCCTTTTCAGTTGGGCTGACCCCAAAGTGTTTGCTCCAATCAGCAGGATCAGCAGGGTTTAAACTGTATTCTCCTCCTCTGACACTAATTAACATTCTGGTCTCTGAGTTATGTGCTTTGCAAACTTTGCACAAGGTTAAGTTAGAACTTTAGTCAGGAGTTTTGGTAACATGCATGTAATACATTGTATTCAACTTCACGTTATACCAAGCCTTAAGAAAATCAATAGCGATCACACACATACTAAACACAACATACCTGCTGTTATTGATACACTCACAAACATCATGATACCTGTTAAATGATCAAAAGCATCATGATGACCTGGTGGCTATATGCATGATACACATGCTGAATGACATTCAAAGAGGCAACAAGTTTTCAAACTATGGTGCATCATCTTAAAGTCATTGTCCTTACAGGAGATGTAAAGTAGCCCTATGTAGTCTGTTAAAACTGGGTTATGTGGAATGTGTGAAGGGTGGTGAACTTTGTGTTCCTGGGGAGAACAAAAGTCTCATTTGATGAGGGTCCTTGGGTGAGTCCCCCCCCCCCCCTTTTTGTAGTTATCATTTTTATCATCGTGTTGGGTGAGCCATCTGGTCTTGGCCGACGGCCTAGACTAGTGAGTTTGACAGAGGTTCCTCTTGGCTAAGAGGATTTGTCCTCTGGTCAGGGATGTCCTATCAGTTGCCGATTTTGCACAGGACAGTTGAAAGCCAGCAATCAGTAAACAAGTGGTAATTAACTTGGCTCTATAAAGTCTGGGAGCAGGATTCCTAGTTTTATGGCTTCTTTGCTTTCCTTGCCTGTTTGCTTCAGATTCTACAACATTAAACTCCTGATCAGTAATAGTTTCATTAACAATAAGCGCTTTGCACGTAAGAGATCTACTATTCAATAGTAATAGGTTCAGATCAAAGGTGCTGGCTGTGCATTTGGTTTGATTTAACGTTAATTAGGGTATTAAAACAAACTTTGAGTATTTCTACATTTTTGTTTAGCTCGAGGAAGCAGGTTGGTTTAGCCTGCTTATCTGGACGATTGCTAACTCCGCCTAAGGAGTCCATACTTTCCCCTACAGAAACTACTCTGCTCTCACTGATCCTCTCTAGATTCTGGATACGCACCACTTTGCCGCAAACATCTCCATCAGAGAGCTAACTAATTTACACTTAGCACAGATAAAGCTATTACTAATGACAGAGGAAGAGTGACTAAACATCCTGCACTTGACACACTGAACAAGCTGAACGTTTGACATGTTTAATGTGCATTTGTTGAAGATTAGTTGATATTATTTTAGATGGCATGGATCAGGCGTGGATGACTTCTGCTGGCTGTCTTGACAAATGTCTTGACAAATTTCTTATGTTCTGTAAAGCTGCTTTGAGACAATGTTCATTGTTAAAAGCGCTATACAAATAAAATTGAATTGAATTTATAAACATGCAAATGTGTAAGAACTGTGTAATAAAAATGGTCACATGTTATTACTGTGTAATAAACATGCATATCTGTTATTACTGTGTTAAAGACATGGTGATGTGTTATTACTATGTAATAAGCATGCATTAGTGTTATTGTGTAATATGCATGAAAAAGTGTTATGACTGTGTAATAAACAAAGTGACGTGTGATTACTGTGTAATAAGCATGGTGAATTGTTATTAGTGTGTAATAAACATTCAAATGAGTTAATACTATTTAATTTAGATGCATTTGTGTTATTACTGTGTAAAAAATATTAAAATGAGTTATTACTGTATAATAAGAATGGTGACATGTTATTACTATGTAATAAGCATGGCAGTGTGTTTTTAATATGTAATAAATATGCATTTGTGTTATTACTGTGTAATAAAGGTGCAGATGTGTTATTATGGTGTAATAAACAATACATGTTATTAATGTGTTATAAGCTTGGTGACATGTAATTACTGTGTAATAACATTAAAATGTGCTATTACTGTCTAACAAAAATGGTGAAATATTACTATGTAATAAGCATGGTAACATATTATTACTATCTAATAAACATGCATTAGTGTTATTACTGTTTAATAGCCATGAAAGTGTTATTACTATGTAATAAAAAAGTGACATGTTATTAATGTGTTATAAGCATAGTGACACGTTATTACTATGTAATTAGCATGGTGATGTATTATTACTATGTAATAAACATGCATTAGTGTTATTACTGTGTAATAAACATTGTGACATGTTATTACTGTGTAATAAACAAAGTAACATGTTATTAATGTGTTATAAGCATAGTGACATGTTATTACTATGTAATAAGCATGGTGATGTATTATTACTATGAAATAAACATGCATTAGTGTTATTACTGTGTAATAAACATAGAGACATGTTATTACTGTGTAATAAGCATGGTGACATGTTCTGACTTTGTGATAAACATGCATTAGTATTATTAGTGTGTTATAAGCATGATGACTTGTTATTACTGTATAATTAGCATTCATGTGTGTTATTACTATGTACAAAAACATGCTTTTGTGTTATTATTGCGTAATAATGGTGCAGATGTGTTATTACTGTCTAATAAACAATATATCATGTTATTGCTGTGTTATAAGCATGGTGACATGTTATTACTGTGTAATAAAATGCAGATGTGTTATTATTGTGCAATAAGCAATTTAACATATTACTGTGTAATACGATTTCAGATGTTTTATTAGTGTGTATTTAGCACGATGATGTTATTATTATGCAATAAACAGATGTGTTATTACTCTGTTTTTAGCAGGTGTGTTATAAACAAAGCAACAGGTTATTACTTTGTTGGAAGAATGCAGGTGCGTTATTCCTGTATTGTAAACATGGCAGGAAGTTATTATTGTGATATAAGCATGCAAATGTATTATTAGCATGCAGATGTGTTATTACTGTTTTATTCCCTGTTAAATGCTATCACTGTCATATCATATGACTGCATAACGAACAAATCAACATATTATTGTGATATTAGCATGCAAAAATGTTATTACTGTGTTATAAGCATCCAGATGTGTTACTTAATGCAATTCAATTTTATCTATGCAGCACTTTTGGTAAGAAACATTTCCCTGAGACGATATGAAGAAGAAACCTTGAGAGGAACCAGACTCAAAAGGTAACCCATCTTCATCTGAGTGCTAATGGATAGTGCTATCATAAATAAATCCCTTCTATAACTGTTTATAATAAGGACAAATTGTGCAATTATGCAANATGAGATCCCACAGCCCCCAATTCGCATCATTCCCAACAATCCCAATGATCTTCAGGCCGTCCATGTGGGGCCATTCTCAGCAGCAGCAAGTAAACTGAACTGATGAGAACTCCAACCATAACCAGGGAATCAGGATGGATCAGGCAGGTCCGGAGAGCAGAAAAGGTCAGGATCACTGGTATCTCAGAAGTAGCATGGGTAGATAGATAGATAGAGAGAGAGAGAGAGAGAGAGAGACAGAGAGAGAGAGAGAGAGAGAGAGAGTGGGAGGGATAGACCCTCTGGGGTCTGAAGGTGTTTCGGGGACCTGGAGAAGTTTTGACATGCCCTCACATTTGTGCATTTTTCATATATATATATATATATATGTATATAAACTTGAAAATGTGTTATTACAGTGTAATAAGTATGGTGACATGTTAATACTATGTAATAAGCATTCAGATGTGTTATTACTGTGCAATAAGCATGGTGACATGTTATTATTATGTAATAAGCATTCATATGCGTTATTACTGTGTAATAAGAAATGTGTGTTATTATTGTATAATAAACCATGTGATATGGTATTACTGTTATTAGAATGGTGTGTAATAAACATTCAATTGTGTTATAAGTGTAATAAGCATGGTTTAATACTATTTAATAAACATGCAGATGTGTTAGTACTGTGTAACAAGCAATTTGATTTGTTATTGCTGTATAATAAACATGGTGACATTGCTGTGTAATAAGAATTCAGATATGTTATTAATGTGTATTAAGCATGCTGACGATATTACTGTGTAATAAACAAGTAGATGTGTTATTACTGCAGTTTAAACACACCCACATGTTATTAGTTATTAGCACCGAAATTAATGTGTAGCAGGACAGAAAGTGCTTGGCCCCTGTATTTGCTGCCTGCAGCTATATATTATTAGGGGCCCAAGCACTGAAGGTGCATAGGCACCCTTTAGTGATTGTATGTGTTCTTTTTCTTCTACTGTACTTCCTATGTGATTCTGTGGCAGCTATGTAAATTGTTTTTTAAAACAGTTTTGTCTCTTCTTCTCCTACAAACTTTGTTCCCTCATTAAATTTGAATCACAGCATCATGAGACTATCCTAAAAAAATTGTTTCTTTGATTTTTGATATATGGAATGGTTTGTCCATAACACACAAATTAATTTGATGGCAAAGCCACCAAACAGAAAGTGATGACATATCTCAGCAATGGTGTGATGCATTCTGACCAAACTTTAAAAAGACCTCACACTAAGAGTCTCAAAGAGCCACTCAACTTATTGCTACCGATTTCCTTGAAGGTCCTGATGTTGTGGACTTAAGGGTTTTGTGCTTTCTCGAACAGAAAGTGGGCCATTTAGAAATGTTTTATGAACAGTTTTTTTGCTTCTTCTCCTACAGATTTTGTCCAATCATCACCAAATTTGGAATGCAGAATTGGGAGATGAGACTGATAAAAAGTTATTACTCAAATTTTTGATGTACGGGACAGTTCATCCATAACATGCAGGTGAATCTGATGGCAAAGCTGCCAATCAGGAAGTGATACATATACACATATACATATACACACACACACACTATATTACCAAAAGTATTCGGTCACCCATCCAAATGATCAGAATCAGGTGTCC
>CM074954.1:14072808-14100947 GCA_037577455.1 Pangasius macronema | reverse complement strand
ACACAAAAACACCTCTAGATCAAAATCTTTTTTTCTCTCACTCTATATATATATATATATATATATATATATATATATATATATATATATATATATACACACACACATACACTCATGGGACACTTTATTAGGAACACTACACTAAAAGTAGGGCCTCCCTGTGCTCTCAGAACAGCCTCATTTCTTCATAGCATGTTTTCCACAAGATTTTGGAAACATTCCTTTGAGATTCTGGTTAATGTTGACATGATTGCATCACACAATCCCTGCAGATTGTTCAGGTGCACTTTCATGCTGCTAATCTCCCATTCTACCACATCCCAAAGGTGTTGTATAGAATTCAGATCCGCTGAGTGGGAAGAGCACTCACTGTCATTAATTGTATTGACACAAGTGTTTTATCCAAAATAGGACTGAAATAAGGTGTCTCAGTCATGTGTTTTTAAAGTTATAGCCATCTTCTATTAGCCAGTAATAAAAAAATATAGGAAATCTATAATCAATTTTCACAATTTAGTTAAAGGCTTGTTCAGTTACACATGAACTGCATTTCTTCTTTTTTTTATATTCAACATGTAACTGAATCAGATTTATTAATTCGTGCAGTGTGGCGTTGAAATACGTGACCTTTATTTTGAAATGTCTTCACAGCGCAATACAGTTTCTGGACCTGCGCTATCCACCGGCAAAGCACATGCACACATCTTTTAATGCTGTCAGTAATGAAAATCTGGGAATTATTTCACAAAATGTAGAGTTCTTACGTTTTATCTTTGTGTACATGCTGAGCTACTTTTAACAAGCCAACGTTTAGCCAAGTTGTGAATTAGCAGGTTTATCCGACTAACGATGAAGTAATAAAACCTCTGGCTATATTCTATACTTTAAAACATGTGATTTAATTACAAGCTACTTTATAAGCAACGTGAAATTGACTTTACCCTGATTAACAGAAAATAATACCGCTGTAAACACGCGCGAGCATATACAAGCAGCTAAGTGCAACAGCAGGTGACGTTATGAGTTTTCGCACATGCGCACTGACGGGGAAAACGAATTCTCCGGAACCGGCAGGAACTCAGGAGCCGAGGAGGCAACTTTTCCCGAAACTATCCCACCCAGGCCATTAAGTCCATACACAGTAGTGTAAGCGAGAAACACTAGGTCAGGTGGTGTGAAATGTATGCGAAAAAAACGTGTTGGACTTTAACAGGAGCGACGGTAGCGTGTGTTCTCGCGCTGTACCTGCACCACGTCCCGCGCTTTGTCGCTGGTGGAGACTCAGGTAATCTGCTGCGCGTGCCTTTGTTTATATCACACGCAGCCAATCAGCTTCTGTCTGTCTGTCTGTCTGTCTGTGTGTGTGTGTGTGTGTGTGTGTGTGTGTGTGTGTGTGTGTGTGTGTGTGTGCGCGCGCGCGCTACCGTGAGCATATGATAGCTTAATGCACATATTCATATATGACTGCACTCACTCGTGTTGGTTTGCTAGTTATAATATCAGCACAACAACCCCTGTTACAACATCCACCTATATATACAGTCATTGGTTGTAGACTATACGTTTTGTTTACTACCGTTTCTGGACAGTGCACACCCACAAGCGATAATAGTAGCAGTTGCTACACACCCACAAGAGATGAACTACGTACAACAGCATGGATACAGAGTCAGGCTTTATGAGTTGACTGAACCTGCTCTTCAGACTTGTATAACCAGCAGCTGTGATGTGAGCTGGAGAGCCAAAGGGGTCTAAAAAGTCACTTAGATGGCAACTCTGGCTCTATCACACCCACTTCAACTCAGGAGGGACTGTTAATGTTATTTTATTATTATTTTTTTTAAGGGAGATGTATAAAGTAAGAATTTCATTGTATGGTCTAAACCGTTGTGTTTTCACTGTGCATATGACAATAAACCTCTTGAATCTTGAATCTTAATTAGCTGATCAATTGAGCTAGGCGTGTTGGGAGCATATAAAAGGCTAAAATGTGCATAGCACGGGTTACTACAGGACCAGCATGGTGAATGTGTGGTTTAATGTGCTGAAAAGAGATTATGAGATTGAGCGCTACCACATTACTGTTAGGACTGTACAATACATCACTTGCAATACTGATATCACCCGCAATATGCAAATATGAATTTGAACAAACCACCTCAGTTTGGATGATAAACTGTCGCATCAGCATGATTCAGAAAGGGTCAAACAAATGCATATCACATGTTTACCAGTTCACCAGGGCATGTCATTATTGTGACACTGCTCAATATATTCACTCTTTTTATCCATGTCATACAGCACCAATCAATATCTGTGATGATATGTGCAAAGCCTTGGGGAAAGCCTGTGAGCGTGGATGGTGCACCAGGCCTTCTCGGCCAACATCAGTGTCCTACCTCACTAATGCTCTTGTGGCTGAAATCCCCACAACCATGTTCCAAACTCCTTCCCAGGAGAGTATTCCCAGTAAAGTGGAGGTGATTATAAGAGCAACTAAATCTGGAATGGGATGTTCAAAAAGCACATTTGGGTGTGACTGGCCAGGTGACCAAATCCTTTTGGCAATATAGTGTATTTGCATGGCTATTTGTGAGGATTTTAAACCACCTGGCAAATGTCAGGCTTGCAGTGTAAATACAGAAAAATGTCTAAAATAAAACTGGGAAAATATCTGCTTTTGAAAAAGGAGCATTGCAGTGGCCAGAATTCTGTCCTGGTAACTTCTTCCTTGGTTCCAGTCCATGCTGGCTTTTTGGAGGTGGAAAAACAAAATCCCTGCGCATGGTGCACAGAAACAATGCATGACATGGGTGTGATAGAACCAGCTGAATGCTCTGCAGAATATTTCTAGGTCTCCGTCTTGCACTCCTAATCCCTTTAGCTGTGCTACACCCTGGAGTGGCAAAACAAGTTCCCCACAGGACCACTGTTGTCTAGGAATTTGATTGTGGAAATGATGGAGATTAAGGAGGAGAAAGACTGCTTTGGATGCCCAGTGCTCTACTGTCACAAAGACACTTGGCTCTTTCTGCTGCTGCTCCTCTTTCACTGTATTTCTCCCCACCTTGCTCTCCACTAGCTGGCATAGATTTTTGCTTTAACAGAGCATTGCATGAATAAAAATGGGAGATAACTATATCTGTCTTTGTGTATAATATAACAAAATTTGATTAAAGATAGAACCATGTCCTTGGAGATGATGTGGGCTTGACCTCACCATGTGTGACTTGGTCTGTATGAGTTCATGGGTGTGCTAAATCAAACAGTGAAAGCAAAGAATATTCCAGTACTGAAGAGCCTGCACTCACAGATAGAGGAGCTCTGACATGACAGCAAAACAGCCATGCTTGACTGAAATGTTGGAACTGCCAATTTCAGAATTTCAGCAATTCACTGAGCATTTAGGGTTGCATCAGCAAACACAGTTTATAGGATTTTCCAGTGGTTAGTGTGTTGCATCAAACAGCGTTTCTCAGATTTTTGCCATATTTTGAATTTCCCTCTGTTTGCAAACAGCCATGGTGTCCTTGCATCCTTAAAAAATCTTCTTTGGTCTGAAATTAAGTAAAAGTCCTTAATATGAAATTAGTCCTAAATTCAAATTTACACAGTCTTATTAATTTAGGGTTATCAGATTCATGACCTATTGTCATGTTTTTTACTTATGCAATTGCATATGTTTTGAAAAGATTGACATATCACACACTAGATAAAACAGCTTCACTTGCACAAAACAAGGCAGTGTGTGGAATTGAGGCTAGCTTTAGCACACATAGATGGACTGATATGGGAATTTCAATTCAATATGTCTGGAAAAAATGTAGTTGTACATAAGAATTCAAAATTTAAGATATTCTTATATAATTGAAAACATGGTATTAAATTACATTACATTTGAAGTGGAAAATAAAATCTCTTAAGGTACCTGTAAGACATCCTGCACAAAAAAATATTAAAAGGGCTTAAGAATATAAATTAAAAATATATGTATATTTT
The DNA here is from genome assembly GCA_037577455.1 of Pangasius macronema. Classification (NCBI taxonomy): domain Eukaryota; kingdom Metazoa; phylum Chordata; class Actinopteri; order Siluriformes; family Pangasiidae; genus Pangasius; species Pangasius macronema. Next base: position 14,096,948 of record CM074954.1, on the reverse strand, counting down.
ACCAGTTATTAAAAATAATTAATTTTACAAATAATTATTTGTAAAAAACAAATCGGAAGAGAGGGAACGTTCGTCTGTGTAAAAACCTAATTTCTTTTGGAAAGAGTCTTTGCAGTTAATTCCTATTTAGACTGTGTTCAAGTTAGTATTTCTATTGCTAAATTAAGCTCAGGTTTAGTTAATTACTTGTCATCCTGATTATTCTCTGGATAAAACCTCAATGTGTACTCAAAAACTTGGGAGTTACATTTAGCACAATGTACATCATCAGGTTCATAGTTAAAGCCTTTTATGAATGACTGCAATGTTTCTTCATCTGGTCTGCACTGGTAACCAGTAGCTATGTCAAACACACAGTGCTTAGGGTTCATCAGAATATATGTGCAATATCCAAAAACACATTTTCTTAAAACACCTCCTGCTCTCTCCAATAGATGGCAGAGTTTGGTGTTAATTATAAACTACAAACAAGTTAATTTGTTACAGCACCTCAGCATCAATGTTTTAGTTTATACATTGGTCATTTGTCCTGTTTGAGACTGTGATACTTGCTTGTGTGTATATGTCTTTTATACAGAACCAGAAAAAAGAAAGATTACAATACATTACAATAGGGCTGAGGATGTTAAAGGCTTTAAAATATCGGTTGTTGTGGTGTGTGTTCTGTGTGTGGCACTGCATAAAGACCTGTGGGAGTGAATGGATGTGGGATGATGTATACATTACTAGATGATTGAGGAGACTTGTGCCTAGAGTATATAAGAGTGTTCTGTCTACGAATGGGGACTGTGGAGAGACTGAATGTGTTTGCCTCTGTGTGTGTGTGTGTGTGTGTGTGTGTGTGTGTGTGTGTGTGTGTGTGTGTGTGTGTGCGCGCACTGCCTGGGGATCAGGGGAGCATCACACGATGGAAGAGAATGAGCGTGCCGCTTATGAAATGTCACACTGGGAAGATTTGCAGGTTTTGATCCGGGCAAATTAATGCAAAACCCCAGTGCGAGTATTTGATTTGGGAAAACTTTCGGGAGTTGACTTGTCTCTTAATAATAATTATTGGGTTTACATTAATTTCCCTCTCTGTTATTTCTACCACAGGAGAGTTGATCACCGCTGCTTGTGAGCTGGGGGTAAGCATTAGCCATTATTGTTTAATCAATTCACTCATTAACTCTTAGAAGCATTAAGGAAGTTTAATTAAGTATGTTGGGAGAAAAAAAATGGTTGATTAATTTACTTTGCAGGCTACAAGTTTTTTTCATCATCCCCTTTTTATGTACTTCTTTTACTAAGTTAGGAGTAGAGAATGCTATAATTTGCAACCCCGTTCTTCAAATCCAATTAGACTGAATGGCAAGGCAATGGCTTTTGTAGGCTTTGCCTTACGTATAGTATAAGGCTCATTATTCTCAACCCCTCTGCTTTTTGTGCATGCATGTGTGTGCTTGTGTAAGCCGCGAAGAATGAACCAAATCGGGTTAACAGTTATAATAAGTTTTATTATTTAATAAAGTTTATTACGCTGCCGTGATCCTTTTAGGGAGGCTGTGGCAGTATCAGTGTGCCAGTAATCCCTCGCTCCCTCTGTCCGTGTGGCCTCAGGCTGGATCGCTCTCTCCGGGCAGCAGGCCGCTGGCTGTACCCTACTCCTCCTCCCTTGAGCACTGGATCTACTCCTTTAAGCTCCCTGAGGCATGCCCGCTTCACTCCATTCCAGCTCTCGACCTGTGTGTTCTACACTTCTGTAGTGTACCACACACGCACAGGCACAATTCCACCTCTCCAACCTCCTTCCTTACCATACACTCTACTAACACGCATGCCTGAATGAGATCACCATACGCGCACACACGCGCACACACGCGCACACACACACACACACACACACACACACACACACACACACACACCTCTATTTCCACCTCATGATCACCTTGTTGGCACTGCAGGGTGCCCTTCCTGACCCTACCATCTGTTTGCCATACTGTCTCTGTTTCTTCTGTCCTTTCCGTGCCCTCTGTTTCTCTCACACTCTCTCTTGCTCTCTGCTTCCATCCATCCCACAGAAATACATCTATCACATATCTTTTTTCTTGCTTTTTTTCTTGTCACAATATATCATTTGTCAATAATTATCTCAAGATCTTTGCAGTGTTCATATTCCAGCAGCAATAATGCAAATAAGCCCTCTAACAGAACACATTTGTTTATTATGCTCCACTAGCAGCCTGACCAAATCTGGCATGTGTTGATTAATAATGTCCCAGGCATACTGGAAAAACCTATTGTTTTTTAAACTACACCAATTTGCCTTAACACATTCGTTGCAAGGTATTTCATGATTATGGTGTGTAGCAATATAAAGACAATACTTTCTTTTTGTGTATATAATGCTGTGTTTAATCAAACGCATTATGGTCAGTTGTACCTGGCCCTAGCTACCAGCGCACATATTAGCCCCACTTTTCTTAAGGATTTTTGTATCTTCAAACAGAGCTCTCGTGCTCTCTTTCACGCTCTCATTTTCACATCTCTTGGAAATCCCCTTACTGTAGAGTGTGCTGTGTGTCTCTGCCATGCCTGTGTGTGTTATCGGGCCAGTAGGAGAGCGGCAGCCTTTAATAGCTCAGCCCTTATCGCTCCTGAGGGGACTTAGTGCCTAATTGCTGGGAATGCAACGAGACAGGAGATCAGGGCTTTGGAGGGTTATCAGGAGGAGATGTGTACGTGTCTGTGTGTGTATGTGTGTGTGAGAGATTGATGCAGAGAAGCCATAACTAATAAAACAGAGGCCGTCCTTGAGTAGAGAGGAGGAAGAGGACGAAAGAAGGGGGGTGGCTAGATCAGGTCACTTTTATCCTACACTGTTTTCTTTGTTGCAGTATGTCAGTTTTCTGAATGCTGTCTTCTCTCAGGTGGCCCATCCCCCTGGATATCCTCTCTTCACCATGCTGGCCTCGCTGACCCTCCGTCTGCTTCCTGCCACTTCTCCTGCACATGCCGTCAATGTGCTGTGTGCTGTGCTAGGGGCCGTGGCTAGTGGGGCACTCTGCTACACTGTCTGCAGGTAGGAGCCTCTCACCTGAGAGAGTAAGTGGCTGAAGTTACTGTAATACAGCTTTCTGTCTGATCAAGCCTTTATGCAATGAAAAAAGGAATATGAAGGGGCAGTGCTTCTGCATGCTTTTTATTAGATATGCATCAGTACCATTTTTTTTCAGACTGAGTGTGAATACATGTTTTTTTTTGTTACTCATCAATACTGATATTCAAATGAGTAACCTCCTTAGTATTAATAAACCAGGGATATCATGGAACATGATATTTGGCTCTGTTTGTGTTTTCTCAGTATAACGAGTGGCCATGAAAGTGCACACAGGCGTATTTATGTACTTAGGCTGCTAGGGTCATTCTTTATATAGCGTTAATTATTTAACTGGTGGGTTTGGTTTCACATCAGAAAAGCTCTTCTGTACAGCTCTAATTAAATTCCATTTTTATCTTGGGTGTTGGTTATTTTACTCATCTAGCATTGACTGTAGACATTTGTTTTTGCCCAGCCAATGTTTATTGTAGAGTCAGTTGTTGCTGTGTGCTGCTAGCAGTGAACTCCTCGTGCTGGGTTTTATCTTTAGGTTAAGGTTGCTTGTATAGTAGGAAGATGCTGTAGTATCTCCTATTGAGTACAGTTTGCAGTCTGCTTTACATTGATTGTAATCATTAAGCCTGAAATACATCAAAATTGCTCTCATTTTGTGTCATCTGTTCATTAGCACGACAGTGTATACTAGGCATATACTAGGTGGGTTTTTTTGTTTTGTTTTGTTTTTTAACTGAGGCACTTCATAATTGAAATCCAGTCATTGCCCTTTGTTACAGGATCTGATCGACCATTTTTGTATCAGCTCAATACAGATCCTGGGTATTGGATCTATGTCATCTTTACTTACACATATTGTCACCTGATATCAGAGTGTTTTTTTTTTTGTTTTTTTTTTGAGAGAAATGTGAGGACCAATACTGATGCCAGTAGCAGTATCAGTGTATCTCTAGTATTTATAGCCAACACCAAGCAAACAAAAACTGCAGCATGGCAGTGTTGTTATTGCCAATAAACTATGTACAGTATGTTGCCTTTCTATTTGAAATGTAGAGAAAGAGCAGAGAAATCCTACCAGACTATGTTTCCCTGTTTACATCTACACATATTAATACATTCCATTGCTGTGCAGGACTTCCTTAATGACGTAAATATTGTATGACTTGCCTGAGGTCAGAGGAGCCACATCAGTAGAGATTGTGAACCAAGCTGACCAAAGATTTGCCCTGAGGCCACTTGTAAAATGCAACTCCTACTCTTAATCCAGAAGGGATTTAGATCCAATTTTGGATTAAGAGACTAAAAAGTCATTACCCATATCCTGGGCTTCCACCTGCCTACATCCCTGCAGCTGATGGGGGATACACACACACACACACACACACACACACACACACACACACACACACACACACACACACACACACACACACACACAAACAAAGATGCAGAACAGATTACATTGGTGGCACACATTCCAGTGCAAAAGCCCTCTTAGATCTTACGTGTCAGTATACAATCTATATTTTCAACTGAGCATATAATAGGTTTTAATGGTTTGTGGTTTTGGCCTCATGGTCATCTACTGGGCTGAGAGCTGTAGCTGGCAAGCATGAGATGCCAGGGCTGGGAGGAGGAAACATTTTGGGGCTTCAGAGCTTCCGGCACTGTCTGGGATGCCCTTCTGGATTGGCATTGGGGTCTTCAGGTATATGCTCTATGCCCGGTGGGAGAGCTGAAATGGAATACCACACCCAGCAGGAACACTACCGGGCAGGCCTGTCCCCAGACTGCCACCCTGGCACCTTGCGCCACTTCATTCCATTGCGTCCATGTGCAATTTGTCATCTTGGGGTTGGGCTTTCACAGATAATTTGTGTGTTATTTAAATAACATGTGAGTCAGTAAGATCTCCAGAAACATTCTTGCCATTTGTACAAAACTGTGAGCACCATTGAGATACCATTTACCAAAAAGTGTTTTGCTTTAGTGTGCTCATTTTTCATATTTGATTAGCAATATTTAGGGAAAGCATTGCATTTAAGTTTATATAGAGACTCTAGCTGAGAGTGTGAATTAAGTAATCATATAGTTTGAAGTAACTAACCAATACCACATGAGCTAAATTTCCTCATCATCATTATTATTTTTCAAATGAACTGGAAGATCCTCAGCATCATGAGTCTTTGATGTTCCAAGTCAAATGAGGTGGATGTCTGTGTATACTGATGGGTTTGGAAGCCATTTCCTTTCGAAAACTGAGTTACCCGCTTCTCAAACCCATCACTTGGCCTCCCTTTGATTTGTCAATTACTGAAACACTTTTCTAAAAAACATGGTTGATAGCCAAATTGAATGTCTTATTATGTTTCCACACTGGTGCTTGATGAGCCTTTGAGGAAGGCCGGCCTCAATAATAACAGTAGTTGTTGAAAGTTGCTTTTAAACCTTTATGGAATATACAGCTATTTGAGATCTTTGAACTCGTAGTTCATGATAACTATTTTCCACTCAAAAATAATAAATAATAAATTTAGATTTTAATCTAAATAATAATTTATAAAATAATAATTTAGATTTTATTTGGTTTGCACGATTTGAAAAAAAAAATGGTACAAGTATTCTGAAGATATTTTTGTCTTAAAGCTTTCAAGTCAGGTTTCTGATAACAGACAATTTACCTTCTAATATCTAGTAACCTTCATTTATGTAGACTATTTCCAGCACCAAGGAAGCCATGACATACTTAATCACTTGTCACACAATCACACAGACATTGTGATTAATGTCTCTGGCTGGAATTGCTTCTCTACTGGCACAAAATTCTTCAATAGTAGACTAGTGTAATGTCTGCTAAAGTTTCTTATCACTAATCATCTTGATCTTACATTTCGTCCCTGTGATCAAAGTACAAACCTCCATCATCTAGTTGAGGCAAAGCTCAAATGATTTTTCACTATGGTTGCTCCCTACATAAGACAAAACATGAAGGCCCTACCTAGTGCTCTCATGAACAGTTTAGAAAGTAATTTGAGATTCAGGTCCAGAAAATTGTACTGAACCTTCTGTGTTTTCACTAAAGATGAAAGATTAAGTGAAAGTTTTCATTCATTTACTCATTTTCTGTAAGTAATTTATCCTGGTCAGGGTTGCAGTGGATCTGAAGCCAGTCCCAGCAACAGTGGGCTCAAGGCAGGAGAATTAACCCCAGATGGTACGGCAGTCCATGGCAGGGCACTACACACACACATTTGTATCTAGCGGCAATTTAGCATAGCCCATCTGCCTATCTGCCTGTTTTTGGACAGTGGAAGGAAACCAGAGAACCTGGAGGAAACCCACGTGAGCACAGGAAGAACAGGCATAACTTNTGTGCAGACAGTAATCCGAGCTCCATGCACATTTTAACATTAAATGAGATATAGTTTCATTTTAAAATAGTTTTTTTTTTTAAGTTTGAATACTGTTTAATAAATTGCACATATCATCACCACTTGAATTCATACAAATCCTATGAATCAATGCATATTTCAAACAGTAAACAACAATCACTCAGCATTTTCCACACCTTCCTGAGAACTTCATTACATAACACAATCAGCCATGTGGTCTAAAAGGGACTCCACCCATCCTCCCTGCTGCTTGTTTGCCCAGGCTTCTCTCTTCAACACATGCGATGGTACACACCTGCCAAGATCAGGCTGGACCAGTCCTGAGTACAGCAGCTGATTTCACAGCTGGCTGCGCTCCAGAGCCCACCTGTCTCACTGCGTTTTTGTTTTTCTAGGGCCCTTCACCATATGGCTGTAACTCTGCTCTCCACATCATAGCCGCCACATTCACCCAGTGTTGCATGCTTCTCTATCGGATTTTTAAATCAGACTGTGTTAATGTTGCATACAAGAGTGATTTCAAGCAATTAGAAATGTTAAAATGCTTTAGGTTTAGAAATCATTATTATGTATTCCCAACTGCGTTTCTTTTGGGAAGGATTGTCTTATTAGCACATACCAAATGTTGACTAGAAGGATACTTTTTTGCTAAATGTTTGCCTTATCCTAACAGTAAGCCATGCCGGTGTTACATCACACAGTGAGACACTGCTGATAAATGGCCACCCCCAGCATGACCAATGCTTCATTTGACATACATGCAGTAATACTCCTTAACAGATATTTAATAAAAAAAAGTCATTTCCTCTGATTATTCGGTTCAGAATAAGGGGAAATACAGTTATTTTACAGTATTATACAATTACTCTAATTTCTCTTTGCCTGGAGGCCCAAGATTGTGTCTGCTACACTGGAAGTCAGCATTACATCCATATTACATCTCCACAGGCACTTCCTAATAGCAGTCACCAAGCAAGGAGAGGATCAGAGTTTGCCTATTACCATATGTTCAAAATTAATACAGTCTATACAACTGTGCATAATTCCGAACCATGGATGACTAATGACTTTGCTGCAATAATGATGGTGGAAGAAATTGCAGAATGACATACACACTTAGAGTCTGTTTGTCCACATGGTGCGGGTAGTTAGGGGATTAAAGATGGCTTGCTGCGGGAAATTGTTTTACTGTCCGTATTGTTTGGGGAATGATTAATTTTTGGCACGCACTGTGCAGAATGCTCTATACTGTTTCAACCTTTCCTCCAGCCTTTAAACCTTTAAACACCCCTAGGCTGTTCTCATAGACACTGTTCACATACTGTACGTTTTTGTGTTTTTGCAAGATATAAAATGAATATCAGTTTTTGTGCAACAAATACTTTCAAATTAGTGGTAAAATGTGATCAGTCATATACTGTAATACTGTATTTAATGCCCCAATGCATGTTTTGTAATATGTTACATTTCAGAATAAACACTCAAATCCATCATAATGAACTAACCTTCATCAAATATATAGCCCCTTGAATTAAGACTATTACTGATTAATAAGTGACAAATGTAGTGTAGATTGGAGAATTTGGAGATCTCGACAAGACCCCAGGTCTGATACATTCTTTGTTTCTTTCTTATTAGTTTCACTGTAGTTACTAATTCATAGTAGTTACTGAATAAAGGGCTGTATTCTGAGTTGGTAACCTAAGTCCAAGGAAAATTATGCATTTTCATAGAAGAATTATTCTGTTGCTTAAGTCAGTTTTTGCTCGTCAGTGTGTGCCATTTGCAAATTACCTGCATGAAGTTCACACCTCCAGGGTTGCCAGGTTTTCTTGAGTAGAAGAATTTGAGATTTTTTTTTCGATTTCATAGTTCTGGTCGTGGAAATTTGTGGTTTGTGAACGGACATTCACACTTTTTTAGTCCCTATCTTTCACGTGACTGAAGAAGGAAATAGCGTTGTTTTTCTTTGCTGTCAAATGTAATGCAATGTAACAAGGCAAGAGACAATTAAAAATGGAACATTAAAATCACCAATACAATGATGTGAATGAGAAAATAGCAAGCACTTATATTTATCACATTAAATACTGCAAATGTGATTTAATTTAACAATATATTTTACACCTTCATTATATATATAATATATATATATATATATATATAAAAGATCACACACTGACGTTTAATTGTGAGTATACTCGAGATCACTTTTAATTTGCTATTTTGAGTTGTCAAAGAAATAAAAATAATGCCGATAGTTTTGTCAATTTGAATCACTCTCCTGTACAGAAAATATGCCCACAGGTTGAAGGACAAGCTGATGAAGCATTCATGCTATGCTTAAGCAAACTTTGCCCCACATGCATAACTCTTGCACAACTTTTAAATGGCGTTTAAATCTGTAGTTATGTTTGCATGCAATTTCAAACTATACTATATGCAACTCAACTTGGAATATATGCTTCATATGCTTTAAAATGAACAATTAAATGATAAGTTGAAAGTTTAAGAAGTTAACTCAAATTAACATTAAATATCATAACAATATAAAATAAATTTTATATTGTTATGATATTTAATGTTAATTTGAGTTAACACTAATTTGTTAATTTGAGGGACACTCTTCATTTGAGAGTTAAAAGTACATTAGAGTTTTTACTAAACCTTTCCATTATGTAGTTGATTAAGAGAACAGCTGATTAATCCTCGTGTTGATGGTCTTTATGAAAAGATGTGTTCAAGAATATGATGTATGTATAACTACCTCTGCATGAGTGTGTGCTTATTTTTGTTGACATGCTGCAAAGATGAGGTGCAGAAGTGCACACAGCAGCATCTCAGACAGCACACAGAGATAAAAGCAAATATTCCTCTGATGCTGCACTGGAGTGTCACTCATTCTCTCTTATCACAGAGACGAGAGAGAGAAGCAGACAGAGTTGGAGAAGGGAGTAGGAGAGACCCGGGTGGTCCTGCAAGTACAGAAATGAGAGACGTGAAGCACGCAGCTCATCAAACACCTTCCCTTAGACAAACTGACACTCGTAAATAGAGGGATGTCAAGCGTCATTAGAGGGATAGAGATTTAAAGAGGGGAGTGAATACAGCTGAGCACTCCTGTCAACCTCAGCTACTGATGTTTGGGGGAGGTTTAAATCAGGCTGGATGTGATGTTTCACACTGAGGGCCCCTGCCACTGGATGGAATTCCTGCTGTAGCCCCGTTTCCAGAGTGTGCAGGGGTTAATTGACACACAGGGGGGTAGATTTGAAGGTGTGGGGGGTCTGCACCTTAACCAAAGTGCTTGTGGTTACTCCTCACTCTTCTGTCTGTGTTAACTACTACGTAGCTGATATCACCAAATATACTACTCGTACTCTGACACCCCATTAGCCTGAGTGCACTTACATTCACATACCCAAACATGCTCCATGTTTGTGAAATCGAAAAAAAAAATGACTGTGAAAATAAGGTTGGGAAAGAGGAGGAAGGCAAAACAGTCAAAGAGTTCCGCTCCCCCCGTTTTCTTCTTTTTTCTATCCTTACCCTTCTCTTCTCTCTCTTTTTTCCAGACTTACTTTGCTTTCCCTGCGAAAGCTCCATTGTTCCCCTTCGCCTAAGTCTCATCAGGCTCTTTTGTGGCCGACTATCACAGCGGCAGGCAAAACGGCACTGGAAACGTCTAAATGGTATCATGGCTTGCGATTAAGCGCGCGCGCTGCAGCAGTGCTGCCGCTGCTTATGAGTCAGGTCTGATAAGGCGGGGGCCCTGCTCTCTACTCAATTTCAGATACCGTTAATGGAATCTGTCTTGTGCGATTGTAATGTGAGAGCTCCTAATTTGCCATGGAGCTTGAAGCTGTCAGCGGCAAGGGATTGCAGGGTCAGGAGGGACCTGGCAGCCGCTTGGCCCGCGGCGTGTATCTGTGCTGCTGAATAGAGCAGCTCTCTGCCTGTCACTTAGCTGATAGGCTGATGAGGACTCTAAGCCACTCAGTACAATGAGGAGAGGGCCATACTGAGAGGGCCCGACTACCCCCCTACCCCCGCCCCCCCAAACTTTAATTGTCAAGCTCGCTAAAATTTTCCAAACCAATGTGCTAGACAGAGTTGGTTTTTTCCCCCCCTCTCTCCAGCTCTCTTCCAGGCATCATTCTCAACTTTTCCTTCTACATTTGTACCCAGTCTGGTTTCTATCTTCTGGCTTCCTTTCTTCTACACACATTCTGATTCTCCTTGCTGTCTGTGCTTCCACTCTCTCACAGTGTGTCTTACTAATAAGCATTGGGTATTAACACAAATTTGCCTTGATTGCTGTTAAAGAGAGGAGGATAGTGGTGTGTTATTATTTTACGTTTAGGCCTTGAACAGTAAGAAACAATCAGCTTTAATTAAGGCTGGGGTAGTCAACTAAATGTGGCTACTGCGGTTCTTTACAAAGGTCTGGATCGGTGACTAACATGGCTGAATGGTGACACCAGTGGCCTTTTACTGCTTAACCCCTAGTGATTAGTTTGTGGCTATAAGTAAGAAAATTCAAAGTGGTTATATTTTGTTCCGTAGTATCACTTCACATTACCTCTTTTGACTAGTGCCATGGACTAATTTAAATTATTGTAATTATTATTAGTTATTTTAATTATTTTTAGTTATTTTAAATTTGACACTGAGAAAAATTGGACACTTCTCTGTCCAATTGTTTTAAACATTCTGTTTTCATTGTCAACGTTTCTTTAAACACTATTCAGGTTCAGTAATCAGGCCAGAGACGGTTAATAAAATGAAAAGAAAAAAAAACACCTATAAACATCATTGAAGATTCTCTCCTTTCTGACCTAAGTTCTCTTACCTTGTAGCAAGTCTGTAGTCTGATGAGCTGTTTTGGGCTAAATAATTTACATAAATGCATGTGATTGGATAAGCTGATTAATAAAAAGATTGAGCTAGAAAACAGTTGGCCAGTTTTTTATATGTGTAGCGACTCTGTTAAAGTATTTTTCCAAGTACTTCAAGTACAAGGCTTCTGTTTTTGCCAATAATATCCATTCAGTTTTTTATTAATATTGAATGCATCATGAAATGTGTGGTGAATTTTGCTACTAATGTACTAGACAAAGAAAAAAAAATTCTATTACTGAATAGTGCAGAGCTATTCAATTTCAGCTAATATTGGGCCTTTTGGTGAGGGTCAAACCCCCAGTGTGACCACCAGCTGCCGCACCAGGCTGTCTACTACCATATGGCTGCTGGATACTGCATATACACTCAAGTTGAATAAGTATGTGCCAAAGTGCCAGACTCGCATGTAATATAAGGTATGCATTTTTGGCACTGTATATTTTTTTCTATGGTCTTACTTTGGTATTTTCTAAAGGGATTGATGGATTATTTCTCCTTATGCCAACAACAGTGGCACCAATGTAACCTCACTCCATTACTGTCATGTAGTTCAAAAGTCAGACTGTAATCCACACCAGGTTGGGGATTAAGGATGTGTAGCTTTGTTTATTAGCTGCAGTAAAACAGAAGCTTAGTGGTAATCCCAGAGAGAAAGTTGTCTGAGTGCAGTGACTGAAAGTGTGTTCCTTCACTCAGAATAGCTGGGCCTGGTCCGGGAGCTGTGCTGGCAAGTGGAAGCTTCGCTCTGTCCAAACTCGTCTGGCAGTGGTCACTAGTGGCCGAAGTCTTCTCACTTAATAACCTATTTGTGGGGTTCCTTTTCTCCCTCTCAGCCTGCTTCCATAATGCAGAGACTGTGGACCAGAAGAAAAAGGTAATAAACACTATTTCCCAATTACAGCTCGCAATGCAATGTTTGCAATTTGCATGATGTGTCATTACTTGTCATTATCGTTTGTTGTTTTCCAGTTTGCTCTGTGGGGGGCGCTGTGCTGTGGATTGAGTCTGTGCAACCAGCACACTCTAGTTGTGTATGTGCTCATCATCATTCCCTGGGCTCTGCTCCAGCTCTACACTTACAAAGTGAGTAAAGAGTGCACAGTATTTTAGCACCGATGTGTATGTTTAAAATTCTGCATATTGTACAGTGTGATGTTAAAGCATATTCTATATATTTTATTTAATTTAGAGAAATTAGAGAGAAATATGCAAAAAAGCCACATACTTAGCTCTTGCACTCAGCCTTCAAAGTAAATTGCTTTGCAAACCAGTTAAACAGGGTGTTGAAATAGCTTGTACTCTGCTGACAGTGTTTAGAAGCTGGCAGGCTGCTCTGTAGATTATTGGACATTCTGCCAATCTGCAGTGTTTTTAAGCAAATTAGTTAAAATGAACTCATCCAGCAATGAGAGCTCTTCCAGTAGTCGTGAACTTAAAATGTGCTAATAATTTCTTAAATGCATTGCTTATTTAAATGTGAGAATTTCAGTAATGTATTTGTTAAAACAGCTGAATATTTCTTCTTCCAGGGGTTGGGTTTTTCAGCCATAGTATCTCTGGGTGTGTGTTTCCTCACTGGATTTCTTCCCTATCTCCACCTGCCAATTTCCTCATACCTAAACAAAGCTCGATGGAGTTGGGGAGACCAGACAACCCTCAGCGGCCTGCTTACACACCTGCTCAGGGCTGAGTATGGCACCTTCAGCCTGGTACACACGCTTACTTAATATATACATATGTTCAGCAAGCTGGCATAACTTTAGCTAACACTTGACTGTGGAGAATATTTACACTGTTTTGCTCTTATGCAGTTTTTCTTTCTTCTATTTCTTCTTCAGGCAAAATCTGAAAGTAAAGTTAACCTGATGAAGATGCTACAGTGAGTATATCAGCTTTATATTATATACCGTTTTTAGGGAAGTACTGAGAATGTCTCTGTTTTAAATGGAAATTTAGGGCTGTGTTTTAGCTGAATTTAACCCAAAAACAAATGTATACAACTGTAAATAGCCATCCAAGAGCATTTAAGATTTTAAAAGTCACATTTTGTAATTCAGGGACACTTTAATAAATGTCCAACATTTTCACCCATTATTAACAAGTAGTAAGTGTTTGAAGAGGAAAGAGAATCCACCAAGCACACCTGCTTTGTTCTTTCAGTATCCTTACCTCCTTATTAGAGCATCAGTGCTTTGTAAGCCAAATCTGGCATCTATGTTTTGCTGCTTTCGCTGTAAAAATGATCGCTGGCATTGACTGAGTGTGACAGACTACTCTGATGGCAGGTAGTGTCATATTCCTATCTGGCGATGGTCTGTGGTAGAGCTCCATCATGTACGTTTGTTGTGTTCCTTTCTCCCCTCTGTTTGGCAAAACCTAAATGAAAAATATTTGTTTGAGATTTTCAAACTTATTGAAACCAACCCAACCAAAAATCACTTTATTCCTACAATTTATTTTCCCATGACAGTTCCCTGGGAGTACAATGTAGAAGGTGCATGGGTCTCTCATTCATTACATTCATTACGTTTGTAAAACGGTTAGAGAAGATGGTTGAATTAAGTCAGGCTACTATCACTTGAAAGCTGGAAATTGCCTATTGACTTATGAAGAGACAGAGAAATGGCAGAAACATTCATGAGTATTAACTAAACGACTGAATATTTCTGCCTTGCATCTAGTGATTTTGGGGGAATGGAGTTGTGTGGTGTGTATGTGTGTGTGTGTGTGTGTGTGTGTGNGCGCACATACTCATAGTGCTCTATGATGGATTGGTGTCTCATTAAAGATGTTTTGCTGCTTCACGTAGGCTCCAGATCCACCATGTAGAACATAAGTGTTCTGTTGCTTTAAATTCTCCGTTCCTAAGTTCGCCTCTACGCATGCTCGGGTGTTATCGTAGAGAAGTCTAATGTATGTTGACAAACTCCTGCATCTCAAGTAAAGACACACTCGTTAACTGTTCCCTTGTCTCACGGCTCGTCATCTAACACACCACCACCCTGTCCAAAATTGAACCGTTACTGAAGATCTCTGAATGAATGAACTAGTGTTTTGTAATAGGGTTCAGATTCACCTTGACAGTGGAAAAAAAATGAAACAGTTTCTGAAGATAAGTGAAGTGCATTAATGTATGTGTTTTCTTTCAGAGCTGAGTATAATCACTTTGTGGCTGACCTCTCTGTTCCTGTGCTCGTATTAGCTGTACTGGCTCTGCTGCATGCTTTATGTAATAGGTAAGTCTCAGCAGATAAATCTGCATGTGAAATGAAAATAGAAATTGCTTTCAATAAGTTTCCATCAAAAGTTGGTGTTGTGTATTTACAATTGATGTAGACAGATGGCTTAACTGACAAGTGAGGTGTTCTGCTTTTTAAGAATGCATCACCATTCCAGCTGACAGAGAATTTGGTGTCGCAGGAAAACATTCCTGTATGTTACAACATAATGACCGTCTATTTTCACCCCAGGAGATGGCGTGCTTTCGTGTGCCTGATTGCTGTTATGGTGAGTGTTTATTCTGTGTTTTTTGCCTGGAGAGCCAACCTGGACATTGAGAATCCCCTACTGCTTGGAGTCGTGAGTGTCAAGTGTATCTGTAACAAATAGATGATTAGTTTCAGTTATGCATGGACCGGCGGTACCTGTGATATCAACACTGCATGAAAGATTCACACACTGAGGCTTCAACTAATTTATTTTTTACTTTTGTCTGCTCAGCAAGAAGGCTTCTAATGTTGAAGGAAAGCTGTGTGTGTGTGTGTGTGTGTAGGTGGAGCGGTTCTGGCTACAGGCTGATGCTGGTGTGTGTGTTCTGGCTGGTGTGGGGCTGAACTGGACAGTGTGTTTGTTGGAGAGATGGCTGGGGCTGAGAATGGTGTGGAACGTGGGAGCCTGGCTCATCACTGCAGGCCTTCTCTCCCACACAATTCACTTAAACCAAAGGTGAACATGCATGTGTGTGCGCTTGTGTGCCTGAGAATGAACTCATTAAACAAAGCCAAAGAGAATGTAGAAATTAATTAATTTATTTATTCATTCATTCATGTTCAGTAACCGCGTTATCCTTGTCAGGGTCATGGTGGAAAACTGTGGCAATTTATTGTAGCAAATCCACTTACCAGCATATTTTAGTAGGTAAGAGGAAACCAGAGAACCCAGAAAAACCTGCTCTGACATTGAGAGAACATGTAAAACTCCACACAGGCAGTAACCTGACCTCAGGATCGAAGGGGGGACCCGGAAGCTGTGAGGTGGCATAATGATTCAAATTTTTCACTCAAACAATTAAAAAAATGTATCTTTCCTTAAAAATCTTTCTTAATTGAACTTTTTTAAGTAACAGTGGTCCACATGATGAACGAACCTAAGAATATATTCTCCAAACTTTTTAGACATTACAGGACGAAGTTCTGTGTTGCTATTCTGACTAGGTGAAGCTTCACATAATATTATCAGAAAGGGTTTTGATAACTTTGAAAACAGTGTTGTCAAGAAAAAACATACTACTTAAGAAATCCTTTTATATTAAGGAAAATATTTCAATTTAAATAAAGCTACATGGATGTGCTTAAGCTCAAAATTTCACTCATTGCTCATGTTCATTTTTGCTCATTTTCATGAAGCGAGTCAGTAGTTCTGAAACTGACTATAGGTGTTAAGACACTTCTGAAATATGTTACTGTATTTTTATATATTAGAGATGATGCCTTAGAGGCAAAGGTCTGCACAATGTTTTAAATGAACTGTATCCTGGATGCTGTATTTGTTGTTATATCCATTCCTCTCCCTTCAACTATGTTCCCCGGGGTCATAGGTTTTCACTGTCCTTCGGACTTGGTAGTCACTCACCTAATTATTCATCACGTCCATGCTTCATCAAACATCAAAAGCTCCCAAACTCATAACATTCCATCTCTTTTCACTCTCTGCTTGATTTGCTGTCCTGGCCACGCTAGTCATGCAGATTAAAGCGCCGGTGCTCTGTGGTTGATTAGGCGTACTGGCCACAGCAGTCTCATAGATTACAGCCGTGTGGTTTGGTGCCTCGTACTGTGCCACTTTGATCAGCCTGCTTGGAAGGATGTACTTGTTGGCGCTCATCACACCTGTCAGAGGCTGATTACAGAGGCAAGGCGCTCAGCTGCATCATCTGAGAAAGTTTAACATCATTCATTCACTCTCACGCTAGCTCTGTGTGGGAGAGGAGCTGACAGCAGACCAGCTGGAGGTGTGATAGTGTCATGGATCTCCTGTACTCTTCAGTGCCTACAGAGTTATCTTTACTGTGCACCTCATTTTTGTAATCATGAATACATTTTCATACCTTCAGCTTTATAAGTTAATGGTTGTTCTTGAGCATCCTTGTTTGTTTAAACAGTGCTAGTTCAGTGCAGCTTAAAGTTCTGCCTACTTTCTGAGTACTTTCAAGTGTTGATTAGTGTGTATAAAATGTGTGTGCTTCCAGAGAGTTTGATCAGAGTAGGAACGATGTTGTGGAGAGATTCGCCCGTGAGCTCATTTTCTCATTCCCAGAGAGCTCATTGGTGCTGACCAGGGGTGATCTTCCCGGTAACACACTCCGCTACCTGCACTACTGCCAGGGCCTGCGGCCAGACCTCAGCCTCATTGACCAAGAGGTTTTACAGCAAAGAACCTTTTATTACTATATTAATTAGAACTATAAGTTTAATACTGATTTAGTTATTAGGTTTTCATGCCACAATCCTATTGATTCTCAGATGATGACCTATAGCTGGTATGTGCCTAAGCTGCAACAGCATCTTCCTGGAGTAAAGTTCCCTGGGCGAGTTTGGGATCCAGTTAACACTGAACAGAAGAATAGCTTTAACATCGAACAGTTTATCCAGCACAATATACAGTGAGTTTAACATGCACAGACACTTCACCATTTTGCAATGATGTTCCCCAAAATCACTACAGCTACTTATTAATGACTCTGGCTAAATAATGTTTGAGCTCAAACACAGCAGTAACATAGCCTTGTAGGTCATGATGCCTCTGATTAATTTCATTATGTCATATTGGATAGCACAAAGCACAGAAGGAGAGGTAGGTGAATGAAAAGTTGGGTTCTTTACCCCCTCCCTCCACCAGACGGCAGCATTTCCTTTCCAGAGGCTTGGAGCCTGGGGCTTTAGGCACTGTAGGCTCTACCCTGGGGACTTGAGAGGGAAAAGGAGAAAAGGGAAATGCATGACAGTTGCCTGAATAGAATCTATGCCTAGTCCTAGGTGACCAAAAAAAAAAAAACGATTTAAAGTGAAGAATTTTAGCTGACAGTGTAAATCATCCAAGCCTTGCTATAATTTGCTTCCAGATGATCAGCTCTAAGCATAGGATATTGTTGTTCAGTTGGTTGGGAGTACAGGTGTACATCAGGACTAGGATCCCGCATGACTCAAAAAAAAAAAAAAATGTTGCAGAAGTGCAGACTTTTCACTCATGCAGATGGGAGAGGGCTGTCAGATATGAAGCTTTCAAGGCAAAGAAAAGTCACTTTCATTAAAATGGGGGTTTACTGGCCATGGTGCAGTGTTGTCCTGGTCGGGGTCAGTGTGGTTTAATTACTTTATTTTTTATATTTTGGGTAGTAGGACCATACTGCAGGCAAATATAAACAAAAATAGCACAGGGATGGTGGGATTGGTCAAGAGGGTCTACAGGAACAGGCAGTAGGACTTAAAAAAAAAACAGTGCTTGTACATTGTTATCTAACATTGGCTAACTTTTAAAGGAAAGACTTGAATAAATGAATGGGAAAACTGTTATAATATAATATCTTTTGTTTTGTCGGCATAACAATAACAAAATCTTTGTCTTGGAGTCATGTGCCTCTTATATCTCACCTGTTGTGTAATTGTGTGTCTGTATGTGCTTGCATGCAGCCGGCCTATGTTTGTGTGTATTGGCCTGTCGGAAGGAGACCCAAGTTGGGAGAAGTCCTTCTCCCAGTGGCCGTGGGGGGTCTGTGAGCAGCTGATGCCCCTTACAAGCCACCTGCACCCTGTGGAGTGGGTACAGCGCACACAGAATCTGTACAACTGGAGTGAGGCTCATAACAGGTACACTTCTCCTTTATCACATGATATATCTGCTGTATATTCTCAATTCACTAGCTAATGGTTTCCCTAGAAATTTTATGTACCAGCTCATACCATTCATATATGATTTATCTTATATCAGATACATATTTTTATACATTTCTAAATGTTCTAAAAGTGATTCCTCTTAAATTGAGCATATAGAGCACAATACAGAACTGAGCTCCATAATTTTTTCCAGCCGCATCTCTCACTTCATTCTCCACTCACTTCAGTCTCCACTTAACCACTGCACTGGGGTCCTGCTGGGAAGGCAGCCATCGTCTCCAGCTTCAAAGTCGTTATTAGTCTGCTGACCCCACCCTAATGACTTTCTAAACTGCAGCGTGCCGATACGTGCGTATAAAGTGAAATTAGTTCTAGTCCTCTGCGCTGAGGCTCTGCGTGCCTGCCTGGTATTCAGCAAGCTAATCGGGGTTGAATAGTGTGACATTACTCTCCTCTCGGCCGCTACAAGCGTGTCTGTCCCTGCCTGGCAGCCAAATATTAGCTGGGAAGTCACATGCTAAAATATTCCTTTGAAGGAGAGGCCGCATGGTTATGCGCGATGAAATGGAACGGAAGAAGTGCAGAAATATGTGGGTCATTTTGCACATGGGAGTGCTTTTAAAGATTGTAGGCACTGAATATCAGCTGTCACATGCTTTTACGAGGATCTTCTGGATTGCTGGACATGAGAGCCTGATACCACTGACATACTCAGTGCTTTTTAAAATGTATTTATTCTCTAAACTTACTACATTTGTAAAATAATACGAAAGAATTACAGTTGTTTTTGATGTCTTATTTATTTTTAATACTAGGGTCAAATAATGTGGAAAAAAATTATACGATGTGAAGAAACTACTATATAGATATAAGAATATGCGGGGTAGTAGAATGAAGAAAAAAAAGCCCAAAAAACAAAAGCTGGACTCATAACTTTCACATATCACAGTATTGCTGTTTTTTGTGATCTTCCATTGTAGCTTTCCTCCTGGCTCATGGGAGCGAGTGGCCAATGAGGAAATGTGGCAGGCCAGGTAATGCTTTCCACTATCACTGTTATCTTATTGTCCAGCAAGCCACAGGCAATTGCGCTTGATCTCAGTGTGTGCCATGTTCACAGAATTAGAATCTAATTTCTAGAACAACAAGACATCCATTTCTGTGGTTGATTTTATAGGATGAAAATGGCATTCTTCCTCTTTGACCTTGCTGAGAGGATGGAGGGAGGGGGTCAGGCTCACCTCTATGAGCTCTCTTACAATGTGAGTATGACAGAGTGGATGTGCTAGTTTTAGCCAGTATAGCTGATAAAGTATTGATTCTAATGTCCTAATTTTATTTTAATGTCTTTAATTTGTTTTAGGTTCTAAGCTTATTCACTGATGTACTTTTCTCATTATGTATCTAAATGCATTCTAGTTACACTCAGTGTTATTTGCTTGTTTGTTGAGGACATAAGTAATAGTTTCCATTTATGACAGGTTTTTGTTTAAAAACAGGAAGTGTAAAAGGAAGCCATTATGCACATTGCTGTCCACAAGACTTAAGATCCTCTGGAATTCACCAAATAATTACATCTAAAAACAAGAGAAACAGCATTACTTATTGTCTTTTACTGATATATATACAACAGTGAGTCATGTAATATGTAAATATCACTTGGCCACCTAATTATGCTTTTCTAACAATTTTGATTGTGATAGCATCTCTGACTCTTTTTTATTTTTTGCAATCCAATCTCTATTTTTTTACCTTTTTTTCTACAGTAGCATTTTACCCTTTTTTTATTTATAGATTTATTGTCAAATTGTGGGTGCCCAGATGGACTATCCTGCTAATTGGGATAAGAATCTGGCTTTGGCTGCTGAGCGCTTGCTCCGTTTAGGAGGAGGACGTCATGGACTAGAGTCTCTTCTGAACCACAGTATTCATCACTTCAGCCGGTATATTGAGAGAGAACCCATGGACCCTCAAAGCAGCGCCATCCGTTCCGCCATCACACACCTCAGCAAGGAGAGGGACAAACTCAGAGACTCACACAGAAAAACACAACATAGACCACTATGAAACTTCAGAAACTTCAGAAAATATGAACACGCTTTAACATGTATAGCTGTACTGTTTGAGGGAATAGGAACTCCAACAAGAAAGGAATTCCTGATTCAGAAGCAGGTGAAAATCAGGTTAAAGAAAGAATGAAAGATCAAACCAGTCAATTTCAGTGAGAATCATACAGGTCAATGGTGCCGATTGATGCCAGTATATGGTGGTTTGCTTTGGTACTGATGTAGCACTTAATGGATAAACTGAGCTACATGCTTTTATTTGGCTATATGATGATGCCATCAGTTAGGTGTTGATGAAAGCCATTGTCTTAAAAAGCCACATGATCTTACCATTTTTGGAATATCTTATCTTAATATCTTTTGTTTTGCAAACACACAGTAGGTGTTGTAATAACTTGTGAAAAAATATTAGACAGATTTTTCTAATAGAGCACTGTTGTCATTACTGTGTGAGATGCTGGGACGTATTGTGTAAGGTGAGATGAAATACTGTTAAGTGGACCAGGTAGAGGTAAAACATTTTGAAAAATAATGTTTGTTTTCAGTTTGAATTACTCAGAATGCGTGTTATTTTTGTACCAAAATAAATTGATAATATACCAGTGTTTATTTTATTAATGACCCATCTCTTTCTGTCTCTTTCACTTCCTCTCTCCCTCTCACTCACTCATAATTATCCTTTTCCCTCCTGCTGTCATGTGTATCTGGCTCCCACATTAGGAGCACAGCAGTCTGGGATTGAGATTGGAAGGCAACCCAATTTGGGACCAGCCAAAGGAGATTAAGAAGGGCCCACTAATCTGGGGACAACCTCTTGAAATGTCCCATCATTTTCTCTTTTTCCTCTATCAGTTTCCACTGCACAGTGCATTCAAAACTCCTTTAAACTCCACGTGCCAATGGATTTGATGAGTCTGTTTATTTTATATTCAGAAATCTTGTTAAGGCATTGGTTCAGGCTTGTAATCCCTGATGGTGTGATCTGAGAATGCAGTATATGATGCAGCCTTCATGCAAACTACACGTACACACAATTTCTACCTGAATGTTACATACCTGAATTTTGTTTTGCCCATATACCAGAGTGCTGCTTCTTTGCAAAGAGTGTCTTTAAAAATAGTCACATATAATTTGGGCTTGATTTCTGTCTTGTTGACTTGTCTGTTTCTTTGCATCCTTCTCTCTCTCTCTCTCTCTCTCTCTCTCTCTCTCTCTCTCTCTTGCTCTCTCTTCTCATCATTTTTCATTGCTGCTGTGTTTCTCCCTCTCTCATCTCGGGGATTGTGGGAACCCATGGAATCGCCGTGACCATGGATGCAGGCAGGGCGCCACGGCAACACTGGAATGTGGGCCGCCTGAGCAGATAAGAGTGGAGAGCCCAGCCAGCAGGAGGTGGGGGTGGGGAGGGTGGATGAAGAGAGAAAGTAAGAGATGGTGAAAGAAGAGAGTGCAGGGCTGGAGTCAAGAGCATGATGGGATCAGAGTAAACAAACTGGTCAGTAGTGGTATGGACAGAAAGACATTACTCAAAGCACAACAAAGACGTAGATCCAAAAGAACAGAGAGAGAATGTGGCACTGAAATGGAAGCAAGAGCCAAAAGAGAGAGCAAGAGAGAGTTGCAGTGGAACAGACACATTACACAGTGGCAATGGGAAGCCAGCCTTTTTGCTCTTTGCATTTCATTTGCATCCATGGCTGTATCGACCAATCGGATTGGGAGCACAGCCTGGGGCTTAGGAGGAGAATAAAAAGACAAAAATGCCTTAGCTGTACTCATCCCTCCCTGATAATACCCTTCTGTTTTTCTTTTTTTTCCCCCTGCACCCAGAGAGGAGTTGATACTGTCCGAAATGCCAGAGAAGAAGCGACACCTCCGCTTGCTGTGCCTTGCTGATAGACTGCGCCAGCGGCGTGCTAAAAAGAAGGCTTTAGCTGCAGGGCCTATCTCCTCTCCTTCCACTGACTTGGAAGGATGGGAGGGAGGGAGCAAAGAGGAAGGAAAGAGACTATCCAGAGCTAGCCACTGTTATAGAGTTGAAATGAAACTTATGTCCACTTATGCAGGTGTGTGTGTGTGTGTGTGTGTGTGTGTGTGTGTGTGCGCGCGCGCGCGTGTGCGTGGACATGTGGATTTGTACTTTATACCACTGATGAGCTGCAGGAAGGGGACAGAGGAAAGACCATGTGATCCCTATATAAAATTCCAAGAGTCTGAATCCATCACCAAGGACTGCTTTTATCTCATCACTGTTAGAAAACTAATATAAAATATTACTGATACTCATCTTTTAACCCAACACTCCACATCGACTCAGTCAATATAGTCCTCTATGCATTATTTCTGATACAATATCAGTATTAGATAGTTTCATTGTGTAATCTTGTTTAAGATATATCATAACCAAACCAATCAGAAAATAATAAGCAAATAATTTGTATATTTATTAAATGATTATAGTTTATACAGATATTTATGAAAAAAAGTTCTTGTCATTTGACTCAGACTTTTAAACCTTTACTGTACATCTCACTTATAAGTCCTCAGATCTGTTAATCCTTTAATATAAAAAAATAGAAACCAGTAATAACCAAGATTAAAATAGCATACTATTGTGCTCATAGCCTATGTGAAGGTGAAACCCTGGCCTCCATGTCACCCCCATCTTCCAACTATTATTTTCATCCATTGCTTGCTTCAGTAAACCTTAAACCTATTAAACAATAGAGATGGGTATAGTGTGGTTTAATAAGAGGCAGGAATTGGTACTCAAATTTCTGTGATGATTCTTGAACCTTTAGTTAATACTAGGTTGTAGGCAGGAGGAGGAAGGAGGTTTCGGGGTGGTTGGGTGGGTAGGTACCAGTGGGAATCTCAGTCCCGGGTCTTTGGGCACACCTGAGCGTGAGGCCTCACCACAGCACTGCAGGACACAGGAAGAAGCGTGGCTGAATAACTGGCATTCAATGGCCAAAGGGAGCTTAGACAATGGGCTTCCTCCTTTTGATGAATTATATACAGGAGTGAGTGTGTGTGCATGCCTGTGCCCCAGTGCACCTGCTTGCATGTTTAAGCAAATGAAACATGACAAATGTAACTGTTTTGATTTGCACAATTTGAAACAGATGCTTGCACTATGTCTCACTGTGATAATACCAATGTGACATTTATAGGAATATCAAACATAACTGGAGACATTTTGAGTAAACAAATGAGACCCCTTTAGGAGAAATGTTTTTGTCTCTTGAAGAGAGAGAGAGTGCCCTCATTATGTGATCTCTGTAAAGGGCTTTTTAAATAATTGAGGGTAAACTCACACATTAGACACCTTTATGACTGCCTACGGCTCTCAGCAGAGGTGCCTTATAGATGAGAGTGCACTGTTGGTGGGTAAGAGATGATATCACACCTTTCATGCAATGAATTACTTTAAGTGTGTGTGTGTGTGTGTGTGTGTGTGTGTGTGTGTGTGTGTGTGAGTGTGTGTGTGTGTGTTTAATTTTTTACACAAAACACATACCACAGTCTTATCAGTGTATTTAAAAAAAAAAAAAAAAAACTATATATGTGG
>CM074954.1:14033531-14072708 GCA_037577455.1 Pangasius macronema | reverse complement strand
ATTTCCCTGTACATCAGGTATAGAATAATAATCCATTTCTGTTTTTGTGTGTGTGTGTGTGTGTGTGTGTGTGTGTGGGGGGGGGGGGGGCGGGGACAGAGAGGGAGAAAGTGTGTGTGTGTGTTTGTGTTCATGTGTGTAGGCCTAGAGCAGTTTTTCCAATTAAACGGGCTCCTCTCTCTCACCCTCAGGTTCTAATTTTGTGCCACATTAAGGAAGTGTGGTGCCATTGAGGACACAGAGCCACATTTTCATAATTTGCTGCCTCAGTGTGCGTTGGTGCTACTGGAGCTGTGGCCGTGTCTGAATGCCAGCCTGGGGAGGAACAGCGGCCTGCCTTCCACCGGGAAAAGAGAGAGAGACTGTAAACGAGAGGCTGTAAATGAGCGAGAAAAAGAGAAGCAGAATGAATGCAAACTCTTGACTGTCAAGACAGGGTAATAGTGCAATTTTAGTACTGACATGTACCCCTGCAATTTTATGGTGCCCAAAATTATAATAATGTCTTATTGTGGATATTTTTTGACAGTACATAGCCAAACATTCTTGTTCCAAGTAAGACTGCATCCACACATTCTACATTAGAACGTCTTCAGCCTGAGCAGTACACAATGCTCATATCCCCTCCACCATCCCAGCTGTAGTGAGGCAAATGATAAATGCATCAGTGATAAGGATTAACAAGGTTGGTTTACATTGCATAGTTTCAGTAGTTTATGATTCATAATGATGACAAACATTGAAACAGGGATTGCTTCGTTGACATTTTTTTTTAACCGTTTCTTGTGGAAAATATTTGTGAAAGGCTTAAAGGGATGAATCACATTTTCAAAAGTTTACATTTCCAGCCTGACAGACAGGAGCTAATCGTGCCGATGGGGGAACGTTTAGAGAATGTGTCATAATGGCCGACACCAGCTAATCTAAAAAGCTCCCCATTTACAAATGGAAATCCCAGGATCCAATTGGGCTAATGAAGAGAGTTCAGCAGGATAATAAGATGTGCTGTAATGCTGTGTAACAGGCCTGTAATGCTGTGTTGGTGGTGGAGCCGGTGTTGTGAGTTGTGTGTGACAGACTGAAGAGACTTCCAGAAGCCTGAAGGCCTGGCCAATGTGCTCTGCTCTTCTCTGAGCTGAGAACCTCCTGGTTACTGCTGCTGGTCTGAATATTGCTGAGACTGTAACACCCTACAGTATGATCACAAAGTCTGAGTGCACTACCAGGAAATGAACATAATTTATGCTGCTGGAAATTCTTTTTTTGGAAATTACACTTAATATACCATACACAAACTTTGCTTTATATTTTTAATTGTTGGGAATCAGATACAGTGTGAATAGCTGTCTCTTAGTGACACCTGATGGTTTATTGGCATGGTTATCTATAAGAACACTGAACACTAAAAAGGTTGGAAACACCTAGTTCTCCAGGCAGAACATCTCCTATACTCATAGCTCTTTACAGAGTTTCACATGTTCTCCCCATGTTCTTTTGGTTTCCTCTGGCTTCTCCGGTTTCCTCGCTACACTAAATTGCCAATAGGTACAAATGAGTGCATGATTGTGCATGGTGCCCTGTGATGGGCTGGTTGCTGGGATAGGCTCTAGATTAGCTGTGACCCTGACCAGATTAAAGCTGTTCCTGAAGATGAATAAATGAATGTTTATGCATAGTTTTATATCTGTTAACTGACTTGTTAACATGTTAACATCTATTATTTAGTTTGTGTATAATGTTCTTTATTTTTTCTCATGAGAATGGATGTCTAAGGATTGTGTGTATTCAAGGTAACAAAAGAGTTTCTAGAGACTGAGCAATTTTTAAATATTTTTCAAGGATGACTGCTTGCTAGAATTTATTTGAAATATTTCTGTCAACAGTTTTTTACATTTATAATAGAAAAAGTTCTTTTGAGAATTATTTTTTGTAATTCTTTTTTTTTTGTAAAGTATTTATTATTTTCCAATAATTTAAGTAGAATATTTTATATGTTTATACAACCATTCTCTTACACAGTGCCAAGTATACTGGAGTTGATTGTTTAACTACTGAGACTAAAACATTTGGAACTCCATTCCAAAATCAAGCTTTTGTATTATCACACATTTTCACATGATTTAGTGATGTGAATTCTTGAATGGAAACTGAACAAAAGCAATGTACAGAAGTTGGATTGCATCTGTCTCCTGATCCTGTGACCATACCACTTTATGTACGTACTGGAGTTTGCTCCCTTGTTCTATCTCTTCTCTCTCTCTCTCTCTCTCTTTCACCTGTACCCATCTTTACTTTTACATTTACATTTATGGCATCTTTCTTTTAGAACCACCCGTCCCCCTCTCACAGAGTGCTGTTCCTGCAGATGTGCACAAACAAGAGGAGATTAAAGCAAAACGAATCTAAACACACAAACGGAATTAGACTAACGGGTTCTGGTAGCCTGCACACTGTGATAAACACACTGACTCTGTGTTTGTGTGCATGTGTGAGAGAGTTTGCATGAGTATGTGTTTGTGTGTGTGCTTTCCAGTGTCTAGGGGATTAACGGTGGTAAGGTGTGTATGTCAGGGTGATTGCTTTTGGGTATTGCGAGGTGTTTGTATACTGTATTGTGTTTCTTTGTAATTATGTTTCCTCTTAATTTTTGCCTGACATCTGTCTGAACCTGTGTGTATACGTATATGTGGAACTCATACACAAACATATGCCCTGTAATTTTCAACCTTCTCTTCACACTGGTGTTTTCATGGACATTTCTATTCTGTTGAAATTCCATGTGTTTACATGTGTATACCATGCGTAAGGTTCATAATCCAAAATGTTCTTGAATGTGTAACTTCTGCATCATGTACCTCTCTGGCCCAGTCATTTAATGGTTTTTGTGGTTATTAATGCTGGATTATTTTTATTTGATAGTGTACAGAATGTTTTTTCTGCATTCATCTTTAGTAACCACTTGTCCACATTAGTATTCCACTGGTCAGGGTCGCGGTGGATCCAGAGTCTATCCCAGGAACACTGAGCATGCGGTGGGAATGCCATTTGCAGGGCACCGTGAACACCACATTTGCACACACATTCATACCAAGGGGCAATTTAGTGTACCCCATCCACCCATCAGCATGTTTTTGGGGAGTGGGAGGAAACCGGAAAACCCAGAGGAAACCCATGCAGGAAGAACACGTTCTATAGATATACAACTTGTCAATTTGTTGAGATTTAATTTTATTTTTGTTACTACTTAAAGTCAACAAAAAGCTGCCAAGTACCTTTGTAATTTCTCCCCATTGTCTGTATTAAGAACAGTATAAGACTGGATGTTCTGCTAAATGCTTCCACTGACACAGTACAGATCTCACACATGAACATTGGTGAATAGACTCATCACTTGTTAGTACCACAGCTCTGGTGTTTAGCCTAACGAGTGAGTAAGTTAGTGTGAAAACATTAAAACCAGTTCATTATCGAGCCATTTATAAATACCAAGAGGTTTGATAAGGCAACATGTTCTTGAAATTGAAAAGTAATTATAGTAACTTTGAAATTGGTGGTGATTTCCACCACTGTAACAAAAAAAATCCTAAAAATCACTATGCTTCATGGCCACAGATGTCCCAAGACCTCACTTTAAGAACCACAGATATGTACAGTTGTGTAGTAAACATCATGACAGTCTATTATCACTTTGTGAGTAAAAAAAAAACAAGGGTAAAAAGGCATAAGGATTATCACAATCACACTGTATAAACAATGGGGGATAATGGGCTGAATAAATACTGTAGTCATGACTGCTCAGCACTGAATTACACTTTGACACTAATTTCATTTGAACCTGTGGAAAGATGCTTAACATGCTCGCCTGTTACCACTCGTAACAGCAATGGAACTCAGTTTTGAACTCTTCAAAGTGTTTCTCGTGCTAGTGTTGGAATAGTCAGCAGATTGAGGTGTGTGTGACAGTGAGAGTGTGTAAATGGAGACTAATGGGCTGTTTTGATCACCTGTCTGTGTCTGATTTCAGAGCTGCAGGCTACCTTTCTATCAAGTCCATCCGTTGAGAGTGAGTGAGTGAGAGTGTGCAGTCTTGCACACCGTGGTTCTGATGTGTTCGAGTCCTTCACACTCACTAGCTTGTAATATTGCCATCAAACATAATAATCAATTGTTGGAAATTAATCAACTTCAGGTTGGTAACAGTAAATACACTTTGTGCCGGGCCACTTCAAATTACCTGTGTGTTGATTATTTTCCTATAATAGCACTCCTAGCTGTGTTTTATTACCCTTTACTACCACAGTGATTTGCCAAGAATTCAATTTTTTTTTATTTATTAGTGAATGTTACATTAAATACCTTTTAACTGTTTATAGTTACATTTAATGTTGTGGAACGTCTGTAAGAAGTTAAGGTCTGTTTATCTTTTATGTTGTAGCAGCTATAAACAGTGGCTCTCTCTGTCCCAAAGACTCTGCTGTGGTGGAAAACTTACTGATTGTTACAAAGTGCTGACCTTACAGAAAGCTTCTGCATATAATGATTATGTTTTTCTTTGTTAAATAACAACATATTAAACAATTTTTTCATTATTAGGCTTAGATTATGTGGAGCATCCAAGATACAAGTCCCTGTGCATTATAACATATTAGAATGAGCATATTGATAGAAAACCTCTTATTTGCCTTGCAGCTGGCTCTATTGTCAGAGCTGCTGTCCAATTAGATTTGACAATTCAACAGCACTGTGGTATGAGACATCCTTCTTTTGTTTGTTGGACATGCTATTTGAACAGTGTTATGAGGCTGGTGGAGGAGGAGCAGAAGGCGCCGTCTCTCTTCTACCTGTTAGTACAGTTTTCCCAACACTCAGGAAAATCTCCTCCCTGCACCAGAAAGCTGATTAAACTAGAGGTGTACAAACAAAATACTACATACTGTAAACATCTTCAACCCAGTGCCCTTTAAAACAAGCTTCCCAAACACAATTAATCCATTCTGTCCCCAACCTAACTATGTCCTCCTGTTGTGTCTGCTTTACCTGAGGGCCTGCTGTACTGGGGGGTGGGGGCGGGGGTTGGGGGGGGCATTTTAGGTGCAACATGTGCAAAGTATTAATGCTCTGTTTAGTGCAGGTGCCATGTGTGATCAACTGGTTAGGCTTTGGAGTTCAACTGACTATGGGGGTTTAGAGATGGATTTAAAGAGGAGAATAGAGAGGGAGGAAAGAGAGAGAGAACCTCTCCGTTGTTCTTGAAAAGCTGTGTTTATCCAGGATTAGAGACACCAACATGTTAATAATTGTTTCTCAGAGAACTGCGAAGAAGCACTTCCCCTGTAATCCCCTAATCAGACATTACACCTCTGAGCATACCCGCTACAGAGGCACACAAACTGCGCATGCTCACTCACACACAGGAACACACTCACCACCCAGCCCACAGAAGTATGGAAACACCCAGTTATAGTAAAGACACTAATATGATATTCTTAAGATTCTTAAGATGTTCCAAACACTAGGTACTAAGAAAATGTCAGTAGAACGTACACCTTTCTAGAACAATCTCAGTGAGTAGCATATTTTACAACCCCTAGGTAGCCCAATCTCATGTAATAAAGAGAATGAGCTACTCAAAACAGCCATCATGTGGAAGAGGTCAGTAAATCACTGGTTCTCTAAGACTGACCAGTCCAGTGGGACCAAGGGCCAACAGCTGGAGGTGTGTGTATGAGCATTGCAAGCAATGTGATGACCTCTCTCTGCAGGCCGAACAATGTGTCTCCTGTGGTGGGGTAGAAGGTTACCCTTTTTGATTAGAATTTTCTGATGTGCTTTTGCTAGTTACCTTCAAGACTCAATAATTGATGTTCAAGTATTCTGATGCCAGTCCATTGCAGGACACATTGCAAGCACACATTCATGCACTCATTCACCTTATTAATTTTTGCTCTTGATTTAATGATACTGGGAAAAAACTGATCAGAGTATGTCAGTAATATGTTCTTCAGACACAGTGACTGTTTGGCAACCTTAGCTAGACCCACAGACCTCAAGTATATACTGTATGTTAGAAGACTATGGTGTGACATTTTTTATTATCTGTCATAAAGATGCATAGACTTTTGAATGGACTAGAGTTTTGAATGCATAGAGGTACTAATGTTTAACAAATAGATCTGCTTCTCAAAGCTGTAAATTTATTTGTTTGGTTTTTTTTTGTAAAATAAAGCACATAGAACAAAACTATCTTGTCTTTTTACTAAAATAATATAAATACAAATGACAGTGAAACAACTAAGGTTTAAGAACAAAAATACACAGAAACACACTAAACATAACTTGTTATCTATTGCTCAGATTTCATTATCTCATTAGATAACACAACTTTGCAATTGGATAATGATACAAATTCCACAACAAGATAAATCACTTGACCATCAATCACTTGACCATCAATTCATCGCTCCTCACTATCTATTATATTGCATTCTCTCATTCTATCACTTTTTCTCTCTCCTGATTGGTTGCCTGTTACCATATAGTTGGATTTTTTTCATGCCTAAAATTGGGGCATGACATGTGTGTATAAATGTGTGTGTAAATATGAATATGAATATGAATTGATGAATCAGAATTTCTATCTAGATCTTTATATCTAGATGTTTTAAACAACTTAAAACATGGCACTTTTTGTGTGAACCACCCATTTTCCAAGTGATCAAAAATATAGGAACATGTGACTGACAGGTGTTTCTTGTTGTTTAGGTGTTCCCTGTTAGATTGATTGTTTAAACAGTTAATAGCTCTGAATGTCTACTCTTGAG
This sequence comes from Pangasius macronema, assembly GCA_037577455.1. NCBI lineage: Eukaryota > Metazoa > Chordata > Actinopteri > Siluriformes > Pangasiidae > Pangasius > Pangasius macronema. The sequence continues at coordinate 14,065,887 of CM074954.1, read as the reverse complement.
CCATTAGTTTCACCTGTGATGACTGCATTTGTTAAAACAGATAAACCAACATGAAAGAATCAGAAAACCAGTTTGGAATTTGCAAAGAGATACAGAGATGAGCGACAAAATTTCTGGAACTAAGATTAACCTCTAGCAAAGTGTGGAGAAAACAAGGATCTGCTCATGAAGCAAAACATACAAGCTCACTGGTCAATCATGGTGGAGGTAGTGTCATGGCTTGGGCTTGCATGGCTACTTCTGGAATGGGCATCTTTATTGATGATATAATTCATGATGGTAGCAGCAGAATGAATTAAGAAGTCTACAGAAACATTCTGTCTGCCAATTTACAGAGAAATGCATCCAATCTAATTGGGAGAAACTCCATGCAGCAAGACACCAACACATTGAAAACACAACAAAGGACTTCATTGGGTGGGAAACGGTGGAAGGTTTTAGATGGGGTGACCCAATTAACCAAACTGAGCATGCATTTCACCTCCTGAAGAGGAGAATGAGGGGAGAAATCTCCCAAAACAAAAAACAACTGAAAGAAGCTGCAGAACAAGCCAGGAAAAGCATCATAAAGGAAGAATACAACAGTTTGCAAACACTTTGCAGTTATTGCAAGCAAGGAACATGCAACCAAACATTAAGTATTACTTTAACTTACTTTAAAACTATCTGTTCCAATACATTTACTCACCTAACATTATTTAATGGATCTGTATGTAAGTATTAGGAAATGAATGCTGAACTTCTGATCTATCATCTCATATTCAATCCGGAGGGGACTGTATATTTTCACAACTTGACACAATTTTTGTAATTTTGCCTCTGTACAAAAAAAAACAAACAAAACAAAACAGACCTATCAGAGAGATAGCATAAGCTTTAGGAGTGGCAAATCTGAATGACAATTTGATACATTCTTAAAAAGAAGGAAAGTACTGGCGAGCTCAGGAACACCAAAAGGTGTTCTTTCAGTCTTCAGTTTTGGTGACTCTGTGCCCATGATAGCCTCAGATTCCTGTTCTTGGCTGACAGGAGTGGAACCCAATGTGGTCTTGTAGCCCATCCACCTCATGGTTTGATGTTTTGTGCATATTGAGATGCTTTTTTGCTCACTACAGTTGTAAAGAGTGATTATTTGTGTTACTTTTTCCTTCCTGGCATCTTGAACCAATCTAGCTTTTTTCCTCTGACCTCTCTTATCAACAATTTCCACCCACAGAACTGTCACTCACTCAGTGTTTTTGTTTTAGAGATTGTTGTGTGTGAAATTCAGCCACAGTTCTTCTGGAGACTATGACCGTCGCAGTTGCTTCTTATTTATGCAGTAAAACTCAGCAGCCTTTCATTATGTTTTCTGTCTGAAAAGTGGTCTCTAATATGCTGCTTTCTTTATCTTTCACATTTAACATTAAATTTGTTCTAGTAACTTCATTAAGCACAAGGCAAAACTTTTTTGCATGTAGCAAAAGTCTGCGCTTATGTTATTTCTGCTGTTATAAATATGTAGTTTGCTTGTTAACATGCCACTCATCTGTCCTTCTCATAACAGTAACTCAAACCAAGTGGTCCATTGTTTATTTCCTTATGCCTGCTGTTTTCTAATTGTTTTTCTTACATATAACTATTTTTTTAACTGCCATTGTTAATGATGAGTGTTGATTGTTTGTCTTTGCCCCTCCCTTGCTCCCTCCCTAAGCGTGTATGGGATAAAGAGTGAGTGTAGGGGACACAGAGGGATTAACCTGGCAGAATTTAATTAGCGGAGCTGTTGTCTCTGCCCATGACCACCAAATTCCCAGTCCATCTCAGCCTGCCCTCTGACGGACAGGCGCCATGGAAGGAGTGTGCAGGTGTGTGTGTGTGTGTGTGTGTGTGTGTGTTTCTCTAAATGTACATTTAACAATGCTTTCTGCGTGTCAAGAAAGTGAAATGATACAATTCTAAAGGAAAAGTTGGATTTAATATATGCTCCATAACGTTTGTCCACAATAATGTCAACTTAAAAAAACAAAAAAACTTTCAAGCATTATTTTTCTGTTCTTTNGTGTGTGAGGAGGTGTGGGGGCACTCAAGCATGTCCAGAGTGCCTATTTGAAATCTTTATTTTAATTGCATTTTTTTTGGGAAAGGTTTGCCTGAGACTTTTATCAGGAGAAAAAGTTTCATCCAAAAATAATTTATCTATAAATAAAAGGCCTTGACTGCTCTTTGTTGAGTTTATGTCACATGATCTGCATTTTCCTGCAGCTCTAATATGTGGAAAAGGTGAGTTTATTGTGTTTAAAATCATTCAGGCCCATGGATCTGGAGCCCATCCCAGTGTTCTGATCAATTGTTCTAACAGGGCTTTCTGCGTTTGTGCACTTCATGGTCACATGACTATAAACTTATACTTCTTCATATGTTTTAATGCTGTAGGCATTCTCTGATCTTAAAATTTGATATACGACAAATCGTTAAAACGTGGATTATCGGGAGCGGGCCGAGAATACGCCTTCGGAACACACCCATATTTTTTATTATGTGCGTCATATAAGATATTGATTATATTATATAATTTGATAAAAGACAATTTAATCATATAATAAGGGTAGGTTTATGTTCCGCTTTTAATATTGGTTGTTAGAGTTCAGTAAGATGCTGTACTTGGTGTTTTAAAATCTTCATTTATGTGCCCCTTTTTTAAACTTTGAACACTCGTCCCTGCAACCCTTACTGAACAGCCCTGATTCAGTGTCTTGCAAATGTTTATAACATTTACTGATATTTGCCAAAAAATTCATATACAACCTATTTTCAAGGTGTTGATATATATGCACATACACTATAGTTTACCCTTACATGTAGAGAAAGAAGCAAATATGATATGTCCACATTGCATCTGAATGAACTGGTTCAGTAATGGGATTAACAGATGTACACGCACACAGAGTGGCAGATTGTGCTGTTTGAATCAGGGATGTTCAGAGTGAGGTGTAACTGGAAGCACGTTGCTGGTTGTCACCCCTCCCTTTCCCCCCAGGGTCAGCATGAATGTGAGGTCCTTCTTATGGGCTTGGGGTCACTCACTACCAAATCAGAAGCTGACATTGTTTCATTGTAATCATATAACTAAGCTTCCTATTAACCCATCTGGAGCCCTGGTGCCCTGTGTAACCTCACCAGTGCATGCGCATACACACACAAACATGAGGATGCTCACAAGCACACAACTTTGTGATGGTCATGTGCAGTAAGTATGCCTACACACACATATACACATATGGCACCTGCTGAGAATTAAGAGAAAATCATGTAAAAAAAGAAATGTCTACTAACATTGACATACAGTACCATAGTAGTGGTGTGTGATGGCATTTTTCAAAAAGCCCATTTGATTAAATGTACTGCACTAACTCCCCAGATTCAAATGTACAGAGCTGCAAAATGGTGACATTTATGTTCTAGTTGTAATCACAGGAATAGTCATACAATATAAAAAGGCACCCCATGCATCAAACAAACTCAGACACACTCAGCCTTTAAGCCAGTGTGTCTTACTAATTACAGTCGAGTCTCATTAGAAAACTCCAGAGTGCTTTCTGCCATCCCACCGGCTAGTAAAGAGAGCCAGTCTGATAACATGGAACACGTCTCTGACAAAGTGGTGTGAAAGTCATCAATTTCTCACTTGGCATGGACCAAAATTTCACAGTCATTTTCTCATAGTTCTTGTCATAGCTTTGACTGGTATGTGGAAATCTAAAAGACACATGATTTTAATTTTAATTTACACTTCAGCAACTGCCTTATCAAAATTAATCAAATAAAAATACTTTCCTGTACAACTTGGCCATCTATAGATATTGCTGTTGTTAATTCAACATTGGAAGCAATGGAAGCAACATCCAAACACTGGATGTTTTTCACGAATCCAGCATTTCAGTGGGTATTGTCTATTAACATAATAATGGCAGGTTGAAATGTGTGTTCTGAGTGAAGAAAACTAGGCTGACTAACAAAAGGCTATTTATGGGTCACCATCATGACACAGCCATAACAAAGATAGCAATGAACAAACATCTCAATAGCATACAGTGAATGTATTGACGTAATAATGTCCAGACTCCTCAGTACATGCTGAATAAATGCGCAATACTACATGTACTGTGAACAGTGTTTATTTAATTAATGCGATGAATGTGCTTTACAGGCTTTCTATAGTAATATTGTACTATATATAAGCTCTGAGGTGGATCCACTATCAATCAGATAAAACAGCCTTTCATAGATATTACATGTTGATACTTTCTGATTCATGGATCAAATATGAATACCAGTTTGCCAAGAATTTTCAGGTGCCATATGCATTGTGATGTAGCTTGAGGCGTGATAAGTCATTTTAAAGGAGAATGAGAGGTTGCTGTCGCTCCCCTTAGAGACTCCAGTTTGACCTCTGCTGATTCTCTGGACTCCCTCTGGGACCAAGAAGTCAATGAAACTGCACAGTGACCGCAGAGGGAACAAAACCGAAAGATCAACTCAATTTGGCTATATTTACACTGGACCAGTGCTTCCCCATCCCTACAATGTCAAACGATATCTCTAAGCACTTAACGAAAGAACCCAAGGGCTATCTGCCCAGACAAAATGTATGTGGCTGCATACAGAAGCAAAAAAATGCTAGCAGTACTGAGAGTTATTTGACCTTAACCCATATTCTTAGGAATGAAATGAATGACATTAATGAGATGAATGACATGAATGGCAGTATACATGATGTCAAGCATTTAGAGAGTACAGTGTCAAATAAGGCATTTTCATACAAGCTGTACACTAATAGATGGTCATACACTGCTGCAAGTTTTGAACCCAATTTTGACTGGCCATGTTACTGGATTTTAAATATGTGTAGGTCAAAGTAGCTTAAATATGGAAATGTGTATGGTTTAACTATTTACATAACTCATATGACAATGGGCCTGTTGACAAAGGCCTCATTGATATCAGACCCCAACAAGATTGTCACACCCATAAAGTTTATTCCCTCTTGGACAGAGAATATAGTTCAGGTAAATGGATTCTACTCAGTTTACATTCTTGTTCAGAAGAAGGATGGCAGCCTCCAAGCAATTCTAGATTTGAGAAAGCTGAACTGTTTCCTAAAAGCCATCCATTACCTTATACAAAGGCTATCAGATGTAATTTATGCAGGACTGGATCAAGCCGGGGGATCTGCCTGAAGGCTATTTCTATTTTTATATTTCCCCAGAACAGCCATTTTTTTAGGTCTGAAATTTTAAAGGGCTGAATTTTTTGTTTTTCGTTAGCATAAGAGAGCCTTACTGGAAAGTTTGGGAACAGCTGCCATAATAAACAACAAAAGAGCCCAACATTTTCAGTTGATTTTTAACCTCACATACATTCACAACTTTATATAAAAACAAGTTTAAATAGCTGAATGCAATGCACACCACTCATTTGGAGCTGGTCTGATAGTCTAAAGTCTGCCAGATTTGTTCCATAACACCCCCACCTGCTCCCACCCTAAATTCACTGCCTGCCCTGTGGCTGTTCGAATTTGCAATAAATAGCTCTTTTGTCTGGGTGGCATAATAACAAGTGCCCAAACGGCTGGTGTATCACACGCTGTTTCAACGCCAGTCTACATTAAACATGTGGGCCAGGGGATGGTGGGCCAAACTTTACTCTAATGAGCAAGGGTCTTCTGATGCTTGTTATGACTCTATTCTGAATCATTTTAAATCAACACATGCAGGAAATTGTGAGAGGATATGAGGCTGATTTGGCCAAAAATATTATGTGATGATTGTTTCATCTGTAACCAGATAATACACTTAGAACAATAGTGACACTTTGGAAATTTGAAAATTCAGGTTAACGTGCCTGACTCCATTCATTTTGGGTACCTTTGAATCAACATTAGGCTGTTTATAGAAAAGAATACACATTACCAAATATATTAATACATTTAATAAATGCTGTTAATATATTCCACACTTCAATTTGGAACATATTTGTTAAATGACCACCTGTAAATACAGCTATTATTTTCTCATTTTGTGATTATGAAAAATTATTTGGATAAATAATACAGATTATATATAATTATATAGATTGATAACAATTACTAATACCTAAGGCAAACCTGAGTGACTCTGAGCTCAGTAATAGTTACACAGCTCTCACCTACATGATCAAGTGCTCAGATGTCTTTGATTAGGATTAACGTTTCCCTTGAGCAGGTCATTGCTTTATCCCCAAACAATTAGGAGCCTGTGGACTAATTACACTGTCAGGATGGAAACTGAGATGTGAGGAGGGGGAAAGTAACTTGGATTTGTGGGGATACGGAATATAATTTTACATTTTATAATGCACTCATGTTTGGTCTTTCATCTTCAGTAAGTGCCGTATCCTGGTCAGGGTCGCAGTGAATCTAGAACCTGTCCTGGACTAGGAAGTGGGAATACATTTTCTACTGCATTGTTTATTGCAAATAGATGTCACAAAATAATTCTTATTTACTTCTGTTTGGACCATTCATGACATGGCTGTGCACAAACAAGTGACAATTTAATGCACTGTAAAGGGTTGTGTAGGGTTTTGTAAACAAAATACCCAATGTAAGAGATTATACATAGAACATTTTTGTGTGGTTCAAACATTTAGGTGTAATTAATTAATGTTTTACTAAAACAAGATTTTTTATTTAATTTTGTCTAGTAAGCCTTTATGTGATAAGGTAATTAAATACGCATTCCTAATATACCCTAATATATCTTTCCTTCATCTGAAGAGCTTATAAAATTCAATATTCAATACTTATGTAAGATTTTTAATCTCAATATTAAACCTTGAGTCTTACCTTCTCCTTCATGTGTGTAGCTTCCTGTTTGTATGTTGCCCTGTCCTAGCTGTGACATTACATCACAAACTCATATTTTCAATACTTAACAATGTAAATGTTGACTTGCTATTGTTTACAGCACAGAATAAACACAACAATGCTTAGGTGTCCCACATTACCTATGCACACCCTATGAATAAAGCATGCAGTGGCCTAAATGAACGTCATATCCATTAAATGCTAGGTTTTATTTAGGAAAATTAGGGAGGCCACAAAAAGGCCTGGAAACAGTCCTAAGTCAAAACAAAAATGCTAATTTATTAGCATAAACTGGTCATCTGAGGTACCTCACACCTTTACTCTTAATTTACACTGATAATCAGGTTTATGAACCACTTGTACATCAGGGGAAGTCTCAGAGCCATACGCCAGGTGTATGCTTTCACCTAATTATTTTCCAGTCATTGTTAAATTTTCTCACAAGTGCATTATTTGCAGGAGATTAAGGGTGTGAGAAAGGTCATTAGGCGCCTCTTGTGCACCTTCCTAATTGGGCTAAGGACAGGTCCCTGAAGTACGCCGAGTGGAAAGCTACAACTCCTACAACTCCTCAGACTTAATGTTGAGAAATATATTACTTACAGGAGGAAATGTTTATGTTATAAAATGTGAGGAGCCAGTGTTCACTTAGCAAAATTTAAAGTAATGTCTTTCTTGCTAAGTAACTGTTCCATCCAGCATAATTCCTGGAGCATTAGCTAGTTGTTCAAAAATCACTGCATTTAATCATCAATATTAAGCCTGGCTGCAAGCAATAAACTGTTAAATCTACTCAATACTCATTAGTATGGTATTTTAATATTGACACAAAATTATATTACTATTAGCAAATTCAGTCATGATGTGACAAAAATAGATACGCCTGTATTAAGAAATGGATAACTCTGCTGTTCAGTTGGCAGTGGTGATGATGATGATGATGATGGTGATGATGATGATGATGATTATTATTATTCAAATAATGATAACTATATACAGCTATATACAAAATTACAGTAGGAGGCCCATGTCCTATATATATATAGGCCTGCTTTTAATAACGCTCACAACAGCAGATGAATTTTTTTAATTATTACAATTTAACAAAAAATGCAGGCAATATTTAGACTGTCGTGATATCTATATCTAAATAGGCCTGATATGACATCGTGAAATTTGTTTTTGACACAAAATAATAAACAATATTCGGTAATGTAATCGCCCTATACATTTTGGTCTATAGGCTCTCTGTGTGTGTGTGTGTGTGTGTGTGTGTGTGTGTGTGTGTGTGTGTGTGTGTGTGTGTGCGTGCGTGCGTGTGTGTGTGTGAGATATATTTGTGGACTAGTGAGAATTTCTGTGCTGAGCATGCAAGCTGATGACGCCCCTTCAACTGCAGGCAGCACGTGATTAGTCCAAATTGCGCTTCTTACACGCACGTTGTCGCTTGCTAGGACTTGGCCAAGAAAGTTGGCTGATCGGTGAGTGCTGAAAGAACAGAGGGCCGTTGTTTAGTCCAACACAGTAACCAACGCGGGGTGCGGATTAGAGCAGAGCCCCACATGTTCCTCTAGGGCCGCGTTGTCCTTAATTAAAAAAGAAAGACGCTCTCTGCGGGACCGGAGGCCCCTACGTTTGGGCCATGTCTGATCCATGGGTGACTTCTGCACTCTTAAAACAGCAACAATTTCAAAGTTAAAACCCCTGGACTCATCGTATTGTGTGTGGCCGAAAATGAGTACGCCTATATGTAAAGCTGCAAGACACGACTGATAGACATGTTGAAAGAAATAGAGTTAAAATTCTCTGGACTTCCACTGAAGGATCTTGTTCTTAAGTTCAAAAATCACAGACGCGATCAGACAGGTAGATAGATAGATCTGACTGAACACCTCAATTCTTCTATAAAATGTTGGTATTCATTAACATTTCTTTAAATCAGTAGACACAGCAGAAGGTTGAAGAGTGTGAAATCTGGTGCAGATATTCAGATAATAGATTATATTATTAAAAACTCTTAGTTTAACACAGGATTGAAAAAACAGTATATAGTAATACTCTTCGTATTTCCTCCTTAATCTTGTTGGTGTGTTTTCGCTTAACTGTCACTAAAACATTCAGTTAACAGTTGCTACAACTGACACACGTCTGTCACTACACAAAAGCAGCAACTGTCACAACTGACCTACATACAGACTAATCAGCTTTTTAAAGAAGAATTATAACGAGATGTGCACCAGTAACTCGGTTACTCGTGTAAGCCAGTTCACAAAACAGTCCGAGGAGTCTTGTTACCGTTGTGTTCTCATTTCTTAATATCACATTGCTGAATTACATTATTACATAATAGATCAACACAAATTGGAAATTGAGTATATATCAGTGAAAGTGTATGATCCTGTATTTAACTGATTGAATTTTGTCCGGATATGTATTGATGATAATTAAGCCTACATATTCAGACTAAAACTGATAATCACTGTAATAAGTAGACTATAGTGTAAATTAGAAATATTCCCTCTGACAAGAGATTTTTTAGTGCAATTAAATATGATCTATAGGTTTTATTAGATTGTATAATATAATAATTTCGATTATATAGAGATTTTATATGAATAATATATTTTGATGAAGTGACAATTAGTTTGTATAAAAGAATTAATGCAGAATTAGCAGTAAGATTTTTGAGATCAAAATGTTGTTAAGAAAGAAGCAATTGTTTGTCCATTATTAGAAAGGCATGCCCCACCAGTTTGTAAAAATCAATTGTTCTTGTTTATCAGTAAAGAATTGAAGTGATTTGCACTAAATGATTAAAGAAGGAGGAGGTTCTACCTGATTAATATGCGCATGTTTGCCTTGCCTTTGTTCTCATATGTATTATTTCATTTCCCCCCAAATTTCAGCAGTACATTTTGTGTTGCAGTCCGACTTTATTAGAATGAGAAATCACGAGACAGTATATGAAGGACATTTATTTTTTCTCTTGGGTAGGTTTTTCATGAGTTCATGGTCGTTTGAAGAATATGGACTAGCCTATTTCATGTAAAACAAACGCACTTGAACTCAGTGGATTTGAAAGAACTGTTTCTTGTTACTGGAATATTCACTGATGGACATCACCCATCCCCTTTCTACTTTTTCGGAGAAAAGAAAATGAACGATTCGCTTTGGGCAACATCTAGGATTTGGATTATTTCAAGTCATGCTTTTTAATGACCGTGTCTTTAGTAAGGACGTAAATGAAAGGGAGATTATTGGCAATGTCAAGCAGGCTAATTGAATGTTCAGCTGCTCACAATTATTGGCGCAGAGCACGTCGAGTCATTTCACTGCCCCTCTCACTTTGCTTTCCAGTATAGTTTAGAAAGCATTTGACCACTGGTCCTTTAGATTCTCTATAGTACTCCATAGCCCTCTTCAACCATCCTGCTCCTGACCCTTTCCCATTGAGCAGCTCAGTACTTCGGGGCGTCTTTGTTCCAGCACCTCTCTGGAAACCGCGTTTGATTGAAACAAATGCAGAAGATGAAATGGGGGAATGGAGGGGAAAACATAGGTTATAATATATAACAGGTAGTAGAATGTAAACTAATAAAACGACCGAGTATAACTGTCGTATATGCTGATTGATTCTTTTTTAATTTATAAGTATAAAAATGATAGGTTTTCTCATTATATGACTGTTACCTTTACCCAGCTCACTGCGTCCACTCCTGGCTACGGTGCCACGCCAAACGTCTCAACTGCAGTCCATGACAAGTTCAGTACAACGCTTCTGTGGCGAAGTGATGCGGGTAAGTTACACTCCACATTTGGAATATATATTTTTTTAAATATTATTATTATTATTTCCTGTGTAAGCTCGGCTGCAGCGGCTCTGAATGTACCCGCTGTGCCCTCTGCCCTGCAGAAAACCCGGCGCAGGAATAGCGGGATTAGCGGCTCTTTGAGGCGCGGATTAGCGCCACTTTCCCAAGACGCCCATTCCCGGTGCCACGGCTCTTAAAGCGGAAGCACCGGAAAGCAGACGGCTTCACAATGCAAAATAATTAAAGTATGAGTACACTTGGCTAGTGGAGAGATACATTTAATTGAAAAACCCCATTACACCATGCACACGAAACATTCTTTTCGTTAGGTTGATTTAAGGAAGTTTACTAAAATCTTTATAACTACTTATTAAAATTATTTACACTTGTAGTTTATGTACTGGGCTTTTCGTCTTTAATTATTTAATTGTTCTTTTTTATAATACGGTTATGGGGAAAGGTGAGGAAACTTTAACGGAAAAACGGGATGACCACAGGGCTCTGTTTCCAAAACGTTATTTTTTAAAGACTAACCCAGCTAAATGAAAATACTTAATAATTAAAATTATTTCGTGCCTATAGATAAAACTAGGTGATCGCGTTGTTTTTCTTTAATTCGTTTAAATGAATCGTCGGCAAAATAACCTGCATGGGAAAAATGAGTTAATTCTAAATTCATGATTCTTGAGCATCTTAAATATTTGTCTACAATGAGTTTGTGGAGATAGAAAAAAAATCCCAACTTTGGGGGGGGGGGGGGGCCCGCCCCCGCGCGGCACCCCCCAACCCAGCCACCACCACACACCCCCACCCACACCCCCCCCCCCCACAGNTTTTTAAAATTTTTTTTTGTTTTTTTAAAAAAAAAACCAAATTTTAACCCCCCCCCCCCCCCCCATAACACACACACACACACACACACACACACACACACACACACACACACACACACACACACGCTTGCACATTTACTCATTTATTTTACATACTTCTTCAGCCAAACTGAATGACTTTTAATATCGAGTCAAATGTGAAATCGTTTATTAATGTTCTCTGCAATGGTGGGACCACATGACTACTCCAGACAGGTTTAAGATCCTCGACAGCAGGTCACTGAAGACCAAAAGGAGATCATTGGAAGGGAATACCCACTTTTTGAGCGCTCAACAAATTTAGGAAATTTGTCTTTTTCAAGGATTCGCTCAAATTAAATTCATACGTGACTAATATCATTTCGTAATTTTTTTTTCTTCAAAGGAAAAGAGTGAAAAATCTATTAAAATCACAGCCGAGTTTTCGCGGTTGCGAGGGAGCTCACAAATTGCATACAGATACAACAGATCACAGTTTCGAAGGCTAGCACAGATTAAAAAAAACACATGTACCATTTATATAAGACACACATTGATTGTCTCTTAAAAACTACATATTGATTCCTTATAAACACTTTTTCTTAAATAAAGTAGTGCATCCAGGTCGCCCTGGGGGCGTTCAGCACACACACACACACACACACACACACACACACACACACACACACACACACACACACACACACACACACAAACACACNCACACACACACACACACACACACACACACACACACACACACACACACACACACACACACACACACACACAAACGCGAACACACATTCTCTCTCCTGTTCACATCGTCCTGATGGAAGTGTCTCTCGTTTTGCCAGCATGGACATAATTCGGCGTGCTGTAAGAGGTTTTGGATGCAGAAACCTGCCCATTCCAGACACTTTACTTATAGACTGTCTTATTTTAACATGTAGTGTTTTTCATCTCCTCTTTTCATGGTAAGCATTTGTTCCATGGCTGTGACCTAACTTATTACAAGTTCACTTGAGTTCTCTTTTCCTTAAATAACAGCTTGTGGTCATATAGCTCGTGTATGCGCTTTTATGTGACTCCGGGACCATTTATATAATCGACCTTGTTACTTCGGAGCAAGAGTGACTAACTCGAGGCAGGCGCAGTGCAACTCATCCACCTCGCCAAATTTATTTGTCTGATTTTTGAAGGATGGCAGGTATGCAGTGTGTCTTGTCTAGTCTTTTAGATTTTTTTTTTGTTTGTTTGTTTAAAAACAACTCGCTTGCTTCTCTCACAACACCTGAAACTTCCAGGAGGAAGTCTGATCTTTGTAATCCAAGCAGTCAGCGTTGAAGTTGAGCTTCCAAGAGGATGTCTGATCTTTGTAGTCCAGGCAGTCTGCTGCAGTGGAGTTGAAGCCGAGGCCCGAGGCGCCGTAGCCCTGAGCGGACGGTTGGTTCAGGTGGCTGGTGACGGCGCTGGTGCTCATGGGGCTGAGAGCGGAGGCTGCTGGCGCCGACAGCTGGTGGTGCATGGGCGCCAGGTATGATCCGCACTCCATGCCGCCAAAGTAGGACGCTGAGCCCGCATAGCCTTGACCGTAACCGGATGTCGCCTGCGTGTAGGTCATCGGGTACGAGCGCTGCATGCACGATGACGACGAGGAGGTGGAGAGCACTTCCGACAGCGGCGAGATGGACGCCGGGCTCCAAATGGACACCGGCGCCGCCGTGCTGGATATAGCCGGCACTGAGGTACTAGAGGGCGGCGTGAACTGACCGCTAGCGCCGCTCTCTGAGCTCGCCTCCCGCGCCGGGGAGCTCTTCTTCTTGGCCGGGCGCACTTTGTTCTGGCCACCGTTTTGCTGCTGCTGTTGCTGCTGTCGGCATTTTGCGCGCCGATTTTTGAACCAAACCTGTCATGAAGAAAGATGGCCCTTAGAAACATACAGACTTTAAATAGTCGACAATTTACGGTGAGTGTCTTTAATAGTTGTATTCATTAAGAATTACTATCACAATAAATTCACAATAAAATTCTATATATTCTGCATCAAAAATATTGTGCATTCCTTGCATGCGGTTTCATACTAGGCTGCTCTTTGGAGAACATGGGCACGAGGAAATTATTTTGTGATGTGTTGATTTCTATACTTAAACATGACTTAATGAAATATGGACTATGGCAAATACTTAGTTTTTTCCCCTTATTATTTGTAAACACCATACTGACCTGTACACGGGACTCCGGCAGGTTGATTTTCAGGGCCACCTCCTCGCGCATGAAGATGTCCGGGTAGCGCGTTTTAGCGAACAGCGCCTCGAGCACGTCGAGCTGAGCCCGAGTGAACGTAGTTCTTTCCCGACGCTGCTTTCGAGGAGTAGCTGTTTCCAATAAAACACAAAATGTCCGCGATGTTGAAATCACGCCAACATAAACTTTGCCAGCAACAAGCAGGCCTACTGCTCTACTTCTAGGCTAAATGTATATTGCTAACACTGATCGAGTAAAAAATTATAGAAGTTTACTAACGTAAATAAACAGCATATAATATATAGACCTACAGTTAGAGGAAAGCGATTATTTGTATATTTGTCCACTGAAAATACCAATATTAGCCATAGTTTATATTTAGTTTCTATTTTCTCATTTTTGTTCGACATTCGATATCTTTACTGGATTATCATAAAATATGTTGTCTGTAACAAATATTTATTGATATTTGCTTTTTTTCCCCACACACTCGTTCGATCACCTTTTACTTTTTAGGCTAGTTGTTAAGTTCTCAGTAACTCGCGGTGATCAGCTGATGTAGGCCTATATGATTTCTTCAGAATAATTTGTATTTTTAAATTTTAGCCTCTGCATTAGCTACAACGATGTTGCAAGAAGCCTAGATAACTCAAACGTACTCCATATAAATTACATAATGTAGCCTATTATGGAATAAAACGTTACAAATAGCAAGTGACATACTGAACAATTGTAGTCGTTGCAGGAGGCAGAAACTACAACAGCATGTATAGTCTTGAAATCAAGCAGATCAAGTTTTCGGGAGTTAGGCAAACACTGACATTTTTTGTCTGACATTGCAGAGGCAGTTGAATGTGTGTGACTAACCTGGATATCCCACAGACGGGTGCAGCAGGTCCATACCGGACGTGGTTAAACTCAGCCCGTTAACCGGGTAAGGCGGTTGCTTAAGATACGACATCATGCTAAAGTTGGTCGCGGAGGTATAGCTGGAGCAAATACTGAAGAGAGTTTCTTCTCTCGCACCTCTTTTGGTTCCAGGCTCCAGTGCAGGTGGTCACCAAGCCCTGGTCCAAAATCACACAGATAAGGACAGACGTTCACAAATAGATACGGCCCCGGTGTGTTGTGGATGAACTCAGCGCTCTGACTGCAATCGAGACTTATCACAGAATAAAGCGCGTGCACGCCGCAGCTGCGCTCTTAAAGCCGCTGTAGATCTCCAGCTGTCCTCGTGAAGTGAGCAAGGCTCATCTCAACACCCCCCCAACACACCCCACCCCCCCAACCCACCCCATCATCCCTGCCCCCTTACTTACACGCTCCCCATCTATCCCCCCCAAAAGTAACATCTAATTGCAACAAGTCCCCGCAATGCACAAAACATGCTCTTGCTTATGTACATGCGGCAAGAATGTCGATTTACATAGGAACCAGGCTAATTGTCTTCAGCATAAGGGAATTGATTGGAGACCATTTGTGGCAACAAAGGCCGCTGTTGGTCCGATAAATAAGGCCGATAACAAAAGCCCTACTGGCGAGAAGTACAAGTAACAATGAGAGAGAACCTCATCGTTCCCCGCTCAGCCATTAAATTAGTGAATGCATTCATAATTAGGTGTTTTAGTGCTCCCTACTATTCCCGTAGGCCTAAGTAGAAACAGGACTATTTTACTGGAGTTAGGTAACAGTGGTTAATGAGTCGGTTGTAGAATTCGTTCACAACTAACACCCAGTTCAGCGCCTCTCTAATTGGATTCGAGGTTTGAGATTATTTGGAGTGCTTTGGGGTTAGAAGGTGAAGAAGCCAGGCATTTTGCTATTATGAGCAATGGAGGACATCAAAGGATGTAAAACTAGGCTTAAGAATCAAATGTTTTCAAGTCTACCCAAAAGACAAATGTTTATTCGCGTTAATAGGGTACTTAAGGAATGAGTTATTTTATATAGGCTAATTCACGAAGAAATCAGGCTGCGAAATGATTTCCTATTTTTAATTCAAGAATTTCTACAACAAAGCATTTAACAATTTGACAAATGTGCAACGGCAATTTTAAACTGCGACCCCCCGCTACAGGGCTTCCTAACTTTTTTTAAGGGTTTTTTTTTTTTTTTTAATCCAACGGTTTTCTCGCTCAATCTGTCACTTGCCTCGTCTACCAGTTGCACAATCGCTCGATAGTAATTACCTCATCCAAGAATTAATTATGATAAATGTTTTTGTTGATAAATTAATGAGATAATCCGGATGGCACGCGCTCCCCTAATTACTGGACGCTGAATCTTCGAAACTGCAGCTGAACATTTGGCCCCATTGATTTAGTGTACGAGGACAAATCTCTCTCTCTCTCTCTCTCTCTCTCTCTCTCTCTCTCTCTCTCTCTCCCTCACGCATACACGCATATACGCACAAAACAGCATTATTCCATATTACATGCAAAACCCATATTTGTCCAAATAACATAATAACTCTTCATTTATCAGACTACTCAATTCATTGAGTAATCTTAAACACATGGCTTATTTTTTTTTACAACAGCAGCTAGATTTTACGATTTTAGAGCAGGCCTGTACTGGCAGCAAGAAAAGCTCTTGCGCCATTTCAATATAGCCTACGCGACATCAAACGGAACACTTTGTATTAAGCCAATGCATCGTGTACAAATACACAGCGGAGCGCGCAGAAAGTTCACCATTATCCAAAACGTCAGTAAGGAAAGCGGTTTGCTTTGACGCAGCTCTGTGTCTTTCACGCCTCTGTAATTATCGCCCTTTGTCTTCATTTCGCTTCCTTCACACTGAGCCTTAAGCAGCCAAGAGAACACATTCACACACGTGGACTGGAACTATGTTTAAACCCATTCTAATATCAAAGTATGAAAGTCCATCTGAAGACCAGCGATTAATATAAAGTCTACTAACCAGCAACACACGGCCCCCTGAAGTTTCTAGACCCAGTTAAAAACAGGTGACAAGCTGATAAGCTCGTTTCCACCAAAAAATCCGAAACCAACACAACAACAACAACAACAACAACAACAACAACAACAATAATAATAATAATAATAATAATAATAAAGGTCTAAAATCTTGGTACTGCATGACTATGATGAAAAATAAAAAGGAAAAAAATCGACTACTTACTGCAAGTCTTTTGATGTTACCAGCAAAGTGTAAAATAGGTCCGATAATTCAGGCTACATCCGACTGTTACCTTAATATTAATGGTGAAATGTTTTCATTCTAATCAAAACTGTAAACTAAAAACGAGAAGCTCGGAAGTTAATAGCTTCAGCTGCTCGACTTAAACGGACAGCAGACGAAATCGTTTAGGGAGATTAAAGTGCGTACGGTTATAATTGGCCGGTCTTCAGGCGGACTTGCCCGTGTGTGATTTGTACAGCGCGCTGGCCAATGGAGAGGCGGCTCTCGGGCTCGCGGGCTGGACGCGGCTCCCCTCACCGGGCCTTTGGCAGCGAGACAAACGTCGCAGGCTACTTTTTGACGCGCAAACTCCTCAGCCAATCAGAGAGCAGCCTCACTGGACCGCAGTCGAGAGTCCAAATATGCGTAACTTTCCATCTTAATAGCCCATATCTATCCTTACCGAGTTAATATGTTTTAGGTGCATGTCATGTACTTGAAACTTCCTTGTTTCTATGAGAAGCATGATCTTTGTGTTATGTATTATGTGTTTATAACGTGACAGTGTTTTAATTCGCGGTGATCTTCCGGGAATCTCTCTCACGGGCGCACTTGCACAGTGGCAAAGGTGACGACAAAGCGTGTACTCTTAATCTCAGGAATAATTATCAATCCTGAGGAAAAAAAAAATCTAGCAGACTCAGCCCCTTATTATCCCCGAGACCATGTTAAGACGGTACGGTGAAAGGGAGAAAAAGAAAACACTGAACGCAGACGCTTCTGCGCACTTCTCCTGCATTGTGTCGCTCAGCCAGAGGAATTTAAGGAGGTTTAATTGCCTAAAACAGTCCTCTCGTCCACATGACGGTCACACTGCAAGTGCTCATGTTGATACATCGAAATGTAACAACAGATGACTGGAGATGGACTGCCACTGGACTAGGGCCATGCTGGATAAGCCTGAAAGCAGTAGGCAGGGATGCACTACAGGGGTATATGTAACACTTTTCTAAAGTAAAAAAAAAGGCGCTAGGAGCATCCGGGAAGATTTTTCTTGGAAGGCAGACGACCAAACAGTTAGCTTGTAAACTCTAAAGAAGTGCTAAAAAACAGAGGATCTGACCAAAACACAACTGTCCAGGATAATCTACACACAGGTGAGACTTATTAATCTCACGAGTTCATTTCAGGAGCGTTATTTATTTGTACCGGTATAGCTATGGGGTAATAATCTTCTACTCATATTGCCTTTAAACAGGTCAATCCAAAACAAAAGATTATTTTATTATTTATATTATTATTATATTATTTTCCTCTCTTAATGCACTATTTTACTATAAATTATACAACCTAAACAACAACAACAACAATAATAAAAAAATAAATAATAATAATAATAATAATAATAATAATAATTATTATTATTATTATTATTATTGTTGTAGCTAAGTTCCAAAAAATACAATTATAAATATTATTATATTATGTTTGATCTTAGGATAATACTCGCATATATAAAACATCCTAGCACATGGTTAGCATTTCACGCATTTCAGAGACACGCAGAAAGCACTGCGCAAAACATTGACCAAACTATGCTGTGTATCTGAACACGCCTAGCGATGGTGTGCATCAGTGAATAATCATGCACATGCTGATAAAGAGGCTTTGTCTTTCCCCTACTTTCTGTTTCCCTCAGCAGGTGTAGCTGAAGAAAACTTTTTGACAAAAAATCTGTTTTTTTTTTTTGTTTTTTTTTTTTGCACGAGCAGACGGACAAGTTCCCTGCACCTACTGCTGGCCAGAGCATGAAAGAGAGATTACTTTCATTCTGAAGACCTTCTGAAATCTTACCAAGAACAGAAGAGGGACATCGGAACATCTTCCGAAAGTGAGAACATTTTTATCCGAATAATCTTCTCTCTCAGAAGGCAGAAAAATTCATGAAAGCCTGCGCTTTTTAATCTGTGGTTTATTATCATGCTGACGCGCTTCTAAAACGTCTGACAAACACATTAAATAATATAAATAACTACATAAACCTCATTATTAATGGATGTTAAATTAATATTAATAATATTAAATAAAATACAGCAACATAAAATTATTAAAAAAAAAAACTTTACACGATTTACCAAAATACCGTGTGTATAATAGCCAAATAAAAAAGAAGTGTTTAATTTGATGTGTGTGTAATATTCTGTAGAGCAGTTTTTGGGTGAGACTGATTCCAGTAGAGAAGAGCAGCCGCACTCCGCTTTCTGAGCCAGCGTCGCTCTTTAAAACCGCTCAATTATTCATCAAGCGCTCAAACGCCCGGAGTCCGGAGGGGATTTTGGATCCTTGAAGGATTGTGATTTATTTAAGTAAAAAAAGAGCGACATAAATGATACAGAGCCATTACTTTTCATTGCCACTTTGGGTTTAGAACGTTTTAGTCAATTTCATGATTTATTTTTACGCACCTTTTTGGGCTAATTAAAGTCTCCCACTAAATAAATATTATACTGTAATAAAATAATAGTAATTATAATAATAATAATATTATTATTATTATTATTATTATTATTATTATTATTATTATTATTATTATTATTATTATGTGTCAGTGCTGCTGCTGCTGCTGATGACGATGATGATAATAATAATAATAATATATTATTATTATTATTATTATTGTGTCCTAGTGTCAAATTTAAGTCTATGGTTCCGACTTTCAGTATTTCGTAACGCCATCTGCGCATTGGCCTGTGTTGAAAGTGATACATTTAAATGAAATTGCACTCGATATTTAAGAGGTGAGGTAAAAAGAGATCCCCCTGGGTCGTCCTAAACACGCCCATCTATTAATCCTGGCGGAATTGTATGATAGTAGGGTACCATTCTGAGATCATTAGAGACACTGACACCTCTAAAGCTTTTAATCTCTCTCTCTCTCTCTCACACACACACACACACACACACACACACACACACACACACACACACACACACACAGTGCAGGTGCAAAAGTTTGGCAAATAGGCTAACAAAAGAGAGATCTTTTCCCTCAGTTTCCTACTGTCTGTATTTATGAAGAGGAATTTACAGGCTCAAGGAAAGTTAATTTTGAATGTATGATACATAGCCTTGTAAACATAAACCCACCTCCCAATCTGGGCAATATATTTTTAGAGAAGAAGGAGTGTTACGGAGCAGGAGGCCTGTTCATAAACCCGACTTTACCCAGCTGAGCTGGTTCGGGACGTTCTGCACTGAAAGACAGGAGGTGATTATGTTTAGATTAGGAATATATTATACCTTCAGTATAAGCCTAAGACGGGGGACCTCGTACGATTTTCGGCCTCTTGCTGCAACAGACAATAAAGCACTGAGTAACTGTTTGCTCGTGAGCTGATATAGGCGGTTTAAGAAGGCAGAATGTGATATGCTCACCGGCAGCAGATTTAGTGCCGCTGCAAACAAAGACAGCACCATGAAAAACTCAGTGTCCTAACAGACAACCAAAGACAAAGGGATGGAATCAGGTTTGACTCCTGATTGATTGGAGTGAAAACTTGCCCCACACCGGCTGCTGGTTTCTCTTCACAGGACTGAAACCTTTAGAAGGCTAGCTTGCTTGCCAAACATTTACACTTGCAGAATTGCGTGAAGAGTTTTGAAAATAATGAGCTCTGGGACAATAATAATGAATTTCCGGACACTGATCACACTGCTGTAATGTAGTCCAACGCTACGCTGGTGATGTATTTCCCAGAATGTAACGCTGATGTTTCATTATTGTGACATGTTCAAATGGCACAGCAGAGAGAGACTGCTTTAATGAGCGAAGCACTTGAACGTGAAGGTGTATTTGCACAGAGTAATTAGTGTGAATAAAAGAGCCTGTTTGATCCTTATTGACATTCCTAATTTCCCCTGTGCCACGTGTTCCCGGTGTTGAACAACTTAAAACGGAGTTAAACGAGACGCTCCACGGTCTGAGAAAATCACTGATGGAAGATCGGAGGGTGATGAAGCAAAACAGAGAAAGAGATCATTCATACTGGTTAAGGTATTTAGAAAGAGAGAGAGAGAGAGAGAGAGAAAGTTTAGTTTGGTTCTGTTCTCAAGTAAAATTGTTTATTGCTGTGTATTTGTAAGATTTCTGCTGAGCAGTTTGTCAAAAGCCAGATTGTAGTAGTAAATGTATTTACTCAGGTTATTCATGTATTTTTGTAAAGATTATTTGTGTATTTTTACTGCAACATATAAGATAATCTAAATGATCATTTGGACTAACCAGACAGGTTTGCATCATATTAACACTTTAGCAATAATTCCTAACCCCAATACTTCAGGGTATTTTTTATTGAAAATAAATAAAAGTGCACATTTATCTTTAATCTGAGTAGGCCTATTAATGCAACTATTAATTACAGAATTTCTTTCCTCATAAAACCACTTTTGAACCCCAGGCAATTAAAAAACTTCCCATTAAATTTCTGGCCTGCATAATATGAATTTGCTCTAGGTCACATTTTGTCCAATAAAATACAAATATTGTGAGTAGAGTAATTGTATAGGCTGCGTGAAAGCTGCATTTGTTCCCCGTCGTTCATATGCAGCACTTATTAATAACTACAGCAGTCGAATTGTTTGTCTGTTATTTGTACAGAAGCCAAGTGACAAACAAATGGATCCAATTAAAACACACTTTCACACTTCATGTCAACAGTGTGAGGAGGTAACGTACATACAGAGGTACAAGGATAAGTCAGGTTTCTACTCATCCAATAATAATAATAATAATAATAATAATAATAATAATAATAATAATAATAATATTAAGAGCAGCAACAGCAGTAGCAACAACAACAACAACAACAACAACAATACTAATAATAATACTAATAATAATAATAATAATAATGGTCCAAGTGTGTAACATTCTGTCTCTAACTGTGCCCATTGTTGCTGCGCTGTGTATGTGTTTGTGTATGTGTGTGTGTGTGTGTGTGTGTGTGTGTGTGTGTGTGTGTGTGTACTCGAACCTGCCCTGCAGTATGGAGCTCACCCTTCTCCCCAAGTTCAAAGGCACAGGAGCTCAGAGGGCTGGATTTGTTCAGGCATATTTGGTAAACCCCTGGATTTGAATTGTAGTGTGCAAGGCCAGAAGATCATGTTTAAAAAATGTTACATTGTGAGATTTTGTGTGAAATCCCCATAATAAATTCACCAAGTGTGCACAAGAAATGGCTATTCATGTTTGTGGTCCTAAGTTTCTTTTTTTTTTTTTTTTGCTCTGATTTAACCTTAGAGGTATAGGTGTATGGATAAAGTATATGTCACTTTTTAAATGTATAAAAAAACAGCATGTAGAAAATAGAGTAAATATGATTACACCAAAAAATGATTATAAATGTTTCTACATGGTCTCTTTATCCTTGTTTAAGGTTCATACTGTTGACTATTGGCCAGCAGAGTCATGAATGTCCTACTTGATTTGAGTTTTATTTCCTCCAGCACCATGCCACAAATTAATAGAATTCGCTTTATATTCAGGAATTTGTTTATATGATCATTGCTCATAACACTATTTGGGACTCTGAAAAATTGTCTCAGAAGGAGAAAAAAAATATACTGTGAGATCTGGAGGCATAAAATATTGAAAATAGGTCATAAAGCTGTAAAAGCTTTACATAAAGTATATGTAAGCTATTTATGTATTTAAATACTGCTCATAGATGTAGCCTATTAACATAATCTGTTTTCATCTATTAACACAAACCCACATTTTGAACTCTCCCTCACACTCNCACACACACACACACACACACACACACACACACACACACACACACACACACACACACACACACACACACACTAACCAGCACAGCCACACCATCATGCTTTAATTATGTGATATAATTAACCCTCCATCCAGTTTGAAAAGCATGCAAGCTGAGGACGAGCCCCCATGTGGGTTGAGCATTCCTTGTTTGTGCCCAGTCCAAACCCCACGTTGTTTTGAGTGACACTCTGGCACTCTCACTCAAAGACCCTCGATTAGTCTCCAAAATATACCCCCTCTCACAACTACATAGTGCTTGTTTACACATGTGAGAACACACACACAAGCAAACACACCCATCCCACGTACATAAAAACCCCACACCTACCCCTTTACTCTCACATATACACACAGGCACATCTGCACTGATTCTGACACTGCCAATTTCTCTCAACTCTTTATTATCTCTTTCAGTCTGGTGGACACTGTCTGTCAGGACTTGTGACAGTTGGATGTTTCCATTACGTTCCCACCGTGTTCGTGCCATGTTTGCAATGTTCCCAGCCTACAGTCCAGCACTTTCCCAGCCTCAGGCTGCCAGCCGTTCTTAGCAGTTGGGAATCTCTGAGGGCTTGTCCGTCAACTGGAACCCTCCCCTCCAATTAGGACTGTAAGCACAAGGCAATCTGTGCCGTGTGTGTGTATCTCTGTGTGCATGTGTGTGTGTGTGTTTGTAAGGAGGCGTCAAACTGGCTCCTGAAGCTTGGTGAGCTGTCCAGCTATGATAAAAACGACACCCAGGTTCTCATCAGTGTGATCTCTCCATCTCTTTCTCTCCTCTGGAGGGGAATGGGCCAAGATAAGCAGACAGTGTGGAGTCTACACAAACACACAAACACACACACATACACACAGAGTATTGTTTGCCAACAGGGAGTCAGAGATTGTAGAGTATTTACAGGTTATTGACAGAGGAGTGATGAGAATGTTTAAACTATTAATCTTATTTACCTTAGTTAATTCTGTGCACTCTGCAATTTCAGTGTCTTTTACTCTAATAAAACATTATTTGTATAACTTAAACTATAATTTATATTAATTAACTTAAACCACAAGGTAAAAATAAATTATTGTTTTGAAGTCTTCAACTTCATTTGGAAGATGACATACATTTCTTCTATACATTTACATTTATGGCATTTGGCAAGTGGCTGCTCTAAAGACAAACAGTTCTGCAATACATAAAAATAAAATAATATAAATTAATAATAAAATATTGTGTGCTTATCCCAGTCCCTGCTCTTGGAATACGCTTGCATCAAACATTTTAATATTTTTATCTTCCCAAACACACCTGTTTATCTCAAGATATTTTGTTATTTCTAACCTTGCTGAAGGATTTGAATAACTATTTCTTAGACAATGAAAATTTTTATACATTTATATCACAGTAAAAAGTAGATATTTCTTTGTAGATAAATAAGTATGATTATTTAACCAAAACTATATATTTATTGATATATGTATGGATGATCAAATATTTATTTATTAGTGTATCCGAGCGATAATAAATTCTTTAAAAAAAATCCTCTTTGGAAAGCTTTAAAAATGAATAATTCTGATCACTCCTTTTCTATACTGACCAACATCACAGATCACCACTTTGTTATTCTCCTGGTTACCCAGAGAAGCCAAGCACAACTGAAAGGAATGTTGAATCTGATGGAGTTGCAGACTGGGATTGGGCTCTGACACACACACACACACACACACACACACACACACACACACACACACACACACACACACACACACACACTTTGTGTTGGGGGTGGGAAGACTGAAAATCCTGAGTGTCCAGCGCCTCACGGCTGGCGATGGGGATGCAGGAATTTGAGTGGACCTACTGCCAGGAAAATGTCAGGCGGAAAACGAGGAAAAGATGGGGGAGTTACTGTATGTTAATAGCTGGTGGTGAAAGTGGAAGATATGTGGTTCAGGAGCTGGCAGTAGTTGGATAGATTAAGTAGTCAAATTCTTCAATACTTCACTTTAATCTGATATCTGATATCAATTTATATAGGTTTTGTATGCAGAATAGTATAGAATCCCTCAATTTCTGTTAGTGTTTGGTCATTTTAAGATCTTATATAATTACTGTACACTGAACAATTGTTATATGTTTGATTCTATTCAATTATTTAAATGTTGGTGCCACATGATTAAAATTGATAGATGTGGTCCTAGAATACAACTGGGGTATGTGCAACATTTTTCTTAGATATATAAAAAAAATTATGTCTGGTAATCATTCTTAGCTCAACAGGCATGTTTGCTGCAAACAAACATTGTAATTGTCATCCATCCATTAAATCCTAAATACATTTTTTGCAATGTTCAAATAACTCATTATGTAGCTCAGTGCACACTAGTATGTTAACATGTACATTATGTGCTACGAAAGGACATAAATTAGAAACTGCTGAGAGGAGAAGTGTGACTTAGTCTCATTGGGGGCATTATGGTTCTAGCTGTAGAGCTTATGGGGCCCAGTTCAATAAAGCAGCAGCATAATGGGCTGCACCACAGTGGAGCCCATCGAGTCATGGTGCAACATCATGCTCCGCAGCAGGGGAAGACATCGGGCAGATGGGTCCAGTGTAGCGCTACAACTCCCTCCCCTCTATACTCTATTTTTCACTCTGTGTCTCCCTCCCGCTCTTGATCTCTCACGCCACAGTGGGTTTGATCAGAGTCTAAGTCTGATGAATTGGGCAAAAAAGGGTGACAGTGCATAGGAGAAGATGAGCAAGGTGCAACATGGAGTGACAATATGGACTGTGTATAGCATACATGATTGATGACAGACAAGGAATGTGTTAATAATAAATGAAAGAATGTATAGTTAAAAAGTAAGTGCGAATGGGTCAAAGAAGGAGAAAGAGTGAGTTAGGACAAATGTGGGACTGAAAGTGAGAGGCCAGGCATATTCCTTTGAAATGCCCACTCAGGGGTAAAAGCCTAGAGGGACAGGCTGGACAGACAGGCAGTCACCACTCTGGGCGCGAGTCCAGCAACCCTCTGTCATTCCCACCAGATTCCCCCTCCTCATCAAGGCCAGACTGGCTGTGTCCACTCCTCTCGCCATCATTCAGCCAGCCCCCAATGGACCAACTGGAGCCTCGTAAACTCTGCTTGCCAACCAATGGCTCAGGCCCAAACGGCAGGAAAAAAGCTTTCCCTAATCGATCTGCCCCACCACAAGAACCTCTGCAGTGTGAGTGAGTGATTATTTTGGGATGTCACATTTCATTAAACCTATACCGTGTGACAGATATGGTTGTCACAATGATATAATCAAAATGGTACCTACCCTTGCCTCAGAGAATTTGTCTGGGGAAAAAAACACTCAATTTTTGCTTTCACACTTTTTTCCTTTTGGGTTGTGTTAGGTTCATTCTTTATTTAAATGTATAAACAGCAATTTGAATTGTTTCTTCTATTGCATAAAGTGCATATGCCTCGACTGATCCACTGCTTCCTAATCTTCTACTCCTGTCTTGTGCATTCACTCCAGCCTCCAGGATCTTGACTAGCATTCCATATCCCCATAGCAACAGTAGCAGGCCTTCATGATTCGGCATTATGTGAGCGGGAGTTTTGCCAAAGCCTGAGAGTTTGGGTGGGAATATTATAGGAGGTCACATGAGGAGCATATGAGGGCCTCTGTTCACTGAAGTAACAAAATCGCAATGAACAATTACACTTACTGCCATCAAGTGGTGACAAACATCTCACATCTCCTTCGGGTTCTGCATTAGTAAGGATATTGTTGGACTTTGACTGCATTTATCAGAGGTCTACAAAAGTTATTGAAAATTTGTACACCTTATGCGAGAGTGGCTGGAATTATTAAATCCCATGTGTGAGTCCACAAGAAGAGTTAACTAGGTCTAACAATAACTAACATAACTAACATTACAGAGTTCTTTCTCTCTGTCTCTGTGCATTGACTAGGTAGTATTACTAACTGGGCTTTGTGTACCTGTGGATCTAGCCTCTGATTGTTCTGTTGTTCTTGTTATGGCCCATAAACACCACTCTTGCAGTTGTTTGGTGTTGAGATGAGTGTCTGTGAACCATGTGCTATATTTACTGATAACAGGATTTGCTTGTGTTAATTGTAAATGTAAATGGCTACATGCTATAATCACAGAGTAAAGTTGCTGTACTATTTATCTCCAGTAATTAGATACAAGCAGTTTTACTCCCTTTAGATAAATATGTCATATGACTGCATTTTCATCACATGGGCATCACTTATTTCTGCATCTAAAACATGGATTTGTATTTATCCACATCTATTTTGCAAACTTGAATGTGTTGGAAAGGGCCATCCTTGTTAAAAAAAAAAAAAAAAACACGACATAATGGAAATTGGCCTAATGTTTTCTAGTAACCATTAGTATACTGGTGGGACAATAGTTAATCACAACTCCCAATTATGATTAGGTACAGCAGGGCTGTATTTAATGTGTTGTGATAGAATCTATACAAGTACTTTTAGCATTTCTTTTATTTTTTATTCTTTCAGTCATTCTTTACAAATTTTCAGATCTTGGTGTAACCTGTGTTCACACAAAAGTACAGATGAGTGTAAGTGAATGCTACATGTTGATTGGCAACTAAAGAGAAAGAATAAGGAGGTGGAGGGTGTCATGTTTTTTTTTTACTACCACATCGTTAACCTCCTGGGTCTGTTGGGAAAATCAGCGCTGTTCTGGAGGCATATAGCATGGGGGCATTTGTTTGTGGGACCCCCTGGGTGGGGGGGTGAGGGGGTGGCAGACCCCATGCCTCTAGATGGACTTCCAAACCGCAGTGAGTTGACGAGAGGGGAGGGAACAGAGGAGGAGAAGAGGGATTTAAACAAAAACATCCCCGGGACCTAGAACTCGACCCGTGTCTGCGTGATGATTTCAGAAGACGGTCTCACTCGGTTTCCACGACGGACTTTATAAACCGGTATTTAACCGTTCACTACTGCACACCTAGAGTAAGTTTGTTTTTAGTTGCAAGCTAATAATGGTTTTCCACATGCACAGACTTAAACGAGGAGCACTGAATGACTTTGTTTCTGCTAGAGAACAGCAAAGTGGTATTGTATAAATTCAAATTCTGTTGAAAAGTTTAGCAACTCGATTATTCAATCATTACAAGCCAGTATCTTCAGTCCAGTGGGGGTCTGCAGATTTATTTACTTCAATTCTATGGTTCAAATTGGGAAAAAGTGGTGTTGTCTAAGTAGAACAACCCATTTCAAGGATGGAGATATACACATTGCTCTTTTTTTTTGGTGGAGGTGTACAAGCCACACAACCAATAGAACAAAAGCAACATGCCATCCTGCATTGTGTCTACCATATGCCCTATACTGCTGAGCTGGTAAATACTCTTACAACCAGCGCATTTCAAACCAACCTCTCACCCCCTGTCTCTTTCTCACCCACCCAACAGTGCACCACTATTTTCCTACCTCTTTATCCCTTTTAATTAGAAGGCAAATTCTGCAAGGCTGGAGAGACCTAATCCTTAGCTGCCCAACAATGCATTGAGTTTGCTTTGAACAGCCGACCTGCAGGCCTCTGTGTCCCAGCCCCCAGTCCTTAAAGCAGGTCTCTCCTCATTGCTGCACACATCTCTCCTTAACTAACTCAGAAACAGTGCTATTGCATGCATAGAATGACACTGTACAAGGTTGAAGATGCAGAGCTGAACCAGAGTAGCTGAAAACATCAGTGTAAGAAACAACAGATCACAAGCTGAAGGCATGTCCCTTAGTGTCTGAACAAAAAGTGGTCTGCACACTTACATTCCTGGATACTTCATGAATGTAATGATCAAGTAACCAATGCCTTTGATGCCTTAGTCCCATGGAACTGAAGTCATTGGATAATAAATTGAAGTGATTTCTGGTTAGGTTGGCTTCAATACTTAAACAAATCTTTGCATTTAGGGTAATATTTACCCAACAGTTGAGGGTAGAATAGGACCGAGGAGAGGTTGAGAGAGAGAGAGAGAGAGAGAGAGAATAGAAAGCGAGGGGTGAAAAAGAGAGTGTAGCATCGCAATATAGCAGTGACAGCTTGTTTCTACTAATTTACATATATATTAATGTTGCACATTGTAAAGAAAGGATCTCATTAGTTTGTGTGATTTTCTCTCAAGATGCAGTTTGTGGATATTCATAAAACTCATCATTACATTCACACGAGTGTGTATGTGAATGTGTGCCTTTAACACTGACGTTTTGGGAAAACAAAGATAAGGTCTTATAAAATTTTAACCCTAACAAGAAAATCATTTTCATTTTCCAGTCATTTTCATTTTCCAGTCATTTTCTTTGCTCCCAAAAATCAAAATGGCATCAAAGGTTGCCATTGTACAATACTTGTTTTTTCCCCCAAAGTATTTCCATTGCAATTTTAAACTAGCTGTTATCACTATGCCCCTGTCCTATTACACTGACCAAAAGTGATTATTCCTAAAAGTATAAAATGGACATACTGTTCACTCCTAAGACTGTTGTCTCCTAACTCCTAAGAGCCTCTTAATTCCTGATATTCAATGTATCACGACTACGGTAGTGTATTTCGGTTCTAACTCATTTTACGACCAATCCTCCCTCATTATATTATAATCCCATATACTGTATGTGTCCTGAAATGTAATATAAGGTAGATTGGTAGTCATTTAGAAATTAACATACTTTTCAGTCCCATCATTTCCTAACACCTTATAGGCATGACATTGTAAATGTAGTTAGAGCATAACTTGATCCTTAGCCAGGAATAGGACACATAGAGATGTTATAGAGTAGTTAGTATTTTCTGGACCACTGGCACAGGTGGTAACCTGACAAGTGTAAAAAAAAAGGTTAGAGTTACAGTGAATACTTTATTAAAAGGCATGGTTAGACTCCTGCTACAGTAAAAGCTCCAATTAAATCTGCAGTAGAGTAAGAAGAAATTTTCGGTCTACATATGTCACGTCTCTGTACCCGTGTTCACGTTTTCAAAATTTAAATACACAGGTAGAAATAACTGGCTAGCTGACATAACTTATAACAAATATGTTATCTTTCTTTTGTGAGAATTTGTCTAATTACTGACCTCTACAATGGTATTATTGATCTGTGTGAAATAATACATTAACTGCTATTGACATTCGGTAGCCACAGAGTTGTTTGTTCTTGTTTGCTACAGATACAATAATTCATTCATCTACATTAACAGCAGGGTCATGATGAACCCAGATTCTGTTCCAGGAACACTGGGCATGAGGTGGGAATACACCCTGGAACACCAGTCCATCTCAGGGCACCATGCACACACACATTCACACACTCATTCACATCCAAGGGCAATTTGGAGTGACCAGTTCACTTACTGGCATGGTTTTGGGAGGTGGGAGGAAACCAGAGAACCTGGAGAGATCCCAGTCAGACATGGGGAGAAGATGCAAAACTTCACACAGACAGTAACCCAAGCTCATGATCAAATCTGGTGCTGTGAGGCAATACCCACTGCACCGCTGTGCCATCCCACAATAATTTAGTTAGGTGTATTTAGCTACTAGTTAGGTAAAGTACCCTGCTTATATTGAACATACAACTGTATTTATCACTTGTAGGTGTTTAGGTCTAAAATTTTGTAAAAGTAAAGTAAAACCGTAACACAAACCGATAAGATAGCATCTTGGCAGGCAGTAACACAAGCACACAGGCCGTTTTACCATCATCAGTGTAGATATGTTTTTTTCTGACCAGGAAAATAGCAACTAAGCGCAGAAAAGGAAAATTTTACTTGCTAGTTAATTAATGCTAGAGCCTTTTTTTTTATTATTGTCGTTGTACATTCAACCAGTACACACTGGACACCCTAAACAATCGTCTTAAAGACTAGTAAAAGTTCTCGTTTATCAGGTAAATATAGGACTATTCTGGTATGATGTCATGAGCTCATCATTGCAATAGCGGATAGAACCTACTGTAGGTCTTTGTCTGTGTCCAAATTAGCCTTAGATAGGAAATTACATTTAATGCCTAAATTAAAAGCAAATGATAGCATAGATAATATATTATTTCTAAAATTACTTACCTTTATAATATATAAAGATTCATTTCTATGCCACAACATAACAACCCAAACATCCAGTCATTCAAATTGCATCCCTCTTTCTGTCACTTCCTAGCTGCATCTCCTCCATTTTATTCTGCCTCTGACATCTAGACAAACTCTCTCTTGAAGGCAATGTGGTCATAAATAAACTCAAACACAGTTCATATTGACATAATAAGCAATCATTCAAGACACTGATTACACATGGCAACTTCGTTTAATTTTCAAATGAATCACAGCTAATCACTGCGGATAGAGGATCCTAGAGTAGGAGCAGGAGTGTATGGAATGGAAATGAAAAGATTGTTTACACATCCTATCTTAATTATCTAGTTGAACTGTCACTCTGCTGTTTAGCCTCATGACTGAGACAGTGGGTGTGATAAGAGGGAAATATTGCTTGAGTTATATATAAGTGGCACAAAAGTGTTTGTTTTCACGAGCCTTGAGTGGCGGTCATTAGACGAGTTCCGAGAACAATATAATAATGACAGTGTATATGAACGACCAATTGACTAATCAATTGACTAAATTCACGCGTGGCTGACTTGAATAATCAAGTCAATGTCTGAAATTACTGAGCACCTTCATTCTTTTTGGAAAATTAAACTATTTTTTCCTCTAGTGAATTTGACATTTTACAACCAGAGACTATCCAGACTAAATGTGTAATAGTCTATCTTTACTGTAAACATTACAGCCTTTGATTCTGTCCCTGTTTACCCATCATGCTATTTTTCTACTTTCAATTAAGATATTATATTATATTATATTATATTATATTATATTATATTATATTATATTATATTATATTATATTATATTATATAAATACTGTTGAGTTGTCCTCTCTGTTCCTATGCTTCCTTAAGCACAATAAGCTGTGTCTGATCTCCCTTAGCTAGATTTTTAGTTCTTGATTCCCCTCAGTCTAGTGTTTTTTAGTTTGCTTCTGACCCTTGTCTGTTTTTCTGGTTTATGAATATGGATTATTTAATTTTTGCTAGTCTGGATTTTGAACCTTGCTCGGTGTACCAGTGCTGATTATTGGAATAAGCCTACACTTTTAGAAAAAAAGAGGTTCCTCAAGGGTTCTTTGGATAGCTTCTTACAGAGGTTTTACTTTGGACCATCTTTGAAAGGGGAACTTTGTGTTATATGGCTCTACCTTTAAGGGTTCCCTCCTGGGTGAAAGTCAAATTACCCTGCCAATATGTATATGCAAAAGTCTTAGGCACACAGAAATGCTGTAGAGCAAACATGCCTTCATAAATAATGAAATTAAATGTTTCTACATTAAAAAATACCATAAAGAGCAGTAAAAAGTAATAAATGAAACAAAGTTAATATTTGGTGTGATGATCCTTTGCTTAAAAAAAAAAACAATAGTAGTCTCAGGTACAATTTGTGCAGTTTTATAAGGAAATGAGCTGTAAGTGTTACTGAGCATCTTGCAGAACC
>CM074954.1:14027510-14031870 GCA_037577455.1 Pangasius macronema | reverse complement strand
GCAGTTTTCAATAAATTGCCAATCTCTGTTTTTTTGTCTCTTGCTCCTTTTTCTTCTTTTGACATTTTGAAGCAATTACTTACAACCTGGTTATGATCCACCAGCGCAAAATGTGAATACTTATATATATAATGTGAATATATATACCGTTCCTTGCAAAAGTATTCATACGCACTGAACTTTTCAATGAAAATCCAAAATTTTTTACAAATAAATATCTAAAAAGTGTGATGTGCATTTGTATTCAGCCCCCTTTACTCTGATACCCCTAACTAAAATCCAGTGGAACCAATTGCCTTCAGAAGTCACCTAATTAGTAAATAGAGTCCACCTGTGTGTAATTTAATCTCAGTATATCAGTATAAATACAGCTGTTCTGTGAAGCCCTCAGAGGTTTGTTAGAGAACATTAGTGAACAAACAGCATCATAAAGACCAAGGAACACACCAGACAGGTCAAGGATAAAGTTGTGGAGAAGTTTAAAGCAGGATTAGGTAAAAAAAAATATCCCAAGCCTTGAACATCTCACGGAGCACTGTACAATCCATCATCCAGAAATGGAAAGATATGGCACAACTGCAAACCTACCAAGACATGGTCGTCCACCTTAAATGACAGGCCGGGCAAGGAGAGCATTAATCAGAGAAGCAGCCAAGAGGCCCATGGTAACTCTGGAGGAACTGCAGAGATCCACGGCTCAGGTGAGAGAATCTGTCCACAGGACAACTATCAGTCATGCACTCCACAAATCTGGCCTTTATGGAAGAGTAGCAAGATGAAAGCCATTGCTGAAAGAAAAGCATAAGAAGTCCTGTTTGCAACCAGCCATGTGGGAGACACAGCAAACATGTGGAAGAAGGTGCTCTGGTCAGATGAACTTCAAATTCAAATTGATCTTTTTGGCCTAATTGCAAAACACTATGTGTGGTGGAAACCTAGCTCTGCACATCACCCTGAATGTACCATCCCCACTGTGAAACATGGTGCTGGCAGCATTATGTCGTGGGGATGCTTTTCTTCAGCAGAGACAGGGAAGCTGGTTAGAGTTGATGGGAATGGATGGATGGAGCCAAATACAGGGCAATCTCAGATGAAAACATGTTAGAGTCTGCAAAAGACTGGGGCGGAGGTTCACCTTCCAGCAGGACAACGACCCTAAAAATACAGCCAGAGCTACAATGGAATGGTTTAGATCAAAGCATATTCATGTGTTAGAATGGCCCAGTCAACGTTCAGAAATAAATCCAATTGAGAATATGTGGTTAGACTTGAAAATTGCTGTTCACAGAGGATCTCCATCCAATCTAACTGAGCTTGAGCTATTTTGCAAAAAAGAATGGGCAAAAATTTCACTCCTTAGATGTGCAAAGCTGGTAGAGGCATACCCCAAAAGACTTACAGCTGTAATTACAGTGAAAGGTAGTTGTACAAAGTATTGACTCAGGGGGGCTGAATACAAATGCACACCACACTTTTCAGATATTTATTTGCAAAAAATATTTGACACCATTTATCATTTTCCTTCCACTTCACAATTATGTGCCACTTTGTGTTGGTCTAGCACATAAAATCCCAATAAAATACGTTTCTGTTTGTAATGTGACAAAATGTGGAAAAGTTCAGTGGGTATGAATACTTTTGCAAGGCACTATATATATATATATTTTTTTTTTGCAAGTGTGTAACAACGCATCCTGCTCCTCGCTCCTGTGCGTGTGGGTTACACTGAATAACTGTATCACTTTGGCCTTTTCTTTTGCTGTTGTCAGATACAGGTACACAAGTACAGGTGTTAAACACTCACTGCTAACTGGCAGTTTACATTGTCCGTTATTTATTTATTCACTCTTGCAACAACAATAAATAATTGATCTGCTTCAGACTAGTAATGGTTGTGTTATATTTTGCTATTACATGATTAATACTTTGATCTAATGTTAATATACTCCTGATCATAAATCTGAGTCTCAGGAGAGCATCCTGGGAATATAGGTGGTATTTCCCCAAGTACCTCGCAGATGGGGGGCCATCACGGAGGTCAGTGTGGGAGCCTCGAGGGGCTTGTGTGAATGATTGCTGTATTACGATGGCTCCCCTTGTACAGTTTTGTAGTCTAAATGTTTTGCTGACTTAATTGGCGTCCTCAAGGGAGGCTCGGCAGCTGGCTGCCTGATGGCGTGGATGTTTAATTAGCAGGCAGGCATGGTGGGGCAGACAGCTGAGCTGCAGGAAGAGAATGAGGCAGCGAAGCAGTAAGGCAGTTACGGCACAGTGCAGTCCAAACTTCCTCTCCCGCAACGTGTGAAGTTATTTGTTTTGGAAAAGGCATAGGTTTGATTTCCCCTTTCTGGAGACAGAACAGATGTGTTGCAGTTCTGGAAAGTGAGAGAAAGTATGACTGTGCTACAGCCAGCAGTGCTGATTCCCATTTCACACAATACAAAACAGTAGCCATAAATTATAGGAGGTTTGTGCAATCAGTAGTCCTTCTTAAAGCTTGCTAACAGCTTTTTTTTTAGCTTATCAAAGCCATATAGGAAATGATTAAAAAAAGGAAGCTAGCAGGTTATAACATAACCAGATAATGAGCCAAGCCTAATAGAGCAAGTACCCTTAACTTCAGGATAGTAAATAAATGCACTCTTTTACTGAGTCAGTATACAGTATGACATGCTTGACTCAACGTAATCATTTAATATCCTTTAATATCAGAGTGGACAGGACTTCCCTCACTCCAGTAACTAATATAAACAGCAGTTCAAAAAGATGCAATGGCTGGCTTCATGTGTCCTGGAGGAAGTATATGCTAATGCTGTATTTTGGTCACACAGAGAGTTATCTAGTGGATGAGAACTGACAAATGACCAAACTGGGAGAAAAAGTTCTTAAAAGTTGTATAATGGTATGCTTTCTCAAACGATTCTTTGAAAATGATGAACACAAAGAACATCAGTCATTTGGAATAGATAAAGCTGATTTTCTGATTTACCTTTGCTTTATCATTAAACATTACCACTTTCTCAAATCACCAGATTTGTATAATGATTAAATAGTTTTTATAAGTCTATTTTCATGAATGCCTAAACTAGCAGTTAAACTGGCTTTACCTAGTTGCATACACAGCAACATTCTTAACTGTAGCTTCACCCCTATCAATAGCATTATGTGCAAATGTTTATATGTATGTTTATAATGTTTTCTATCTTAATGCTTACATATGTTGAGACTTAATTTCAATGAAATTATTTAAATCAGATGTTTAGGGCTTTTATGAGTATTTAAGTAGTAAGTTGTTGTATTTAGAAATGGCCGGTTTAAGAATTTATAGGCATTTATTTTGATAAGTCACCAGAAATTTGCTGATTGTAGTGGGATTCTAATGTTCTGAAGCAGCAGAGCATTGAGTAATAACTTAAATTAACCTGGATAACTATAGTGATCAACTCTGTCATCTGTTGTAATGCAACTATTAGGGCTTCTCTACTTAATAAATATATATATTGATTATATAAATATATACATGGATATAGCATATATTATCTGTTTAGGTACTGAGAATGTGAAATGTGAGGATGTGAAATGTGAGGACGGGGTGGCTCCCTGTAGATATGCATAGAATCAGGGTTGTGTATGTATCTTCAAGGCCATGCTTAGAGGTGTCTCTGCAGGAGACAGGAGAATGGTGGTGTCAGCTTGAAGCAGTCAGCCAGGCTTGGGCGGTGAGACATGTTGACTCTGTGCATCTCATTATTGGTCCATGTGTCTGCATAGTCATGCCGGATAATGGAGCTCATGGCTGGGGCACGGCAATAGGAAATGTAAAAGTAACCCACAATGTTACAGATTTCAAGGGTAAACAGGGCTCCTTGTGTTTTGACAAGGTGGAGATACATAAGCCATTTATAAACATTAGTGAGTGAACAAGAGTTAATTGTTCTCCATTTTAGACATGAAAAAACAGTGGTATGTATTTGCTTTCTCTCTAATGTGACACTGTGTAATGTATGGACTTGCATATAAATACTGCAAATATAATATAATATGCATATAAATACAAAGAACTTTAACAAAAACTGATGATGCACAAAATGCCACACATCCTTGCTACACTCTGCATCTCTAGAGAAGGACTGTTAATTGTTTGTCTTGAGGCTTGCTGTAATATTATTTATGATAATGTTTATGGAGGCTAATCTCTCCTCCTAGTAACCATTAATATATTCCCACTGCCAATACATATAAATTAAACTGTGTTTCTTTTTTTTTTCCGTGTGTGTGCCTCAGGAAGGCCCTTCTCCCCAAAATACCTAAGATACAACCTGTCTTCTAGGTGACCTCAGTCCATTAGTGCTCACTTTTG
>CM074954.1:14007510-14025010 GCA_037577455.1 Pangasius macronema | reverse complement strand
CATGCAGAAGACATAAAAACGATAAATTTTTAGACAAAATTTATAAAATAATTAATGGTCTAAAATGATTACTTAGATGGTATATATACACTATTTCTGCTTCACATGCTATCAGTGGGTTTAGGCCTATGTTACGTAATGAGTGTATTAACTTATGTACTTGAAATACAGAAGACACTATATAACATGATAACACTGTGTATTAAGTAACACAATTTATTTAAGCAAAGAAGCACAATTGTTTCCAATGTAATATAAACAGGAGAACTAGAGTAAATTGTGCTTGAAATTAAAGACCATTTACTTGCAATGCTGGTTAGGGGCGCTACAAACAAATACTGCAAAACATTATTAAGCATATGACAATGACATCAATTTCAGTAATTGTACAAACAATTTTACCCAAAATTACTTTTCAAACTAATAAGGTGGTGTGATGATTTCTGGATGTAATATGTGCTGACCTATAGATTTTATGCTAAGACTAGATTTTGTGTCATTTAATGTAATTTACACCCTTGTCTGTAGCAATTCTAGCTGCATATTTGACAGAAGTTTGAATTAATTTAAATAGTTTTTTCCATTCACTCTTTCCACACTGTTTTTTCCACAGAACACAAGTGTGGTGATTTTTATGGCTTGTGGTAAAATCACCAGATACACACTTAATGCACATTTCTTCAAGGAGACCAAAGAAAAGGGATACATGTCACTCTTTGTGTGTAAAAGATATAGTGTCTTATCAGTGGCACATGTATGTCTGTTATTAAGTGCTGCTTTATCAGTACACTTGTCTTGCATTGGAAGTGTGCGAGTGTGAGGGCGCAGGTTCAGCAGGCCGCCTGCTCTGTGGGCAGGATCATTCAGAGGCAGCTGATTTGATATATGGCTCTGATAGGGGCTGTAGAAGGTCCTTTGTTGTCTGCTATTGTTGCTGAGCTTAAGCCCAAACCTTCTTCATCTTTCTGACTAGCTGTGTTAATAACGTTGATAAAGCATCGCTTTGATAGAATCATCTTTGTTCATTTGCCTCTGTCTGTCTCTCTCTCCTTTTCCTCTCTGTCTCCTCACTTAGAAATCCTGTCATTTGTCACTGCAGTAAGTGTTTTCGACTGGTTCTCTCATCTACCGATCTTTCTCCATGTCTAATACCTGTCAGTCAAGAACAAAGAGCTTAATGAATGCCTTAATGATTATTATTTACACGATGCCTTTACTCCTGGCTGGATCAAACGTAGCAAATGTAGCATTTACATCCTTGTAGCCAGAAGCACAATAAACAAGGGTTTATGGATCTCTTGGGATAATTTTTTCCAGTCAGTCTACTGATGTAAAGCAGTCACAATCTGTTTATAAAGCTTTTCCTTTTCCATTCATGAACTAGCAGTCATAACTCTGAGTTAAATATATATTGTCATTTAATTCAAAATGAATATTTAATATCGTAAAACGTAGCTGATTTTAAATGTTGACAAGAAAACAGAGCCTGAGACATAAGACATAGCATAACAAAAATTAAAAGCAATATTCTAAAAATTTCAGTTTCGTATTTAAATCTTGAATCAAAACAGCCATAATAATCATAATAAATGGGATTTAGTTAGCAAAATCAACAACGTCTTTAAGCTATTTAAGCACTTCCTATAACTTTAAATCACTTCGACTGAAGTCCACTTACTTTGGATGGTTATTTAATTGAAATGTACCTTATTTCCATATTTATTTATAACAACTGCATTTTTTTTAAACTGAACATGTACATAGTGGGATAGCTGGTAGCGTTACTGAACTTTAGTGTCTTAAATCCAGTCTACTGAAAATCCAGTGCACTCCATTCATTCCTTTCGGGTTTTATTCTGAATGAAAAGAGAAAAGTGTGCATGAAATAACATTTGTGAGCATGAGTGGACTGATCACACAAACACACAGACTTACTTAAAATCACAGTTATCATTGTCTGTATACAGTATGTGATTGCATACACCCCCCTCTCTCACTAATCTCTGCAGGTATTTCTTTCCTCTGCGTTATTAGAATGCAGCCAATGTTCTCTATTGATGCATGTCAGAGGCTCATTCTTTCATCTCCAACATTTAATTTACCATCCTGTTGTGTGGCTAATCCCGTGTCGTGCCATTTCCTCCGCTCCTCAGATTGCTCTCTCAAAGCCCCTTCTTTGGTCAGATAAAGGGGAAGGTAATCGCCATTGTCTGCCACAGATACACCGCCGTGCTCCCCCTACTTTAGGCCCAAATGAAAGGGGCTGTACTGGCCTTCCGCCCCACTAATCACTGGCCTGCTTCTCAGCAAGAATGGGCGTAGTGGCTAGCACACTTTCATCCTGAGAGAAAAAAGAGACAGAGAGAGAGGAAGTGGATCTGGTTTTCCATAAACCTTAAGAAATTGGGGCTGCACAGTGTGGACAATATACTGGTAGATATTGCTCTAAACCTTACAATGTGATAAAAACTCACTGGTAATATATAAATGTAAAGTTTTTTTTTGCACAAAATTATTTGCGTTTATTGGCTCATTATTTGTGCAGTGATTCATTTAGACATCTAGAGAAAACCCATATGGAACATCTAAGGTTAGTAAGAATGATCACAGCACACAGTAATAAATTGTTAAAGGGTTTATTTGGATATTTGTTATTATTGATAATTAGATGATTTATTGAACAGATTTGACCTGAGCTCAGATTACTGTTGTTGTGGAGTTTCTGTGCATATTCTCCCTGTGTCCATGTGGGTTTCCTCAGGTTGCCTGATTTACCCACAGTTGGCTACACTAAATTGCCCCTAGGTGTGAATGTTTGTGTATATGGTGCCCTGCAATGGACTGGTGTCTCATCCAGGGTGTATTCCTGCCTCATGCCCAGTGTTCATGGGATACTATCTGGATCCACAACAACCCTGACCAGGATGAAGCAGTTATCAAAAGTGCATGAGGTTATAAATGAACATGGTTTATAGATTATAATTCATGTAGTTGCTAAAGTGTGCACACTCTATTAACTAGTAATTAATTAGTGAATTTAAACAATTACAAATCTCAGACATCAAACATCTCAGACACACTGTGTGCACATACACTTAGAAAATTCTTACATGTAGGAAATTGTTAGATTTCATTCTGATTATTTGCTATAAACCATGATCATGATGGCCACTGAGTATTTTTAAACTAATCCAATCTGGCTACCCCATCAATTGCTCTGTCAGATGCTTTAGTGAAAATGTTCATAAAGCAAGCATGGGGCAGTGTGATTCCTGCTGCAATGGGCCTTTATTGGTGCTTGTAGCAGTTCCTGTTTGGTGCAAAAATAACTCTGTGGAAGCAAAGTGGGGCAGTGTGCAAGCTTCCCCAAAATTGCACAACATTTAAAAAGGTGAGCAAATCAATGAAAGATTGGCTTAAATGTATCAAATAACAATTTTTAAAATGGTTGGTAACTCAAAAGTGGTAATTAGAATTTCATTGGAAATTAAAATGTATGGAGTGAACAAGGACTTTATGAACGGCTGATATATATTTCAAGTTTCCCCACCCTCACCTGTAGTGGCCATCACTGGTGTTTTGGAATCCATATCTGTGGCTGAGGTTACTATGGCAGTAAAAAAAAACCAAAAAAAACCCTTCATAGTGGTAAGGTTGCAGGGATTGATGAGACATGGTCAGAGTTGTTGAAGGCACTAGACAAAGTTGGGGTTATGTGGTTAGCACACTTCTTGCATCCAGGGCAGTGTCTTTGGACTGGAAAGCTGTGATGGTGATCCATATATTTTTTAACAGACAGCACCAAAGGGTATGTCCCAATTATAGGTGAGCATCCCAGCATCCCAGGAAAATGCCAGTGACCGATGCCAGGGTTCTGGGTAGGAGAATCTGACTGCTAAGTGAGCCTATTATTCAGGAGGAACAATGTGGATTTCTCCCAGGCCATGGAACATTGGGACTTTGCTCTTTCAAAGTTTTATGAGGGGTCGTTTGAGTATTCTAATCCAGTCTACAAGTGTTTAAAACGTGTGCCTTGACATATGTTTTGGTAGGTACTGCAGAGGTATAAGGTATTTTGGTATCCCATCACGTGATCAGGTCTCAGTATGCATGCTCTGACAGTTGTGTCCACATTCCTGGCATTAAGCTGAAACTGTTAAGGTAAGT
Organism: Pangasius macronema; assembly: GCA_037577455.1. Taxonomy (NCBI): domain Eukaryota; kingdom Metazoa; phylum Chordata; class Actinopteri; order Siluriformes; family Pangasiidae; genus Pangasius; species Pangasius macronema. The sequence goes on along the minus strand of CM074954.1, from coordinate 14,020,843 downwards.
GTTAGGTTCTTTTATGGGTGTGTCTCATGCCCATTCATTTTTTTGGAGATATTGAAGGTTGGAGAAGTGTCCAGTATGGGGCAAAATGTAGCATCCCTTTTATCTGCTCCCTTAAGATCTCCCCTTAAGATGTTGCTCCTTTGGCACCATCTTAAGAGGACTTCTGACATGAAGTGTCTAGGATGAAAACCACCACCTCCAAGTCTGAAGCCATGGTTCTCTCCTGGAAAGGAGTGGGATGTTCCCTTTAGCTGAGGTGAGAGACTTTGCAACTGGTGGAGTTTATGAATGAATGAATGGATGAATGTTGTGGTTTCAACTGGTTCTTTTCTTCACCTTCCAAGTTCAGTAATAGTGCATGTTAGCTCCTACACATCATAATCTGTGCCAATCATTTATAAATTGCTGTAAAATACTTTACAGCATATCTTAGAGTTGATAGAACTTTCTTTTGGGGTGGTTCAGTCTTGTTGACATGATTTTGTTTGTAATATTTTGTAATCAAAGGTTAGTCTTGGGCTAGTTTGGATTAACTTATTTGTTTGTGTGATGTCAGTATTTACCAATGAATTACGCACATAAAACACTACACAAATGTTGAAACAGTTTAACTTTAGATTAGGTGCTATAAAACAATGTGTGCATGATGAATTCATGTCTTATGATGATGAGATGCCTGATCATGACTATATTTAATGCTAGAACTTAGCCAAAGGTAAATGTAAACGTGTTAATGCAATTTACGCTGTGTTAACATGCTCAGGAAAGTAAGATGTTTATTTACTGATAAATAATTTAGAAACATTTCTTAATTTTCAAATTCTGAATAAATAATAATAATCATATCTATTAATGATGTATTTATGAAAGTTATCATTTATCTTTGACAGGTTTCCCCCTACACATTATCTAAAGCGTTCTTCTCTGCAATAATCACAAAGGCCCTTAGAAGGGCAATGGTCTCTTGAGTGCGTATTGGCTCAAGCGCATCTCTTAAGTGAAGGGCACTAGCGGGAGCTGGAGGCTACAATAGCTGCCGTGCTTTTTGCTTGTCTGCTACACTAACACCAGTCACCTCCTCTGACACTGCTCATTACTGTGGCTGCATGTGAGAGGGAAATCCTCTTTGACTCAAGTGAAGGAGCTGCTTAATATACAAAGCAAATTAATTGACGAAATAGCTGTGTGCTACACTATTGCCCAGAATCGGAAGGATGGGGGCAGTGATGAATTCCTGTGATGTGGCCCGAGCTTAAGGTTGTAATCCCTGGCCAACAGATTCTACTCCCTCTCTCTCTCTCTCTCTCTCTCTCTCTCTCTCTCTCTCTCTCTCTCTCTGTCTCTCTGTCTCTCTCTCGTCTCGCCTGCATGAAGCCCCTCAGCCAAGGATCACTGCAAGCTTAATTAGAGGGTGGGGGTAAGCATGTAAGAGGGAAATGGGATGGAGGTGTAGCTAATTAAGATCATAGCTTGGCCTGAAATGGTTTAAATGGCACTGTTACAGAAGTTGCATCCCAAGGGAAAGAAAAAGGAGAGAGTAGCAAATCATTGCTGCACATTCTCATGCTGTCCAAAATAGTAGATAAGAATAAAAGTATAAAATCAGAAGTTGTTTCCTCGACTCACCTTGTTAATTTTATACATTGCAGTGGTATTACATTTTGTGGAATATGGCCTTGGATATCAGGGATCTACAACAAATTCATTAGTTGAAATTACATGGAGTGTGTAAGAGTTGAGTGTGCCTGGGGCTGGGATGCTACACAAGAACCCCTGTGGGTGTGTACTCAAAGTGCCTTTACCTCAGGCACCAAATCCTTACGCCCTCACTATGTCATTACTTAATTGGCCTTTTTGATGAGACATGTGTGCCATTTTGATTTGATTATCCTCTTTGGTGCTTTGGAGAAGCTTTACTCCAAAATGTGTAAATTACATTTCTGATCAGCACAATCAGGGGTTTCATGTTGTAATTGTTAATGGTTCAGTCGCTAGTTTTACTGGGTTTATTAATAGAAGATATCTCAGTGACTCTCAGAGAAATTTCATTTTATGGACACATTTATTTTAGTTTGTTTAACACTGACTAAATGAAATTCAGCTTGTGTAAATTCAAGTCTGCATAATTCTGTTGGTCTCAGAAACTTGACCTTTGGTTTGAGAGAATTTTATATTAACAGATGTCTGTTCTCCCCTCTGCCTAAAAAGAAGAATATATAATGTACTGAGAAAGCTGTTATAGTATACACCCCCTCTCCTCTTGACCACTTTTCACCTTTAAATCTGTCTTTTCATATTCCTCTCAAAGCTCCTTGTCTGAGGAAAAGGCGACACACTAAACAGGATCTCTGGGCAAACAAATGAGGAGGGACAGAGGGGAAGAGGGGCTGAGTGAAGTGGGGGCACTTTAACAGACATTGTTCATTTTCATGCTCATTGTTCATGTTCGCTACACTTTTGTATTGTTTCTATTACACTGGCTTTTATTATAGCATTTGTTGTATTAGTATTGTGGAATATGCTCAATTTAGATGTACTAGAATATGGTGAAAAATTGACTACGTAAAGTGCTGGAATTATCATCAGGTATCACTGCTTAGCAGAATAATCTTTTAGATTGCTTTTTCTAATTTATAACAACACAATTTCAGGCCTGCACTTTTTGCATTTTGTAATATTGAAACCCATACAATATTTGACACAGGACAGAACTGAATGGTAAAACAAGACAGGCTACTAATCTCAGTAAAGTTTAATTACTATTTGAGGGAGTCCATATAGTCCAATAAACGGCCAAGGCAGTCACTGGCTACACTGTTAAAGGAACAGCCAAATGGTAATCATGCAGGCGTGAATCATAAGCCTAAGGTAAGCTATGTAATGCTGGTAAGACGGTGAGCTGTTTTATTGGTGCCGAAATAAATCCCTCGTACCATTCAGAGAAAGAATTGCAACAGTAATACCATTAACTTGCACTAGGGATCCCCAAATGGCATTTAATTGCCAATAGCAGGTCTATTGTTTGGTGGTGGTAAACACAGACTTGGCAAAAGGAGGGGGTTCAAGTTGAAGGAGTGTCAGAGAGTGAGAGTCTGGCGACCAATGGCCCTTTCTCCTAGGCCCTGCTATGTGAAGAGGGATTTACACACACACACACACACACACACACACACACACACACACACACACACACACACACACACACACACACACTCACACAGCCCCCACATCTCCACCTAAGCTCCAGAGTAACTAGCTTAAGTAAAGTCTTCAGGGACGGTAAATTGGGGCAAAGTCTTCTCTTCCTCCTTTTAATACCAGATTTGTTCGACAACATGATTTGAGGCTTTCCTATTCAAGGCCCTTTACAGGTTCAGAGTCAGGGGGCTTTGGGGCTCAAGGCATTTTACCTCACACATATTGCGGGCCAATTTGGGTTGCCTTCAAAGCAGCAATAGTCTCTGTATTCAATTACGTTTGTTTTGGAGTTGAAGCGATTTATCTGCTGAGGTTTGAGTATGATTCTGTTTATGCTTCAGCCTCCTTTATTGAACTGAATGTTGAAGGACATCTGCTTGCAGTTACATTTGCTGCTCTTTCCCACATTTTACTATCAATCCCGTACAAAAGTATAAAAGTATACAAAGGTGATCTAAATAAAAATGTAGTATGCTCTTTGTGCTCTGTGTTTGTGCTGTAAAAATGTGTCTGAGGGAATTTGTTTGCCCCTTGTTTTGAAAGGCTTGTTTTAAAAGGCAATAATTGGATGTAGGCCTTGTGCACTGTGTGTGTGTGTGTGTGTGTGTGTGTGTGTGTGTGTGTGTGTGTGTGTGTGTGTGTGTGCGTGTGTGCGTGTGTGTNGTGTGTGTGTGTGTGTGTGTGTGTGTGTGTGTGTGTGTGTGTGTGTGTGTGTGTGTGCGTGTGCGTGTGTGTGTGTGTGTGTGGTAACAGCTCACAGCACATTCTATTGTCCACAAGTAGAGTCTGGGCAATGAACGGCCATCAGCAGCTCTCAGCACTGATCCACTTTGACAGCGCTTCAGGAGGAGGGAGACAAGACGTTTTTTTGCCCTTTCACTAAGAAATGAAAAAAAGTTTTTTTCTCTTATACCACCCTTCCTTACATCACTCTTTCCTCAACCCCCCATGTTCATCTTGTCCCTGTGGTTTCTCACTGTCACCTTTTCTCAGCCTGTTTAGCTGTCTGTGCCTTGAGTTTTGTATTCCTTTTCTAGTTTTCACTATTAACATTCTATCTCTTTTTAAAATTACAATATGACAAAAGCTGAAAAACACAGACAAATTATTCAGAGAATTACAAGTTGAAACTGTACTGATTTAATACCTGAACAGCCCAGTGTCTATATTCATTTACTAAACTTTAAGGAAGCTGCTGACTGATATTTTCTTCAGTGATCTAACAGACTCTAACAGACTTAAAAAAAATTAACAACCTTTAACAGCAGCCTGATTCAAAAGGTCAATTTCCCAAATCTATGTTATACAGTACTGTACAGCATGTGTAAAGAAATACTGTAAGGCTTACTGTAATAAGAAATACTGTAATTACTATACTAGCAGTAAACACTAATAAAATAAACATAGTCACTATTTGACATGGCAACCCTTTACTTTTTCAAAATACACAACTAGTCTCTGGTACACTTTGGCCAGTTTTATAAGGAACTTGGTTGGTAAGTTTTCTAAGCATTTCGGAGAATCTGTCACAGTCCTTCTGGAGACTTTGACTGTCACACTTGCTTCTGTTTTTTCAGCTAATCCCTAATGGGGAATTCTTTACTGACATACAAACATTTTTCTGTAGCATTATTTTTTTTGTTGGAAAAGTTTAGAAATATAAAATGTTATTGTGACTCAATAATGCAGAAGTCATAAATTAAATATATACAACAAAATTTGTATTTAAAAAAAAATATTATAAAAATATAAGAGTGCCTAAGATTTTTGCACAGTACTGTATCTTGACCAAAAGCAGAATATTCATACATAATATGCAACAATTGCATAGGTTTATGCAAAGATGAAAAAAAGTAAAACTAGAGGTGCAATTATAGGAATATAAAAAAACCCTTTGCTTTACATGCTATACAACTTTCTGTCTCTTTTATGCATGAATTTTGATTACAGTAAGGCTACAGATTTGGCTATGCTACCTTGGATAGATATTTGGATACTGAAACATTTTTGTGAATATAATAGCTCACATGACAAAATCATACAGCTCTATTGTAGTTTATTTTGAAATCCTGTATAAATAGCAAATAATGATCAGACAAGTTCAGCTCTGTGCTGTTGTCTATCATTACAGGCACTACAGAACACCACACCACGGATATTTCTTTCCTGTTCCACTCCAGTGGTGTTTGGGCAGGCAGCGTCCCCAGGCAGCAGACTCCTTTTTTTTGATGCAAATAACAGTCATCTAGAATCCAATACAATTTCTCATGGCCGCACATTGCCTAATCAATGTGAAGTGCTGTGTAAAAAACACTGAATCTTGGTAATAGTTGTTTTTGACCGAGTCAAGTGTGGCTGGTAAAATTAATCCTGACCTGAGATTCAATTATGAGTGCCTGACTAAGCAAAGGCGGAGAAGAAGGTTTCATCTGAATTAAAAGAACACTCTTTCTCTCTCTTTCTCTCTCTCTCTGTATACTGTACAGTATTGTGAAGTTTATTATTTGACTCATATTGACATGTTCTGCAACTACAGTTGATACACAAGTGATTTGAGTCAAGTGATACACAAATGATCTCAATTTTACATAAAACTTTAAATGCACAGTAGACCTGGTGCTGTTTTAGTATGAATAATCTGCCTTATTAACAGAGATTATGGCCTATGGTTGATTTTTGAAGCTTGAACCTGGCCTTTGTTCGTCACTACAACTACAGCACTAGCTTAATTTGTTCCTCTAGTGTATCTCTCTGAAGCCTATTCACATTCAGCCTGTATCAGAGTTTCATGTACAGAATACAAAAGAGGCAATGTGGCAAATTTTAGATCAAAATCTCATTGCCACCTTTTAAATTAGCTCCCTCATCTGAGAAATGCATGATCTTTTTAGAATTCATTATCTGATGGAGATGGCCTAGACAAAAAAAAACAAAAAACAGGGAAATTGTAAGTGTTACCTGGCAAGCATGTTTGTTTTGTGTTAGCTTAATGGACATGAGGAAATTCTGCTGTCTCTGTCTTGTTTTGATATGATATAATATTAACTTTCATTTAGTTAGTTTTACTTCCATTTTGACCGGAAGTAACTTAATGAAGTAACTAAATAAAATCTAACCAGTTTGGACTTAAGATTTCAAGTCTGCTGTAAGAGTGGATAGTGGAGACGAGGATGAATGGACTCTTTCTCTGGAAAGAGAGTGTAAAGAGAAAACACAAACAAGGACGATCTTTCTTTCTCCTCCATGAACACTGGGTTTTGTACCTTATGTTTTCCTCATCTCAAATCTCTCTCTTTCCTGCTCTTCTTGAAATATAACACTCCCTTATGAAAAAAAAAATCACTTCCATTTTACACTGATTATATGAATAATATTTGATCAATATTTGGAATATTATAATTATAATATTTGGAAAAACATGTGAAGGTGTATTTTACCATGTTATGCCCTGTAATTGCACATGTGAACTAAAGTAAATCCATGTGACATCAGGTGAATAATATGGTAGAATGTGATCATGTGAAAAATAAAACCACATGCCCTACATGTGAAAATTAAGACTCATGAAAAATTTAACGTGAAAATAATGAACTGTGTAATAAAATCACATATGAAAATAAACAAATCACCTGAAACAGTCACTTGTGGCACTACATTTGAAAAGACCACATGTGAAAAATGTGTGAAATATTTCACATGTATACAATTTAATCATGATTATTCACATGTGAAGTTTGTTCACATGTATTTCTTTTCTGTAAGGGCTGGGCTAAAAAGGCAGTTTAGCTCCTTCTTTTAAAACTTCTTTGAAAATAAATGAAATTTAATTATGGAACATAAAAAACACCTAAAAGAGGTGGAGAGAGAAAAAAACATGCATAGTAACCATGGAAACACCACATGGTAATGTGGGTATTTTCAAAAAAACAGAAAGTCTCTCAATAGTATTCTCAATAGCCTAAAGAATTTACAGCCTTTCTAAAAATACTCACAATACCATACTGCATCACCATGTGACTGGCAAGCCTGATCGTGTTTGCAGAGAAGAGAAAAACTTTATGCCTGAAGGGGGCAATGCTCAATATGTCCGAAAAAGAGGTAAAATTATTTATTACATATCAATCTTATTCATAGCATAGTGATAGAGGTTAGATTGGTTAAAAATAGCATACAGAGCAACTGTACAACTGGGAATCAGATCAGGTTCAGAAGAATTCATTTAAATTCAAAAACTCCAACTAGTGGAGCAAAAAGAATTACTGAAAGGGGTTAATTGAAGTAACCGTGGCAAATATCCCAAGTGGCTTTTATTTCTGGAATGTAAGCCCCTGTGTAAGTAGAGAGTAGCTATACTCTCCTGTAAACATATTGATCATCATCCAAGGTGACTACTTATATCTGATTACTCATATGTGTTGTGTTGTCTATGTAGTATTATTTCATCAGTTTCCAGCAATAGTGCCATAGCTAAACACTGATACAGTGTAAGCTGAAATTGGGTGGAAGTTATGTGGGAGGTGCTCAAATGGTTCATCACGCATATATGAAGCCTCTAAGCATGTGCTCATTAAAACTAAATGGATGCCTGGCGGGAGACCGGGGTATAGGACACATAATTAACTATCAGCATCAACTACTCTGAATGAGATTATTGACACCTTCACCTATAACACTGATTTGTATCAGTGTCTAGTCTGACCATTTTTGCTAACAGCTTGCTTCTCTAATAAATGGTGTTACTGACTGACATGTGAGCGTGAGTTATGCTGTTAGCGATAAAAAAACAAAAACAGAAAACAAACAAACAAAAAAAAAAAACATTGAAGTACTGCCACAGAGCTTCATTGGCAAGGATGTGAAGAAGGAGAGGTGAGGGAGAAAATTCCATAGGATTAATTTTCAATGTGTCCCCCTTCACTTTCCAAATGCAATCCCCAGCCACCCCCGACCGTAACTTCAGCTGTGCAGCCCAGTGTTAAAAGGCCCAGAGGAATACCGTCTTTGTCATCCCGTTGATTCGTGGAAAGAATAAGAGAAGTTTAATCCCCATTGTCCGCAGGTCTGGTCGGGAGGGGTGTTGGCGGCTGTAAGATGATCCAACCGGCCCCACTAATCCCCACATACCCAATGGAACCTCTCCTCCCCCTGTAACCTCAACAATGGCACAGTCCTGACTGGGAGTCGGACCCCAATGTGCATGTTCTAAAGAGGAAAATGGAGTGAAATGAAAGTTGCCACAACACAGAAGAATGGAATGAAAGATAGCAGGACAGAGGACGGAGGTGTGGGTGGCAGAGCACCTTGTGTCCTCCACACATGCTCTTGTTGCTCTTTTGTGGACTTATTGGCAATAGGGTACCCATGAGACTCCCCTATATCCTCATACCTTCACCCCACAAGTAAGATCCCACAACAAGGGGAAAATGACAAACCTCCTCAGCTCCCAAATAACCAACATGCCTCCAAACACAAAGCATGGATACATGCCATGTTTACCTGCCATGGTGTCAAACTTGGCCTACTCATCCTGTGTAAGAATTATGTATCATTTTGTAGAATTATACTGTTTGGACAAGGTTGGGGAAAAACTAATATTCATGGACATTTACAAATTTAATATACAGTATATGATGCCTTTGAGACATCAAATTATTGTAGATCATTTAATAAGTTAAAAAGTTATGGTTTTAATTGGGGGTAGGACTGTTTTCAATTTATTTTTAAGCCACATACTTACATTTTATACAGTATCATGTAAATTCTTCAAGAGGTCAAGAGGTTATGTGAGCAATCCATATGGCTGGCCTTTGCTAACACAGGCCTTGGCCAGAATTTTAGCAAAGAGGGTACAAACTGAAGAAGGGTGATATTGCTGATAGACAGGAAGAAACCAACATTATGAAACATTGAGGCGAAATAGAAGATGATGATGAGAATGGGAATGGGATTTAGGTCTGAGTGAGAGAGAGAGAGATTACTCAGTAAGACTTTGTGGTATATGTGCCTCTCCTCATTCCACCACTAGGGACATCTATACAGTGACAAATCTGTTGAAATACGTAGCTGTGGAAATATAGAGAAAAACACAGCCATGTTGTGAAGGGGGGTCTTTAAATCTGTGTGAAAGGGAGCCAGGAGACAGCCATTTAAAATTCAGTTTCCTGGGAGTGAAGAGGCTAATCCTGGCCTCGTAATTCCCTGCAGCAAAAGCAAACCCCCCTCTTTCTTCCTTCCATCTTTCCTTCTATCCCTCCCCACCATCATCATCACTCTCCTCCCTTTCTCCTGCTCTCCTCTAGCTCTATTAATGCCTCTGTCTCTAACGTTTTCTCTCTCTGTCTTTCGCTCAGTTTCACTATGTCTTGGCTTAATCTTTTTCTGTCGCTTTGCCTCTCCTGTCTCTCTCTCTCTCTCTCTCTCTCTCTCTCTCTCTCTCTCTCTCTCTCTCTCTCTCTCTCTCACTTTCAGCCTCTCTCTCTGAGTGACAGTACAATGCCCAGGCCCTCACATGCTTATCTAACTCTAGCAGATGGTCGACTTGGATCAATGCACATATGCCACGATCAATGGCTGTGATAAAAAGCGGTAGGGATGGTACTTGTTTCCCCCTCTCTCTCTCCCTCTCTTTCTTCATTTCCCTCCCTTCATGCCCACCCTGCCTCCTTGCCCGATTGTCTCTCCTTGCATATGCATCTGGACCAGCACCCAGCAAGGGAAAGCCTGCAAGAATAGGGTTCTTCTAGTCTTCAGGGGCTGCCCGCTGCTAGCACCTGCAGATTCTTGTCCTTTTTTCCTGATTCTCCTGAGTCCATCTTCTTCATGTCTTACTTCGCTTCTGCTTACTAACTGAGCTCAATCTCTCACTCCTTATCAGACTTTGACTCATCGTGAGATCACTGTTCCACATCTCTGCTCCCATCTCTCTCATGCCTGCCCTTTTCAAATTCAACACAACATACAGAATGCCTTCAGGGGCTGATAGAGCATGAGTTTGCTTTCACAATCACTATTGGCCTACCTTTATATGCACCCCACCAATCATGTCTCTATTCTCACTAACTTGATCATATGACCTGCTTTAGATGTTTCCAGCAAGTCTATAAAAGAGTTATGCTTTGTTCAACTTAACTCTGAAGTGAGAAGTCAGAACTTGGAATTACCTCACTTTCAACCTCTGTGTGTCAACCTCCGAGCTACAAAGTGGGAAAAAGGTGGAGTTTTTTTCTGACAAATGTAGCATTGATTTCCATTCTCAAATCCATCTCGCAAAGAATTGAAAGGAATTTCAGTGAATGAGAATCATTTTGTTGGGTAAAGTTTAAAAAAAAATTACATTAAATCTCACCCAAGCCCTGAGCTTAACTGTAGTATTTTCTACGAGTTCTGAGAGATTTACAGTTGAAAGATGGTGCTGCAGTCATGCAATTAACTGGACAAACTAACAATTGTAAATATAAGGATTATTTTTAATATTTGGAAGCAAATCATTTACAGTCAATGGCTGCCTGATGCCTGGAACCCGTGGATATCACCAAATGCTGAGTTTTCTCCCTTGAGATGCTTTGCCAGGCTTGGATTCAACTCCAGACCATTTATCTCCATAATTTGTCATGAAATAAGGAGGAAACAGGCCACACCTGGCCATGAAACACTTCAATAACATGAAATACACTTCAATAACATGTTGCTTCATTTCAAACCCATTGTGGTGGTCAACAGAAGCAAAATTACAAAAATTGTCCAAACACTTGTGGACCTGAATATATCAATCTTATTTAAATAGCATAGTGGTAAAGCTGTGTTTGGTTAAAATATGCTTCTATAGAACACAGCATACAGAGCATTTAAGTGAAAGTTTTTTCAAGTGCAAACTTTTGTTGCAAACATTGTCATGTGTGCCCATCACATAACTTGCTACAAGATTAAATTTTACAACTCAGTTGATGCAACTGGTCTTCTTGGTTTCATGACTCAGGAATCATTATGCTAAGAATTAAGGAGTAGTTCGTTTAAATGAGAAAACAGTAATCATGGGTTAACTTCTAATATATTGCCAAAGTAAAAGTAGCATTCCCTTGCGAGTGACCTTGAGGCAAAATGTCGTTTGCAGCAATGGCCTATAAGCCACGTCCTCATAAGCTCAAAGAATGACCTTGATTGCCTATTTATACTGTAACTTTTCCAGAAGACTGTTTGAAGATTGTCCCCAGAGCTGCAGCCTCCTCCAGTCCTCTTTCAGAGATATTTAATTGGACATTGCTGATGTAATGTGCCTCATAATAAGCCCATTAAGTCATTTTTCTCTCCTGTTCAGATAGTAAATGTTGTGGCAGTGTGAACACCTCTGATATTTATACCCCCAAAATCCTCATGAATATTTACAGAGCTCACAGACTGGGAGAATTTCAGTCTTTCTGGAGTCACAGCTCTGTTTCCCTCACAGACCTGTACCTTCACTTTGAGTCGGAGCAGAAGCAGCTTTCTTCCCTTATGAAAAGTCACTTCTTAATTGTGGAACAAACTAACTATAATAGAGATGAGAGAATGCATGGGATGCACTTGTTTCACATTTAAGGGGTAGAAGGAGAATATATTTATTAATTTATTTCTGTGAAGTTTTTTTTTTTAATTAAACTTTAAAATACTTCCATTCCATTGACCAAATGCCCAGGTTATCTCCTTATTTCAGGTAAATTAGACAGATGCAAAACCTGTGTGTGTGTGTGTGTGTGTGTGTGTGTGTGTTGTTACAGCAGAGTCTGGTCATGAGGCCTGGCCATGGTGTATAATCCTTGTTTGGGGTGTAGTGAAGCACAGCAGATTAGCTAGGCTGCTCCTCATACCACCCACAGTCACACACACCACAATCACTCACACTACACACAAACTCTTTTTTTCCACTCCTGTTGTCCCTCTATCTCACTTTAGTTTCAAGGACTATTTCAGATTTTAGGCAGGGCATCAAAATGGAGCAATTATTATTATTATTAATGGAGCAATTATATATATATATATATATATATATATATATATATATATATATATATATATGTGTGTGTGTGTGTGTGTGTGTGNTACAACCTGGTTACAATCCAGCCATGCGAAGTGTGAATACTTGTAATATTTTCCCTGGTCTTAATATATATATATATATGTGTGTGTGTGTGTGTGTGTGTGTGTGTGTGTGCACTATGTGTTAGTATGCACCACCACGCTGACACTGCTGAGATCTTGTAGGCTAAGGTGATATAATGGACATGCATTCATATTTGTCTCACGGTCCAAATTTTCCACCATTTCTGCACACCTACACTAAACTCTGCGAGTTGGCAGATACTTCTGTGGCAGATGACTGTGAATATACAGAAGCTTTTTTCTTAAAGCCAAATACTCAGCTAGCTGAAAAGGAATTTTAAAAACACAAAGTTTTATATCTGATTATATACTGTTTTTGATATTATTAATATTAATATATTATTATATAATATGCTAGTAGTAGCTGTTATATTACAAGTAGTCCTCAACCTAAAGCTCAATATATTTTTGGAAAAATGTTATTAAAAAATTAAATGAAGAATAAAACAACACTCTTAAGTTTTGTCTCTGCTATATGACTTTTGTCTTTGCTATATGAGTTCCTAATACTTCCTGTACTTTTATATACAATATAATTTTGTTTTTAGTGTGATTTTTGTATAGCTCTCATAGATTTTAGCTGTTGGTTTAAAAACAAGATGATATGTAATCAACATACTGAGCCAAGCTGCACAAAATTAATTGGTGAGTTAAACAAAGGAGGAAATTAAAAGCATGAGGTATAACGTGAACACCATTCCATACCAGTGGAATGATGCAACTCACTGTAAAACATCTAAAATTGGTTCCAAACAGTTTGAAATACTGGCTGTATTAAAGTCTGACTATAGTTCAGCAGCTCTAGTTTTAAACATGAAACAGCTCAGCTTCTGTAGCAGATTCTCTGTCATGATTCATCCAATCACATGAATTTATGCAAATTTATTTATCTGAAGGCAGCTCTTCAGACCCGAGACTAGCTACAGTCTTATTCAAATACTGTCACAGGAACACCAGGTCAGTCAGCGCCCTCTCTCCCCAGAGTTCTAATCAGTACCAC
>CM074954.1:13958285-13997617 GCA_037577455.1 Pangasius macronema | reverse complement strand
TAAGTGTCTCTCTCTCACACACACACACACACACACACACACAGAGAGAGAGAGAGAGAGAGAGAGAGAGAGAGAGAGAGAAACATACACAGGCAGATCACAGCCTCATCATGTTACCTCTGTTTGCCCTGAGCCTCCCTGATCAACCCACACATTTGCTGTGTGTTTATCTTTATCAGATCTGCACAGAACAAGACATGAGAGGAGGCGAGAGGGAATGGAGGGGGAGAAAAGTGTTACACTCTCTCTCTCTCTCTCTCTCTCTCTCTCTCTCTCTCTCTCTCTCTCTCTGTTGCCATCATCGCCTGGGGGCCAATTACCTTCCCCTTTGCCAGCAGCAGCCCACCCCCAGCCCTGCTGCTCTCCTCTCCTCTCTCTCAGCATCAACAGGACCACAGCAACATCTGTCTCTGAATATGCAATCAGCTCGACTTGTCAATGAATGAGGAAAACACACATGCACAGAGCTAATATTTACTGACATCAGATCTTCTCTCCATTCAAAGCCACCAGCTAGTAGTATAGGCTAACTGCTCTCATGGGTCCCTGATCACACCTTCAGACCTCAGGACTAAAGTCTTAAGCCATGTCCATGACAAAACGTTGCCTGGGATAGGACCACCCAGACTTCAAATAATTAGCATCCCAGATGAAGGGTTCAGTGTCAAGTTGCATCACAGAGGTGAAAAATTATTGCTGTTTGTGGCTAATTACTAATTGATTGTTAGTTGTACAGTCAATTCTGAAACTATCAGTGTGCTTATTTGCAGTTCAAGAAAAATGTGTTGTGGTCTGGGAAAATGTGTCAGATGTTGCTGTGGCTGATGAAAAATCAAGTTTTGAAAAAAAAAAAAATCTGCCTATAAAATACATTGACACATCAACTTTAAGAAATGTGTTGTGGAAATGTTTGTATTTATAATCATTTAATCTTTATAATCTTGCCTAGACCTTACACAAAGATTATGTTGGAGGAACCGGTAAGGAAGCAGTGCAGTGGCACATCTAGTGATAAATACAGTCAGTGTATATAAAGATGTCTAGAACCTTCTCAAACAGAATTTGTGACAGATACATGGGGTACCAAACTGACATAAGCCTAATCAATTCAGCTGCACAGATAGCAGCTGTCAAAATGTCTGCAATGCGTCTGCACAGTCACATCATCAAAACAGGAAAGAGACACACTCTATACAGAAGACAAGTCGACATACAGTTTAAATGCTGTGAGTGACATTTACTTCAGGTGATAAGACTAGAATGACAGAAGCGGATGATGCTGATGATCAAAGTGATTAAACATAAACTCATAATTGTTTGATAAAATGTTTAACATACAGTATACGAATATAATGTGTATATTTTATTTGTTGTGCGTTGACTTAAATGCAAATTAAATGAATAAATAATCGGTGCATTGGTGTTTCTCAGTGAGACTGGCAGGGAATCTTTACAAACAATATTCTCCGTTTTCACTTCAAGATTTTAAAATGCTAACTTTACTTGCAAATACTTGCAAAAGAGAAACATATTTTCGTTTAGGAACATGTAGTTTTTCAGCACTTCATGTAGAAGAAAGAGCACATGAAGGGTTTTCCCAGGCTGCCAAACAAATACAAGCCATGGATTACTATTTCTGCCACTGAGCACTCAGAGATCACAGGAGCATTTTACACTGCGAGAGAGAGAGAGAGAGAGAGAGAGAGAGAGAGAGAGAGATGGTGATGATGGAAATGACTAATGTTTAGACAGCATGGGACCAATTTGAAACTCAGCCTGTTCTCTGCTCTGAATTAAAAAGATTAATGAGCTGATATTAATTTAGTGTTAATAATGTAGAAATGAGGTGGAGCACAAAAATGGGAAAAAATGTAATACAGTACTAGTAAAATTACAAACTGTAGGGGGAGGACTGATGAGAAAGCATGTGAATAACAGTGAATGAGTGACAGAGAGAGGCAGAGAGAGAGAGAGAGAGAGAGAGAGACAGAGATTTTGCATAATGTCCTCCACTACATTTGGACCCTGAGGCTAATATGCAGGATAATGCAGGGCCAGTACTCTTAATTCAATCTCGGGCTTTTCCCCCTAATACTTGAGAAATTATTAATTTTGGCCCCCGCCTCTACAAACCACTGTGAGTGTGAGCATCAGTGAGCTGCATAAGTTTGGAAGTTTAACCCAAGCTATTGATGTGGGAAGGCCCTTCAGGCAGACCTACTAATGAATGGATTGTGTGCAAAAGAGGGAAAGTTAAAAGATGGTCTTTTATAAAGTAATTTAAGAAAATCCTGTTAGCTGGATCAAGTACAAGAGTATAATTTCTCAAAATGGGGGAATAATTGAAGGTTTTTTTCCCCTGTCTCACTCGCACCCAGAGATAGGAGCCAGAAAACACACATACAGAGACTTGCTCTTATTTAATAAATTAACTCAGAGATGTTGATAGGAAATCAATTACACTGGTAAACACTGATGATTTATAGTGTATAGGAGCGGAAATGATGACTACACACACACACATACACACACATACACACACACTACATGATATTATACATATAGTCAGTTTCCAGTGATGACACACATACCCACCCAGTCTCATATAGTGTTACATAGAAAAAATTCAAGCATATCTGATGTTAATAATAATGTTACATATTATTATATAATTTTTATATTCATCTCTGTGTGATGACTCTTTAATTAACACAATAATCAGTAAACTATGATGATTAGGCTACTTCTTAGTTTTTAGGCTAAAGTTACAAATATTCTAATTCTAATTCCATTCTAATAGAGTTTATCACAGTTACAGAAAGTTACCGCTCATTATGAAATGAAATCCTGAGACATTATAGCTGTTTGTCATGAAATTTTCAGACTTTTCATAAGAATTCATAAATATAAAGCTACAACCACCCTAACGTTTCTAATGCATTTGGAATTTGTAATGCATAATTACATAATGTCATTTGTTTGTTTGTTTGTTTGTTTATTTGTTTTTGTACATGTTTTGAGAGAATGGAACCAGAATTATTTTTATATATATAAATTTTGTTAGTTATTTGGCATATTTCTACACAGCAGCTAATTTCTACTGAGTTAACCAAGTTAGAAAAAAAAAAGATTTTATAATGCTTTTTTCCAAATTATTTACAACTATTGTAGAGAGCTAAATTACAACAGTTTCCTGGCTCTTATAGTAAAAAGATGATTTTGCTACTTGTCAATAATTTTTCAACAAGCCCCTTTTTTTGTAAATATAATAATACAGGAGCAGAGTATCTTTGTAGTTTTTTAGACTAAATTGTGCTAAAATGAGATCATATTTTATAGTAAATTTCATATTTTTCAGCTGCATGAGTTACTCTTACATATGTTCACAGTAATGCTAATTTTTACTGTATTATGAAAAGAGTGCAGCTTTTGTGAGTTGCTAGCTAATGTTGCTAACTAAATATTAGAATATGTTAGAATGCTGGGCTAGAAAGCAGGGGCTAGCTATTGGCTATGTTAATGTTAGCTGTTGTTTTTTTTTTAGTTTTGCAGGATATAATGAAAGTCTAGCTATGATAAGTCAGAGTTCAGTTTACAGTTGAGAGTTATATTATAATTTTATAATTTATATTTAAATAGCTATAGTCAGGTATATGGATTATCTATTTTATAATAAATAGGCTATTAGATAGTTAGCTAGAGGCCAGTAGGTCTCATGACAGGTCCCCTTATAACTTTACTCCTGCTTTAACCTTGTTGCATTTTGTGTTTGCTTATGTTATTGAATCTATACTAGTGAATCTATGCTGTTTCGTCAAATGTTAGGAAAAAAACAACTTTTGGCACTGTTTTACAGTGAAATTAACGATACCGTATGTTTTACTATATTATTACAATATAGTTACAGCTGTGTTATTGTAGCTATATTGTAAGGTTATTTCATACAGTATAATCTGCCAGTACTATAAATATTAATTAATAATTAATAAATATTACATAACATCATGCTATGTCAAACTGTAAAACATTTAAATGCTCACTGGTTTTAATTGCAGAAATTCTTTATAGGATTTTGGTGAAGTTCAGTACATCACCGTATTCCGTAATTGCAAATGGCTGATTAATTGCCAAATAATTCATGCTAATTTTTTTCATCCTAATCTTTCTTTCTGTCAATATATGTTTAGGTGATGCGACCAAACTGTAGTGCTTGAAAATTGGATGGATGGCAAAGGCTAACTTTGATGGACACTCACTCATCCTCAGTACACATAAACATTCCTGTTTTCTAATCTATTTATATAATTTTTAGCATTTTCTGTGCTCATTAACATTACATTAGCAAACATTAGCTATTTTCGTCATCTCTGTCTCTCATTCTCGCTCTCGCTCTCTCTCTCTCTCTACCCCTCTTTCACCTTACTTATGCTACCTCCTTTCGAAATGTTCCTCTATATTCTCCCCTCTATCTCCTCTTTCCCTTTTTGTTCTCTTTCTGTCTCTTTTCCCCTCTCTCTGCATTTCTTACAAAGGGAGCAGGCAGCATGCCTTCCCTGAAAATGAGGCCACGCACAGCAAGTATGCAAATGAAAGCAGTGCTCGTGGATTAGAATGGGACACCATATACCCTAAATCATGATTGTCAATCATGGTGAGGGATTAAGGGATACGGGCTTATAGACCTAAAAAAGCAACACTTCCCCCCCGGGTGAACTCCCATTGTGAAGAGCTGAGAGGAGAGGACTTGTCAAGAGGAAAGGCGGCTGCTTTAGAACACTACTGCCCTCTTCTTGCTCATATAGAGCACTGCAGATAATCTTCATGCGGTTCACTATCACCAATTTCACTCCTCTTTCTGAAGGATGAGTTCGTGATTTTCAGGTAAAAGAAATAAAAGCACATGCACATGGTCTGTTTCCCAGGTGACCAAATGTACTTAGGAATTTGGAGTGACCCATGTGGGATTCTGTAATATTCAATTATATAATACATGTGCAAGATATAAAACAATACTAAATGCACACTGGCAGTTTATTCATACAGTATTTTAGTATCCAACACTAAAATGGCTTTTCAGCAGAGAAATTGCCTAATAACATATCCTCATGCTAGTACAAACAGGTCAGGATCTAAGAATTCTATCAAGATAAAAACCGTTATAGAGTTAGTACAATGAGAAACTGCAAACAAAAAAAGCTTTATAAGTCCAATTAGCGCTCATTGAAGAGGTGAGTCAGAGACCGCCAGAGAGTCAACTGTTCGATGACGTGCCAATAGAGAAGAGTCTTCATGTATGCCTTCCTTAGTTTCTTGAATTTTATTCACTTTATAAAACTTCCTTGTATATTTTAAAATGCCTACAATCCTGAAAAAGAATTTGCTGGCCATTAATTTTCCCCACTGGGCTGCCTTAGAAAAGCCATCAGTTCATTATTTAAAGTTATGGCCCAATTTTCCATGTTTTTACCCCAAATTTCTGAAGACCAACATTGTATGATGCTAATTAAAAAGTACATAATTAACAATTTACTAGCACTTTTGTTAAACAGAAAATGTGCTTTACAGATTTCTTGCATAGTCATGCCTGTCTGCGTCAAACTGGCATTGAGACAACATTAATGTCAAACTTAGCTTGTTAAATGAAGGTATTTTTTTAATGGAGTAATTATTTTTATTTTTTCGCCAAATTGTAGTATTGAATTAAAGATGTATTAATTAAAGAATTCCAATGCTTGTGCAACACTACAGGGTCGATCTGTAAAGTTACAGATTTTCACATTTTACCTCATCCGATATCTCTGGTGATATTTTACACGAACTGTATTTCTGAATAATACAGTTTGTTAATACAACTAATACAAATGCAGTGATTATTTATTCTGAATTTTTTTGCATTACTTGGACTTGTTAGTGGGCAGAGAAATCAGTAAGGAAAGAAGGAAATGTCTGCACCACGTCAGGGACAAAACTGTAACCTTAAAGAGCCACCATAACATGACCTACTGCAAATTACACGGCTCCATGCTCCACTGCTCATTCTTAAAAATGAATATGTACATATCCTTCCAGGAAATAACACACAGACACACACTTAAAAAGAATAAAGATTTATTGATATAAGCCCAATGGCAGACCAAAGACCAAGTGCTAATCGTTCCACATAATTAGGTGGTAAGATTTAGCTTATGAGCTTTTAGCTGGTATTAAGCAAAGCTGCTGTTGACATGGATCGACTGCTGTAATGCTGTATTGTCAGTGCTCCAGGAGGTAGAGGGAGGACCGTGTGAGAGAGTGATGTGCTCAAGCTGGGATTTGTGGGCTGCTCAAACCACTGGAGGGGACAGGACACAGGGGACAAGTTGGACCTAACATACCACCATGGAATCACAGTAACATCTGTGTGGTGTTATTAACATTACTGCTAATGTGTGTGTGTGTGTGTGTGTGTGTGTGTGTGTGTGTGTGTGTGTGTGTGTGTGTGTGTGTGTGTGTGTGTGTCTGTGTCTGTGTGTGTGTGTGTGTGTGTGTATGTGTGTACACCTACCTTCTGCATAAAGTACCATAAAACGCTAATAAACCTAACTTATTCAAAACTCATAACTAGTTTTCAGGACAGGTTAGGAAAGAGCCCATGGAACTCTTGAAAAGTTTTGAAGTTTTGTGGCTTAATGAGTTTGAATACATGGAATGCATGAACACAGGCCTGCGCTGAGACTGCAGACTGCAAACAGATCACTCCTGTCTGAAGAGACACTTGAAGGCTAGAAATGACACTTCAAACGCCAAGAGTGGCTCCACTTGGTCTCAACAATGTCGCAAAAAAGTATAATTTTAGCAGTCACAATATGTAGCCTTTTTTCCATTTATTTTTATTTTATTTATTTAACTATATTAAATATTTCAAGGTACCCCAACCAGCTAAGTAATATCAGTGCGTTGATTTTTTTTTCATTCATTTTATTTTTCAATTAATTGCTTGAATGTGGTCTTTTGATTTTCACTGGGTTTGGTCTCACTGGGTTAATGTATCTACGTTGCTCTTTTAAGTGAATGTGGCATTGGTTTTGTTTTAGTGAATGTGTTGGAAAAAAGTTTAAGTGCTGATCATTAAAAAAATGTAATCTGGTAAGTGTATTTTTTTCCCTCCTTACTACACTTATTTTAGAAACTCTATACCACAGTTTAAATTCATTTTTAAAAATGTGATCTTTAATCACAATCCATTTCAGTGTGACATAATTCCATCTACATTAGACTTAAATAGATATTTTTCACCAGCACTTCACAATGAAATTCTGAACTGCATGTTTAAAAAAAACACCTGCAGAAACATACTGACCTGTGTGTGGAAGAGAAAGAGGAAAAAAGTAAAATCACAATGACTAATAAGCAGAGATGGGTAGAGCGCAGTGAGGTTTCATTCCAGCATTTCACTGTTGACAATGTTTCTAATCCATGCCACCTGCTCAAACAGAAAGCCCCAAACACAGCAGCGCTCTGTCCTACCTCCATAATGAGTCAGAGGCCCCACGGGACACTCACTGCTCCTCTCCCTCCTGTTATCACCCCTTCGCCGGCTCTCTCGCTAATGCCAAGCGCTAATCGCTACGAAAAACAAATAGCTAGTTCTCAAATGTTTGGAAAAGGCTGCGGTGTTTGCACCAGGGCCTAACAAAATAATTTTTACAAGCTATCCAGTTGTGATTAGGGCTGTGAGAATTTAATTTCCATGGCACTGATCATATTAATATTAGACTAATTAATTGTGCTGTTTAACTTTGCCCATTTGTCATTGTGTACCTTCTACACAACAGTACACTTAGCTGGAGACGGAGTTTGGCCAGCTTTTCAGCGCCTGTGTTCCGCATAGCTGTCACATCATCACGTCTTTAAACTGCTACATGTTTAGGATCCCGGCTTCATCCAAGTCTGCCTCTTAAATGACAAGAATAATTTTCTTCCTTTAGGCATCCTTAAGAAGTCCTAAGTATGTGTGATGAGTCTGTTCCTCAAGGCATATATTTTAACAAAGTTACAATAGCAGCATAACGTTACAGGTAGTCTTAGCGCACTGTGCTTTAGCAACTGCCCAGAGATTTGAGGTGTGAAATTTAAGCCATGAACTTTCACTGCACAACCAACTGAGCAGTAGCGACATTATAAAACCAGTGAACATATGAACACATGATGAGCATACAGATTGCTGAGGTAAGGAATGTACACTCTGAAACGTCACTTAACTTCATATTTTATTGAATTAGGTTTGTATGTTGTTATTAGTGAGAAAAAGTGAGATTGACAATGTGACAACTTGTTTTATTATCTTGTAGATTCATTAAAATCATATCAAGTAGGTTCAAAATCAGCTAACCAGTACGAGTGCCTATGGAAATGCAGGAGAGCAACAATGAGAAAAATTAAGACAAGAAAAAAGTATGACCAAATTCAGGCACAGAGTTAAGTTCAGGTAGGGTCATATGGCACAGTGTCAGAATGATCCCACTCTGGTTTGGTTACAGTTTGGAGAGCAGTGGTGTTGACTGGAGCTTATTACCGTCCCTGTCGCTGGCAGACACTTGACCTGTTTAATCAGATTCAGCCAACAGTCTTTAGAGAGAAACTTACACATTCATTGCCCTCAAGTCCCAATTTTAACCACTTAATTCTAAACTTGTGTGCTCAATGAGTGAGTTACTTCATGAACATTGAAGATTGTATGTTAGTACAGTAATATGTACTTGCATTAGTGTTGATTTGTTACATTTCTGAGCAAGCTGGTGATGAACACCCACAATTATTTAGGCTCTATTTCTGCACCGGCATGCCATCCATACAATGAAAGTCTTGAAAACATATGGTTAGGAAATTTCCACTTGGAAAAATGACTGGCTTAAGAAGGAAAACACATTGTGGTAGTTTACAATGATATATGCCACTATGTGTGTGTCAGAAATACTTTAGCACATACAGAAGACTTGTTTGATAAACTTGTATCTTGTCTTCTCAGAAATGGAGATATTTGTTATTCTTTTCAGTCTTACAGTTTAATCCATTAACCTCCACTGCCAGTATCCTAAGCAGAAAATAAGTATGTGCTTTGAATTTATATTTAAAAAAAAAAAAAAAAAAATGTTAGCTGACCGAGTGCATACTATTACAATAAAAAAATATTCAAATATTTATAGTAACACAGGAATGTGCCTTTAAGTAATATGCGAAGTGTTTTCTGATTAAGAGTAACTGAGCAGAGAGCGATGTTGATTACAGATTTCAGAATTATATTATTTTTCAAATCCTATGTTATAACCAGTGATCTGGGCAATGTTTCATTTTTGGTGCTTAGTCCTGACTACATGAAATGACCTGATTTATATAAAACTTGTAACAAAAACCAAGTACAGAATTTACATTAGACAAGTATGCACCAATATGTGGGGGGGAAAAGACTGATTAGCTGTTGCTCATTATCAAGCACATACATGACGCAACCTGCTGAAGTGTCTCCAGTGGCAGCAGAGTCACATATATATGGTACAATAAACTATTTCATTTGTTGTTTCCAGATGTGGACCAAATTAATCTAAACCCTCAGATTCAGAAACAGAAAAACATAACATCAGCCCTCTTAATGCGGTTCATTTTACAGATCAGTGTTGTGTGCATTCTAACAGTAACGCAAAAACATGATGAAGAGAAGAACACATTTCATATTAATGAAATGCCATACATTCATACATGTAGTTTCCAGGTTAAAAGGAGAGCACAGAAAGGGACAAGGCAAATAAAACATGAAAATACAAATGGGCAGATGCATAAATATTCTTTTCCCAGTATGCATTGGGCCACACATTCTCATATCCATTAGCTGTCCTGTAATCATATTTAAAGGTATTTAAAAAGTCTGAAAGCCTCTCAGACTGACCCGAGAGTGCTGTTCTGATTGGACAGCTGTGTACTGGGTGTGCAGTCTTGCCCATCATTAGCTAAAATGGCGGCCCAGTCTAGCTGAGCGATAGTCCGCTCTGAGCTGCACAAAGGCATGCAGGAGGTTCCTGTCCAGGTTTGTGAGCTGTTCTCCGGAGCAAACCTGCTTCAGATTGTCAGGAACAACAACCAGAAGGTTACAGAGAGCGTGCAATGTGTCAAAGAGCTGCAGGACCAGAGGAACCTGAGACAGAAACAGGCACAGTAATTACACAAACCCAAGTTGAAACAAAATCACAGTGATGCATCAGTAGACAAAGCTGTAATTTGTCACAATTTATGCTGATAAATGGGAGAATTATATAATTGCTATTGGCCCAACAATGTGACAATCTGAACTGCTGCATCAGTTTAAAAGGAAATGATTGAACTGTATTTGAGGCAACAATTAGAAATCGATTATGATCAAAAATGGACATACAACTAGTGTTTAAAATATAATTTGTATTTTTAAACTCATATGTAAATAATTTAATAAGCTAGCAAGGTGATTTGCCCTTAAGATTAATCTTTAGAAAGTCCTCTATTTCATTATCATCATTTGCAAATTAACAGTAGGCTTACCCTAGATTCTGATTTTAAAAAATTTATTTTTATCTTATCGTAGTAGATTCAGGGGTATTGTCAAATGGGGTCAAATTTGCCAGATGAAGAAACAGTCCATCCGTGCTATTCAATTACGAACTCTTTCGTCGGCACTACACCAAACCAGTAAAGGGGTGGGTATAAGTCTACCCAATTAATTCTACTTCAAAACAAGAAAACATTAAAAGTGGTTTAGTTTAGCAACTACGGCAACAGTCTAACTAGAAAAACACATTATTTTTGTTCCACTCACATACATTTTGCTGCACTTATCTCAACTTGTTCTCAGTAAACTGGTTTTATTTTGCTGTTGTACTTCCTGTTATTTTATATACGTGTTTACGTATGCTTTATGCATGTGTGTATATGCGCATGTCCTGAGAAAAAGATTACAGTAGAGAATTACAGTGCGATACCACTAATTACTGTGGCCATATTTCTCATTCAAATGCAGCCTACATTTTAACTGAAGCTGGGTTAGGGTTAGGGTCAGGTCCAATTACATCACCTCATTACCCAAGTTTTTACTCCTTATGAGCTTGAACTCCTCCTTACCCGGAAATCTTTGGCGCAGCGGCGGTACTCTGCCACGTCACAGATGGCCAGCATGCCTCCCATGGACGTGTAGCTGAACTGCTGCAGGTGCTCATGGATGAGCCTGTGAAAACGCACGCCCAGCTCAGCCAGCACCGTGTCCACATTTTTTCCATCCATAGACCTCCGTACACGCTCCACCTGCTTACTCACGTAGGCGCATACCTTAGAGCACGCCTAGGAACAGAACACACAGGAACAACACCGCAGCATCATGTTTAATGCAAATGACCATGAAACGTAGGTTCTTATGATTAGACTACATTTGAGTATTTACATCTGTACTTCAGCTATAATTCAGAACTTAATATTACTTACTGTAGTGTACTGTAGTGCACTCATTGCATTGTTCTCATCTTCTGGCCTGAAGTCGGTTTTCTTTTGCTCAGTGGCCAGAATATGTTTCATCTGGCCGATCATGCAATTCAGTGTTCTAAACATAAACCAAGAGAAGTAGTCAATTTAATTACACATTCTAATTCAGGGTCATTCATGCTTTATGCTGCAGAAGTCTGATCAATCAGGGCATATCTGCATTTTTAAACCATGGCTACATGATTTTGATGAAGGCAAACATTTCTCAAAAATGCATCAGTATCAAGAGATAAAGAGAGATATAGAGAGATAGAGAGAGATAGAAGACTAACCTGTCAATGCCTGTGTCTAGTTTCACTTCCATCTGATCAATCACCTCCTTTTTCTTTTGCAAACACTCTGTCAGCTTAGGAGAAGAGCTACAACAGTCGCAGAACAGATCATAAGGGCCAGTGAAGGCTGAGGGGTGGGAAAGTTTTTTTTTTTTTTTTCCTCTGGATCACACTAAGTGATTCATCATATACACTCACCTAATAAGAGGCATGAGATGATCATTAAACTGCTTATCAAAGAGGTGAAAAATGGTGTTAGCCTGCTGCACCACATCCAAGAAGTAGAGGTTGGCATTTTTGGCATCTGCAGAAGGAATAGCTGTGAAAAGAAGAGATCATAATAAAGTAACACCCCACAAGATAAAGCCATAATTAATGTAATATAAATACTTTTTATCTTTTCTACCTGAAAGGCCAATCTCCAAGGCATAGTCAATATGGTCCACACACAGGTGCTCTACAAGCAGCAGGAAGATAGAGTAGGCATTTTTAGGGAGATCAGCTGGGTCAGACAACTGTGAGGAGACACACATATATTAGCTTCCACAATCAATTTTCCCAGAATTTGAGAGGTTATAGAGCAAATATGAAATTTTGATTTGCCTTGTTGCATCTCTGGAAGGCGTGACGTGTCTCCTGCAGCAGATTGACCACAACCTCTTGTGAGAGGAAGGTTTCTCCATGTGTGTCAATACTGGGACCCAAAGGCAAGTTAGTGCGCTGCCTGATTCGCTCTTTCAGCTCCTGGATACTGTATGTGTTTATGTGAGAAAGGGAATGGCATATATCCATGTTAGTATTCAGTTCATGAATATACTCAAGTTGTACAGGGATGAGCTGGAATCAGCACGTTTGTGGTTTCTCTGCTTTAAATGAATACAATTTACTCGAAGAGTCGGATTAGTGGATTAGATGACGTAGACCTCGTCTCCCCGCTAATACTACCTGTTTTCAAACGAAAAGTTTCCTCTGCAGAGAAATAAACCCGTTTACTTTAAACTCCCTTATAGTGGAGGTCCACAGTCTGTTGTTGAACTCAGTCACTAAACATTAAGGTGAAATCTGGACAGCTTCAGGAATTCTCCAGTCAAATGTATATGCAAATTAAGCTCTAATTCTGTATTATTCATCCTTTCAGAAATAAGACTACTTTTTCAGAGGAATTATAAACATTATGTGGCATTTAATTTGTGTCGTTACAGAGTCAAAGACGGATTAACACGCGTCTATGGTGTTTGGAGTCAATTATGTTTATGGTATCATCACATGCCTGTCCTATAAGATCTTTACTGTCATGTTTTATCAGTTGTATTTATAGATTTACAACAAGTTTTACATTCTTTTCTCTGGAAAGAGCAATGTTATAATAATAATAATAATAATAATAATAATAATAATATCATCAGGATCAAGATCAGAAGACATTCCAATGACTTCTGCAGATGCTGTCTGGTGGCTGGGCTGCAACATGAAACTGTAACATGAAACATGAAAGTGACTTGCACCTACAAATCGTGTTTTATGTTTACAGGTTGAAAGTTACAACCACAAAAAAACATTCCCTAACACATTTATGAGTTTTGCAATTTAATCTTCATGTCTACGTAACATTTTTTTGTGAAGTGTCAAACATATTAAACCTCCAGACAGACATTAACATTTAAAAGACCTCCTCACCTTCCTGTGCCTACTGGACGTTTTTGGTGGTTCTTTGAGTCATAGTATCTTTGCAGAATTGAAGCACTACGAGACTGCAGATACTGTCGCTCCACATCTATGTAGCTATCCAGGTAGGAGGAGAAGATGCTCTTAATCAGTTTGGATAGGAAGGTGTGTTTGTCCGAACCCAAGTTAAACTCTGTTAGTTTAGCAGCTAAAGCTGTTGTCCTGAAAGCAGAAAGTACAAACATTTTTCTATGCTTCCCAGACATTGTTAAAGGAGGAGTCAAAACACTGAGATCTGTAATTCCATTCAAAGAAAATGAGATGAATACCTGGTGTAGAGGTCATAGAGGTTTTTGAGGTATTGCTCCAATTCAGTGGAACGAGTCTCAAGTCTTTCTTTTACATATGTCTAAAAACATAAAAGTTCAATCACTCCAGCTTTCAGAGAAGCAAATGATTAGGCAATATATGTATACTTTATATCAGCACGTATAATTTGGATTGTACCTGTAACTTGTTCTCAAAGATGTTTTGGATGAGTTTGGCCATGACCATTTCTGGGCTACAGAAGACCTCTCCCACCTGCTTATTGACCCGCTGGCAGAGAAGAGCAGTGTCCTCAAACACATCGCTCTGCATGTATGCACCCTGAAAGAACAGACAGAAAGACGTTATTGCATTATATCCTGATTAGTATAACAGCTTCTATATTC
Organism: Pangasius macronema; assembly: GCA_037577455.1. Taxonomy (NCBI): domain Eukaryota; kingdom Metazoa; phylum Chordata; class Actinopteri; order Siluriformes; family Pangasiidae; genus Pangasius; species Pangasius macronema. Next base: position 13,983,429 of record CM074954.1, on the reverse strand, counting down.
GTGACTATCAAATTATCAGTTGCAGTCTAATATCTGAAATATATTAAATATGTGGGTCAAAAGAGGGCTTACCTCTTGGCACTGCTTGATGTAGACATCTATACAATGGGCATAGCCCTGAGACAGAAAGCAGAAAAAATATGAGACAATAATTAGAGAGAGTGTAGACAGGTTCAGAAAATACAGTGTGGCTGCTCTACCTCACCTTGAAATGCAGCAGGACCGCAGCCACTTCTCTCATGCGGCCGATTTCCCCTCTGCGCTGAGCTGCTGTGAACTCCTGGATCAGCTGCCGCTCCAAGTCATGGTATTTACCTTAAATCACCACACATAGGTCATGTTTAAACGGGTACATTGCTATCAGCACAGTCTGAAACATTCAAATGCTTTCAATTTCTACTGCGTCATTTTTATATTTCACAATTTGTACTTTTTAGTGAATTAAAAGGAATAAACTCTCACTTGCTATCTTGGCCTTCACATCAGCAAATCTGAATGAGAACAGAGAAAACAGTAGTTAGACATCCAGGTTGAAAACCTTGATTTGTAAAAGCCAGAGCTAAAAATCTTTTTCGTAAAAATTAGCTCATGTGGTAAATTTGTTATTCACTGAATATGTGTGAGATGTTTTACATCAAAATACTTCTTTAAAGACTACAAGAATATTGTTTATGTTAAATATATTTTAAATGTTGAAAAAAATCTGCTTTGACCTTATTAAGGATCTTTACATCATATTATATTTGTAGCTTAACATCTTAAAATCCCTGTCAAACAGAACCTTATAACTCCACGGTCAGCTAAACAGTATCAGGTTCGTATTGGTAAACGGGTCAGGATACAAAACAAACGAACCCGTATATTGACTGATCCACTGCAGTGATAGCTAAAGTATGGCAACGTGTTAGGTAGTTAAGTGCATTCATACAGAATAAGGGAAATGAACAAAGTTTATAATGTGTCATTGGGTTTGCACTGCAAAAGGTCAGCAAGTTGTTGGTCAACATTTCGGCTATGAGCTGTGGTGTTCTGTCCTTACATTTAAAACATAATATCTGAGTGACCGATTGTTGAAATAAAAGTGAGTCATACAAATTGACTCTCCACTGAACAACATGTTGATGTCTGTACCCTCAATCATGGCAGTTTTGCCCTACTGCAGTGAGGTAGGAAGTCCCTCCCTGGCCTTTCCTGGATATTGAACCTACTTGTCCTCTGGGCAACTACGAGTAAAGAAACTAATAACCAGGACTCAAAATCTGCTTGACCCAGGTGCCCCAGCTAGTGATTTGTCCACCCATGTTATTTGGATTATCTTTCCCCTCCTAGTCCCAACTCTCTTCTCCCTCCTCAACTCTCACTGCTTACCTGTCAAACGGCAACTCCTGAGCAATCAGGTGCAACTTCTGAATGATGTCAGCAGCTTCCTTTATCTGCTCAGAATAAAAAACAGGAAATAGCAAAAGACACATTACAATGATAATAGATACAACTGTGAGTCAGACATAAAGAGATGTGCATCTTGCTGATAGGGGAAAATTGACATGAGAAAGGCCTGTGTGTCATCATGGCACAGGCCTTAAATCTGAGGATCAACTTACACTAAATCTTTACACCTCCCCCTCCCTCCAATCCTTCCTTCCTCTTGTCCAGCTCAGAGTTGATATGAGTGAGCCCATCAGAAGCAGCTTGGCTAACTCCCTGCTCTGCCCTCCACTGCCCATCAAGCGCTTTACTCTCTCTCTGTCGTGAGTATTATGAATGGACTACAGCTAATCCCGTGGCAGGCTTGCTAAATCGCCTTCTATAATCTGTCCCGATGGGCAGGTGGGAGGTCTCACCAATAACAGGGCCAGACAAAAACACCCCACCTCTCCCTTCACTGCTAACAAATTTGGAGAACAGGATCGGAGAAGGCCCCAGCATCCACACATCTTCCACTCCTGCTTCCTATTCCTGCCTGCCTCAGCTAACATCATTACTGTGCTCCCGTGAGGTGGATCCAGCTTTTTCTGCTCTCCTCATCGAGGTTTTCTAAGTATCTGTCCCCCAGCTAAGATTAGCTAAATCCCATGTAAGTGATGTAGCAGTCTCCCTGCAGTGGGGGTTTTTACCAGTGCTTGTCTTCACACTGTCTGGGGCCAGCCCTCCTTTTCTAAGGGATTAGGTCGGCCTTCCTTCTCTCTATTTCCTCTCCCCCTTTAGCTATTCACCACCATCTCCACTTCCTGACCCCTCTCTTCTCTTCTGAAGGTGGGCTCATTTATGAAAAATATGACAAGTCTGCTGGGTAAATTCCCACGCGTCACTCAGGCAGCGTGTTGGTGGTTTAATGCTAATAGCATATGATATGTAGGACTTACCACAAGTTACACGACCATGTAGTGACTTGAAAGACACTTACGAAGTGGCATTACATATTGAGTTGGTGTGCATCAATATTTGTGTAGATTATCTAATCCAATATCCTGATACCATTCATAACAGTATCACATATCCATAATTTTTTTTTAATATTGCAGTTAGACAAACTTAGCTGATAATATAAGGCTCATTAACACATAATATTTAGTTTTTCGAGTGCAAATTTTAACCACCAACATTCATTATGGTTCCAAAATAAACACGTTAGCCTGTAGCCGACTGTGGAGGACGACTCGCCTCCCACAACACCGGCAGTGAGGACGCAGAGGCAGACAAATTCCTGCAAATGCAGGAGGGAGACATGGAGGGAAAAGATAAATTTAAAGTAGGGTCCTCACTCCGGTATAAACAAACTTGGAAATACAGGTGTGAGAACTCGTAGGACTCGTAGAGTCTGTTGAAGAGGTGGGGAAACACAAACTAAAATTATTATTATAAAGTAATAAAAAAAAACTGTGTCATTTAGAAGTGGGGAAAAAGTCACTCACATGGTGGAAGATTATTGGCAAAGAGGAATTTTGTCTTTTGAGCTTTTAGTACAGACGCACAATATGACCAATGCCATGAAGTAACAATGGAAAACAAATTTTGATTTCAGATTGTATAAATATATGTATGTGATTTTAGAAACTGTTTATGACAATAACCACAATAATGATGAAAAGTTCTGAGGAGAAGCTTCCTTAGCAGTTGCGTAAAGTATACGTATCAATGTCTAGTTTATTTTGTATGGATAGGTTAATGTCCTTATACCGGAGTGTCACAAATATGAAAACAAATACTGACCTTCTCAGGGTTGTTAAAGACATCACTGCGCAAGTCTCCATCCAGGAATTCATTGAAGTAGGTCATAAGCCTCTGGGCCTCCACAGCCCTTTGTCTCGGAGTGTTCACTCCCTCCAGCTGGTCTCCCAGGTGACACACCTTAGTGGCCACGTAGCTGATGTGGTCATCCAGCTCTTGAAAGTGTTGAAAGGCAACCTGTGGAAACAGTCAAAGATTCACAGCTAGTAGAGGACACACTTCACGACTTTGAAAATCTTAAGACTCGCTGAATCTTTCACACTACACAACTTTACGCTCTTGTGATCAGTTATTTGGGTGTGCACACTATGTGATCGCTTGCAGACAGAGCACACACACTTATACTAGAAAGTGGACCTCTTTAAAGGTGGTTTCACGCGGACTAGGGGTTTATGGTGAAAGAGTGTTTTTATTTACTGAGAGCGGTCTATTGTGTGAATTTTTGGCTTCGTCATTATTTTGCTCAAGAGACAAGAAAAAGAGAAATAAATGAAAAACGCTGAGGAAATATTGATTGGTGAATAAGTTATTTGGGGGACACACAGAACTGGAACTATAGACCAAAAAATGTAGACATATGTGTGTTATCAGGAATCCTGTCACGTCTTTGTAGTTAAATTTGAAATCTGGATTAAAATTGTGTAGTGTGCACTACATTCAGGCATCCCCGACCCACTTGGCTTAATCCATCATATCATCCAACCTGGTTGCTCCTCTGCAGCTCCTGGACTTTGTGTGCAAACTCTTTGGCTTCCCGATGGCACTGCTGTTCAAGCTTCTCAACTTTCCTCTGGATCCTCTCATCCAGCTGTTTCAGTTCCTCTATGTGGTTAACAAACTCCTCTAGCAGCCTGAAACAACAGGTATAACAATCACCATGTTTTGGCTACACACAAAGCATTTTATTTTCCTTAGTAATGCATCTGCAGAGGTAAAATGATCTGATTTATAGTACAGCTAAGGATTCAAAACAACAAAGTGCGACACACTTTTACTAGGGTATGGTTGCATTTTAAATAATTTTTGACCAAAAAATTATTTAAAAAATTAAACAAGCTTATTGATTATTAAATGATAACAATAACAGCATTATTATTATTATGCTTAATTTTTAACAAGTATAAGGATAGTGATTCATAATATTGACTAAAAATGTTTACACGTGACAATAGTGTATGAAACGGTCTTCATGTGTGTCATTTGCTCCTGTATGTCTATGTCCTAAAGATCAGATGTTTTTCCAGGAATAAATATGCATAAGCCAGGTGTTTAGGAACTGTATCTGACTATTACAGCCCTCACACCAATAGCTACTCTTCCTGAACATGAGAAAGGTCAGGGTCTAATCAGAATTTTGGAAAACTGCAGGAACACACAGAGGAAGCATTACATTTCTTAAAAAACTACATTTACAGTGCTGGCAAAACAGTTAATTGCCTGTTACCATAAACTGCAACTCCACATAAAAGTGGCCGTTTTATGTGCGAGTGTGTGTATCACATACTACTCAGAGCTTTGTCAGCTGCATTTCTAAGCACTTGCAGGACAGCAGAGTAAAAACCTTCACGTCAGCATGTTTGGATTCTCTGGGTGGTTAAAAAAAAAAAAAAAAAAAAAAAAACATTCCAAAGTGATGAGTGCAAAATCTCATATCACAATAATTCCCCCCCAATGCTCAGTGCAGCTTAGGGTCTTTTCCCTTCTCTCTTTCACTGAAATTTGTTCTCTTCCATCATTTTCGCGTCAGCACTTCAGATGCTTCTATCAGCCTCTCCATGGGTGAGAGGGTAGTGTAAAATTTGGGCTGATGTTTCTGCATTGCCAGACAGAACTACCACACTTCTCAACAACATTAGAGTGAACTGTTGTAATATATGCAAGATAGAGAGTTAGGTCTTACTGTCCTGCATCATTTATTGTCTTCAAGGTTGTACATTTTATTACTGTGTTGTTCCATACTATAATGTCGTTTTATTAGTTGTCACTCCACCACACTATACGCCTTACTGTCGTTACCACCCAGAGGTTGATTATTTGCCAATAACAGCACAACAATTTTACCTTTCTTGAAAACTTTTTTCCATTTAGAGTTATGTTTACTATTGTGGAATGTCCACAAAATTAGTTAGTAACTGCTGCCACTTATGTTATAGCAGCTCATAGCAGCTAAAAATCCTCTGTTAGGAAGATATAGGTGACATAAAGGAAGACATAAAGGAACAGCTTGATCTCTGTTTTGAAGCACTGACACAGGAGACTACATCCGTGAATGTTAATTAATAAACAAATGTTCCAAATTTCCCCCAAAGTCCATCCGTCTGTCCGTCTAAATCGCTGTAGAATGAACGATAGGTTAATATTAATGCACTCGTTCTTTGTTATTATTTCTCAGCTCATTCACAGGGACTTGTACGGCAAACGCTCCACATAGTCTAAACCTAATAAACAGATTTTAATGATGTGCTGTTGTGTTACAAAGGAAAAAACATGTACTTGTTGATATGGTGACTTTTTTAGTTAGCAGACATTCATTTAACATTTATGGAAGAAGTCTCGGGTTGTGAGTGACACAGAGAGAGCAATCCGACTGAGCCAGAGACGGAAAGCGAGGCGGGGTGGGGGGATAGATAGAGAGATAGAGAGACAGAGAGAGACAGAGAGACAGAGAGAAAGAGAGAGAGAGAGACAGAGAGAGAGAGAGACAGAGAGAGAGAGAGACAGATGGGGGGGGGGGGGGGGGGGGGGCGGGTTATTTTTTCACACAACTTTAAAGGATTTAAAATTTACCCCAGTTTAAAAAGGAGTNCCCCCCCCCCCCCCCCCCCCCCCCCCCCCCCCCCCCCCCCCCCCCCCCCCCCCCCCCCCCCCCCCCCCCCCCTGTTGATTGTTTCTCACAACTGTACAGGATTTAAAATGTACCGCAGTTTAAACTGGAGTAAAATGACCTTTTACACTATTCCAGATGCTTGGAGCGACGACAGGTCATCATTAATAATTAACATTACTGTTTTCCAAATTTAACTGTATTGCATGCAGATGTGTGTGGAAAGAAAACCTGTTAGATGTTACTCTGGCTAAGTTCTAACAAACAGCTAAAATGACTCAAAAACGCACACCCGGGGAGCAGTTGGGGGATCGGTGCCTTGCTCAAGAGCCTCACCTCAGTCGTGGTATTGAGGGTGGCAGAGAGCGCTGGTCATTCACTCCCCCCACCTACAATCCCTGCTGTACCTGAGACTCGAACCCATGACCTTCAGGTTCACCTTTGGGTTACAAGTCCGACTCGCAAACCATTAGGCCACGATTACCCCGTATTAATTGTATTTCAGTTCGGGAAAATGTGCAGTTTTCAGAACTACAAGAGAAAATGTCAACATCTCATCACTTGTCTAATATTCCAGAGACTAACATTAAAAAATATTTTTACTTTTTAGGGTCAAATGCTTCTGCTCCTCCTTTAGAACCGCCCCCTGGAGTTCTCCAAGCCAGTCGCTCAATGTACTCATCTGCATCAAATGGTTCCTACAGGAAAACGTTAACAACAATTACAAATACAGATGTAATGGTATTCACCTAGTACAGATGATACACTGTAGGTACACGCAGCCCTATCAACAGGTAAACCTACGCTACAGGGCAGGCCTATAAATTATTGAATGTAGCCCAGATGTTGCTATGCACATTTTGCCATACCGCTTCTACCCTGACAATCTGCCACAAGGCCAGTGAGGAGCAAATATTATTTGGATGGTGGATCATTTTCAGCAGCACAGTCACAGTGCGTTACAGTAAGGATAAGCTTAAGCTCAGCCAGTCAGTAAGAAAATGACAACACTGCGAAGATAATCTTTAACCTTGAGTGTCCAACAAAAAAAAGAGGGATACATTTAAAAAATTAAATACACTTTCAGCTAAGTAAAAAATTCAGATATAAAGGTATTACTGAGACACACTGCTGCAAAAAAAACCCATCGAGACACTCCATTAACTTTAGTTTTAACTACAAAAGCAGCAGAGTTAAGCATTTCCTCAGCACAGAACTGCATCCTAAATGAGTCTATACTCCATACAAAGGCGCTTTACAGTGAAGAAGAGATCATGGCTTTTACACCCTCTGTAGTGCACTACAGGTCACAAACAGAGCCATTTGAGATTTAGCTTCTCACAGCTACAGCTGCTCTATGAGCCCTGTGAAATGCTAACAGGCTAAAGTCGGTCTTATACAACATGTAAAACAATTTTTTGACAATTATTTAATGTTAAATAATTCTGAGTTTAATAAAAACTTTATTCCTTTTTATTAAGGTGGGTGTGTTATGTATCAAGCTAGCAACCAAGCTAACCTGCTAACTAGCTTGACCAACTAACGCAACTTACCTCAAATAACTGGGCCGTCGTAGCCATCTTTCCTGAACAGAGAGATGTTACTCGAGGCGAAGAAAGTATTTTAAAAAGCACGAACCTTTTCTAAATCATACAGCGGATCATATAGCTAGCGCTCATTCACCCTATATCAAGGCCCTCTGCTTCCTGCATACAGCTGCCATAACCGGCCGGAAAGAGAGAACGAACAAAACTCGGCCTTCAGCAGCAGGTCTGAGATCAGCTCGCTGTCCGTTTACATATATATTAAAATGGTGTGTAGAGGCGTGCAGATGATCTGACATCAGCGTGCTAAAGCCCTGAAAACAAGCAGCCACGCCTCTGTATGTCACATGTCCTTTCAAAACAGGAAGTAGAAACCGGAGTAAAAATTCAGCTCGTGATGTTTTTCTGTTGGTCACTTTGCACATTGAACAATCAGCTTGGATTTTTCAGACTTTGAAAGAAAGACCTTTCCTAGAGAAAGAGAGTAAACCAACTGTTAGGTTTATTGCACAGTTAGCTGTTATGCTAAGTCGGCTAGCTTTAAAATCTTTATTCCATGCGATAAAAGGAGCCGAGGCTCGATGAGTATCCGAGCGCTGTGGGTTGTCACCCACGAAAAGGGTGAATCAGTAAAAGTGCAGTTTTCCAGGTAAGGAAGAGGAAAGACTGTAGCGCGCAACACGTGCAAGTGTGATACTGTTCCTTAGCAGAGGCGGATTGGCCAGAAGCCTCCCAGCTAACAAGTGGCTCTCAGAGCGTTAGGGGGAATGTTTGTATTTGTTCCTCAAATGTTCTGAAAACAAAAGCAAAACGTTATGGATACGTTCCCAGAAGGTTAGTTTGTAGTTGTAAAGAATAATACCTAAACGCATAAAATAATAAGAGAACGCTGATAAAGTTCACAGAACGTTTTGGAACAGCACTAATTACATTAAACACAATGCAGCGTTCCCACGTTGTGAAATAGTTCCCAAAACACTAACCAAGTGCTAACGTTAGGATTCTATGTTTACTGATTTTTTAAAATTATTTACTTATATTTTTAATTTACAAAAATAAGCTAAAATGATTTAAGCCAATATGAGCTAGATATGAGTCATTATGTCTGCATGAATAGCCTTCTTAAAGGTGTGATTTGATACTATAGCAGGGGTGGCAATTAGGCTCACATGGTTTATTTCACCTATGTGGCCATTCCATTCTGTGGTCTTGTGCTGAGATAGATGATGACATGTCTGATCTGTTTTCTACCTGGCACTTGTTTCCGGTGGATGCCCTTGTCTTTTCATTTCACATTGTCCCCTGTGGTCTTTCATTCAGGCGGTACCCCTCAGTGGAGTTTCGTGCTAAAACCTTTGCTGGAGCTCACTATGTGTCTGTTCCTGAGGACTGTGACATAGCCCAGCTCCTACTGACTGAACTGGGCCTGGCAGACCCTGACAAGCCCTACATTGCTGCAAGGGATGACTGTTCCCGCCAGCAGCGATCTCCTGCACTGGAGCTTCGTGTTGGTAGCTCAGGTGTGAGAACCCTATGGCCGATCCTAACCATTGTCCAAGGTGGACTAATCCTTGCCTGTCTCCCGCTGATCGAAGTCCCACCTGATCCTCGACCTCCCCTTTCCAGCCTAGCTTCTGTCTCTCAGGGCTTAGCCCTGTTATCTAGCCTACAGGTCTTCTTTTGTGGCACAGGGGGTAAACCACCAGAGCCGGATGTGCTTGTCTCTCGCTTGGCAACCCTTCCTTCAGCACTGATGCAGGTTTGTCCATTAGGGACCCCCCTGGACACTCTTCCTCAGTCTGGGACGCTGCCTGCAACTCTGGCTTCAGGCCCTGGTGGTGCTCAGAAACAGCCTGCGTGGAAAACAGGGGTTCATCGAGGGAGAGCGGTGGTAAGCGTGGCCCTCACAGAGATGGTTAGGTCCATGCAGTATGGAAATCAGAGCAAACAGGATCTGTGGGATGTGCATGGGACAGTAACATGCAAAGTGAGTATAGCCTCCTGTTTGTATGGATATGTAAACAAATGATATTGTTGTATCACTTAACCAAGATCTTGCCTTCTTTTTGTCTGTTATGCTGGTAGTGTGAAGTGGAGGGTGTTCTGCCCAATGTCACAGTCACCCTCACATTGCCGCCCAATGGCTCACCCCTGCAGGACATCCTTGTGCACCCCTGCGTGACGTCGCTAGATTCCAGTATTCTTACAGCTAGTAGTGTGGAGGAGAACGATGGCTCGGCCTTTTCAGGGCCATACAAATTTCCTTTCTCTCCACCTCTGGAGCCTTTCCGACTCTGTAGTTATACCTCCCAGGTAGATTGGTACAATTAATGGTCACCTGTGTTAATGACTGCTTTATAGGATTAATTCTTTATTACATCATATTGAAGGCAGCATCTTCAATAGAGCACACTAATTATATCATTAATCGACTTTTATAACCAGGTACCTGTGCCGCCTATTCTTGGTTCCTACCATCTCAATTCAGAGGACAACCAACTCAAGCTCAGTGTAGTCCTCAAACTCCATGAGAGCGTCAGAAACAGCTTTGAATACTGTGAAGCACATCTGCCATTTTTCAACAGGTGATTCACTTCACACACACATGGGCCCATTTATCTTCAGTAAACGCTTTGTCCTGGTCAGATTCATGGTGGATTTAGAGCCTATCACGGGAACACTGGGAATGTGGCAGGATCAAAACAGGGACCCTGGAGATGTGAGACGGTAATGCTACAAAGCATCCTGTCTAATCCTTATTGTAGGAGTTGAGATTGTGAAGTTGAGCTGAGATGGTAGCTTGGATTTAAGAATAGCAGCTACATTATGGAGGGTGGCGTAGCAGGTAGCGTTAACATCTCGCAGCTCCAGGGTCCAGGGTTTGATCCTGAGCTCTGGGTATGTTCTTCCTATGTCTGCTGGGGCTTGTGTGTGGTTCACTGGTTCTCCTCCATCAATAAAACATTCCAGGATGTAGATTGGGTACTCTAAGTTGCCCCTTATTATGAGTGTGTGTGTGTGTGTGAGAGAGAGGGGTGTGTGTGTGTGTGTGAGAGAGAGAGAGAGAGAGAGTGTGTGTGGGTGAGAGAGAGAGAGAGAGAGGGGTGTGTGGGTGTGAGAGAGAGAGAGAGAGTGTGAGTATAGAGACCTCATAAATGAGACTAAATCTTGTCTTGATGGGGTCGTTACAGAAACCTAATGGGCAATGTGGATATAAAAGTGACTTCAGGACAGTTAGAGGTTTCAAAAGAGAAGAATCTGCTCATTTGGTTTCTTGGTAAGTGAATGCCTGACATAATTGTCTGTATTGTAACTTTAGCAATGATTGCTAAAGGTGTCACTGAGGGTTTTTTTTTATTCTCTCCAGGTCAGAAATTTCCAAAGTCACGAGAGGTAACTCTGGAAGGTACGATTCATTTCTCAGGGCATCTGGCTGGACCATCAGACCCTATATGTACAGATCTCACTGCATATATGAAAGTAAGTGTGAATTCTGCTTACCAATCTACTCTCTCCAGAGCTGGAGGTTGAGTATGAGGTGATTATTGAACATCTCTTCACCTTTAGTGTTTATACTGTTTTTCAGCTTTACTTCCGAATACCTGATTTGACTTTATCTGGATGCTGTGTGGACCAGCACTCCGTACAAGTGTATTCCTCAGCAAAGCCACGTATCATCACGAGTGAGTGTTTTACTGAATTGCGATAGAATCATGTGTACAATGAGACATGAACATAACACATATGTCCTTTATACTGAGCATGAAGGTAATGTAGATTTAATAACTCTATTTTTCCCAAAGCACGAGAACTGGTGGCCTCTGAATACTACATCTGGAACTCCACTGGAGACGCCCCTGTGTCTTCTGGACCTGTGATACTGTAGCAAAATGATTAACTACAACACAGAGACCTTAATAGCTGATAAAACACCATGTTTTTCTATCTTTTAACTGAGTTAACCAATGGGACAAATGAGTGACTTTATGTCAGCACACAGACAGTGGATGAAGTGTGAAAGCTACTTTGGATATGAACTCTGTGTTAGAGATGTGCAGTAAGCCAGGTAGAGCCAAACTACCAAGGGAGAGTCAGCCTTCTGTGGCTTTTTTTTTCCAGTTTATCCCATGTTATCAACATGCCAAATCGTCATCAACATGTTTATCTTCTTTGTTTAAAGATTAAGTTTATTATTAAGTTCAGTATTTCCACAGAGTAAAAACTGTGCAATAAATCCAAAAAAATTAATAAGGCACTGACTGAAGTAAAATAACCTTTTTACACAGTTCTTGGGTTTTTTTTTTTTTTTTTTGCATATTGATGTGTTTTGTTTAAATTCAATTAATTGCTCCTTCATTTTGCTTTTTCCCAATTAGCTTTTGGAAAGAGTCTCTGAGAAGACTCCTTGAGTTTTATTCATGCTGAGGCTTAGGCCTTGTCTGGGTTTATTGGTGTTGAAATGAGACTGACTGGCTGACAGACAGAAAGACTGGGAAATGAGCTAGAAGACTAAAGTGGTCTTCAGCAAGGGAGTTAATTACTCCACAGTGGCCCACTCCAGCTTGTCGCTGCCTCTTATTCCTACATGAAAAAGTCCTTTATAGAGCCTTCATATAATAATTAAGCAGTGTCTAACATGCAAGCTTATAGACTGTCTGTTTCTGGTCATGGATGATGACCAGAAATATAATGTTCCCATTTTCCTTTACTGTTACAGCTACATTATTGCTGGTGGTCATTATACACAGTTCTCAGTCTGCTTGGTCTTGATTTATAATAACTATATACATTAAATATTATACCATGGGCCTCTGCAGGTTTTAAGACACTTCAGTTCAGTTGTATTTTATAGCTCTTTTAGCAATACACATTGCCACAAAGCAGCTTTACAGAAATGTGGAAGTAGATTTAAATCTCTAATGAGCAAACCAGAGATCCCCAGAGAACTCCCAGAGAGGACATGAGGAAGAAACCTTGAGACGAACAAATTTGTTGATACGGTTATAGTAATTGACAGCCTTTTCTTTTTCATGCCATTTGATGTATTAGTACTCAGTTTTATTTTTGCCTCCTTTCTTCAGAACACAGAAGTTAACCTCTGTAACTGTTCAGATTACAGCAAACTGAAATGTCTTTCTAATCTGAGTCTTGCACATTTTCCTCACAACAGTTTTACCAGTTTTTAGTATATATTTACATGAGAAATATTTATATAACAGGTGGTGAAGGGTTAAGGGTTCCCCCCATTTTCATCATATCCAGCAGTTGAACTGATTAGATTTTGGAATTGATCTAAACAGAGTCAAGGTCACAACAAGGTCAAATGTATGAAATAGTGTTTCATCAATAGCTTCCTTACTGCTTGAAAAAAACTATTTTAAGCATATGGCATACATTTATGGCATGCAAATTAGCAATAAATGGTGATGATTATTTTATCGTGCAGCACTGCTATTGGGTAAGCACTACTGTTGTTATTAAACTTGTGCTGTAGGTTATATTTGTCACTTGGGCTTAGTGTTGATGTATGATGTACAGTACAAGTTAAAGGTTTGGACACACTCCACTGAATATATATTTCTGTTGCTTTAAAAGCATTTTTATGAAGGCTAATTGTTAATTTGTGAACTTAATTCTGATGTATATATTTATATTTAATATTTAGCTTTAGTTAAATAAAAATGTTTCCCCCAAATAAGTGGGTTTCATTTACGAGAAGCAGATAAGAAGTGGTTGGCCTACTTGGGAATTTGGGAAGAAAAGCCTCCTGTGTAAAGCTTCATCAGGAATACTGTAAAGAATTTAAAATGTAAAATAGTTTTATTAGTTTGAGGCTTTTCTTGGTCAGATAATTCCTTATATTATTTCACAGTGTTAATGCCTTCATTGTTATTCTAAATAGGAAATAGTTAGTTAGTTAGTTAAATAAATAAATAAATAAATAACCTTCTATGAACAGGTAGACTATTGAACATTTTTGAAAACTTTAATAATGAAAGTTAAATAGTAGTCAAAAGCTGAAGATTGTGGATACGAGGGTTAAATCTTTATATTGTCTTTAAATTATATTATTTGTTATCTGTCTATTATGCTGATTATACTGCTAAGGTTTGTTTTTACAGCTTTAACTTGATTTATATCAATTCATAGGCCTATCTTTTTTTTATTATTCTTTGTAAAAGTGTAATGAAACAGTACTGACAGCACTTCTTTCTGGGCACTGGCTCTGCTAAATTTATTAGCATACTGGTCCATCTAGTGGCTGTTTTTAGAAATTCCATAAGACGGTAAAATATAATTTTGACTAACAGGAACTCGTTAAGCCTGTGTGCTTTGTTTTAGTTTTAATCAGAGAATAAATACAATATCACTTCAGAGGGAGTGATAGTTTTTTAGGGGAATTTCCATTTTTTGTGAATTCTTCCTTGTACGCCTGTGATTAAATACTTCATTTCCCAGCATCCTGTATGTGTCGCAAATTGCCAAACCTGCTTTGCGATAGCTGATAGGCCAGCTAGTGTGTAGTGACTTGAGTAATGGCTAGAGGGGACACGAGATAGCAAACGAGCTTACAGTTATTCGCTTATTTTTATTATTTTACCGATACTGGAAGTTCGGCGGGTATTTGTCTTACTCGGCGTTTAGCTCGAGGGCTCGGTTTGGGCTCGCTTCTTTTGTTTACATCCATACTGCATGCAGTGGAATGGCTGAAGTGCCGTCTGGGCCTAACACACTGCCTGCGTCCTCGGCCGAAATTATATCGCTGCCCGTGGATGGCTGCTCGTTCCTGGGGAACAATGAGAAACTGGACCGCGGCCGAGGAGATGTTATAGCTCCGGGGACGGAGGCGCAACAAGCCACTGAGCCCAAAGGGATAGTTAAATCGAGCCAGAACAGCGTCCATCACCTTAACTCGCCTGCTCAGCTGCATTCTTCACCGGCCCAGCTCAACGGCATCGCCAGCCATCCGGAGCACGACGAGCACCGCGGCCATAAAATCGCTCAAAACCACATCCAGCACCGAGCTCACAGAGCGACCGACTGTCAGCACACTGCCTCTGAATATGTGGACAGCGCTGACGAGCGGGGAAACAGGAAATTAGCGTATAACAACCGCGACAACTCGCTACCCAGTAACGGAGTCGACTCCCCCGATCCCGCGGCCAGAACCGAGTCCGGCTCTCCGGATCAGCTGGAGAGAGAGAGCTCGTGTCTGAAAGCGGAGCTCGGCAGGACTGTGTGTCGCTCCGAGTGTAAGGATAATGTGCAGAAATCAGCGGGGGATAGAGAGCGAGGCCTGGGGCCGCAGGGAGCTGGAGCTGAGGAGGCACCGCTAGAGGATCAGATAGCAAAGCTGTCAGTGAGCACACGGGCAGCGGATCACAGCCCCATCACTTATGTGAGATACGAGTCCGAGCTGCAGATGCCGGATATTATAAGGCTCATAACTAAAGACTTGTCCGAGCCTTACTCCATATACACCTATAGGTACTTCATTCACAACTGGCCCCAGCTCTGCTTTCTGGTATGTATGTAGTTATACTGCCTACTAGGGGTGGCCAAAAAAAAAGAACCAGATCACGATACCTGATATTTTTTCACACCATATTATATATATATATATATATATATATAACAATATTTAGGCTTGCTGACAAACTGCCAGCCAAACTAGTAGTGTCCCTGATAAAGAGGTTCCGTGTTTGTTTTTTTGATGCAGGACTGGAGAAATGTAGATTTTAAACACATTAATGCACATTTGCAAAGCTGGGAAAGTATGGAAATCTGGGGAGCTGTTGTGTCAGACTGAACGCATTTAGGTTTTAAAACCTTTTTTTCTGATTAACACAAAATCATTAATACATATCACTGACTGTTTTCCATTTTTTGGATACAGAAAACTGAGCAATGACAGTTTGGAAACCTGTGAGAATATCTAATCCTATGCCAGTAAAACCTTAATCTAATAAAGACAGGAAGAGAAAAGGCATCACTACATATCGGCATATTGGGTTAATCATAGTCAAATTACAGCTAACTGCTAGAGAACTTGTTCTTTTTGGTAGAACCATATGAGAAAAGCAGTTCGGCCTGACACCAGGGAATTAGAGCTTGGTGAATGACTTGGTTTGAAAATATTACTTGGCAACCAAACACTAAAATTTGATCTCATTGTATTAGACTTTGCTAATGACCAGTTGAGAACACTGTCCTCTTTGGAAGGACCAAACACGGCTTCCTGCATTCATGCAAAACAAAGATGGAAATATTAGTTTCATGTTTTTAGCAAGTATGTTAGTCAGTGTTAGTTATATCACTCTAATGTATGTTTTTACTATAATGTATTATTATTTCATGTGATTAAATTATTTATTGTTTAGAAGTACTTTTTTGGCTTTTTTCTCAATCCACACCCCTTCCAAGAAATCATTTCTACGATGATTTAAACGCTGTGTTGTATTACAGGCAATGGTGGAGAAAAACTGTGTTGGTGCCATTGTGTGCAAGTTGGACATGCACAAGAAGATGTTCCGACGAGGATACATTGCCATGCTCGCTGTGGACTCCAAATTTCGCAGGAAAGGCATCGGTATGTGTGTTTCGTGCATGGCCATGCTTAGCCTTGCTATTAAAAGACTTTTTATGAGTCTTTCAAATGTTAGGAATTATTTGAATGGCTTTACCTGCCCAGTTTACCTTTTCTAGCACACAGTTGCGAGGGTCGACTGGATTGCATGCAGTTCTGTTGTGGTGCATTGGTACATTAATGGAAAATGGAGCAAAATATTAAAATATGGGGGATGATGATCAGTCAGTCACTCGGGAGGCTCATTACAAAGGAAGTTTATTAGGCGGTTGGTTGGTGATTTTATTATCTGTCACTAATCCATTATGGCATTCAGTACATAGCGGTTCGATGAAGTCACAGCGGTGTTCGAAGTGGATCACAGAGTTGAATGGTCGTTAATGTATATCTTTCTGTTGTGTCGTTTCAGGTACAAACCTTGTTAAAAAGGCCATTTATGCCATGGTGGAAGGGGACTGTGATGAGGTAAGAGAAAGTCTGGCTCTGACCTGATAGCTGTACACATCACAGCTTTATCAGCTGTACATTCTAGTGCACAGATCTCTGTAGATGATGCCTACTGCTGTTGCTCCTTTTGCACCATCCAGCCATTGCCATATTCAGTTCTGATGAAACAAGCATGAGTGCTCCTAAACGGAACTTTCCACATGTTTCCTTGCTGTGTGGTGCAGGTGGTGCTGGAGACCGAAATCACCAACAAATCAGCCCTGAAACTTTATGAGAACCTGGGCTTTGTCAGGGACAAGCGGCTGTTCAGATACTATTTAAATGGAGTGGACGCTCTCCGGCTCAAGCTGTGGCTACGCTGAGTTCTCCTGCGACATCCCGGACTGTCCCTCAATTCCTCTGTCCTCCTGTCCCTGTGTCCAAGTGAGTACGGAGAGTTGGCCTCCAGTAAGCCACAAAGGGGAGGCAGCCGCATGAAAAACGAGCAAAATGTAATAAAGAGTTTTACGTACCTTTCTCCGTGCAAGAGAAGTTATTGCAAAAAAAAAAAAAAAAAAAAAAAAGGGGGTGCTAATATTTAAAACAGTCACTGACTCCGAAGAGGAAAACTTTCTGGATTTCTCTGTTGTCCAAAAGCCTGATTGCAGATCGTTGTGTGAATGCAGGACATTAGCATCACCTCTAGGAGTTGTGTTGAACTGGATCAGGCTAAAAGAAAACAAACAAGGCATCACCCTCTATTCTTTTATTTTTTGAGTAATTGTAACTGAGGGATGGAAAATAAACTTCTACAGTCAAAACAAATTAAACATGCGAAAACAAACAAAAAAAAATAGAAGCTACACTAACAAATCTGATTTTTCTTTTTTTCCTTTATTTTGGTTTTCTTCAGAACAGGGTTCATGGGGATGTTCTGATTGTGTTAGAGGCCAAAGCATTGGCTTGTGTGTGTGTGTGTGTGTGTGTTGGAGGGCCTATTCTTTTATGTGTGTATTTTATTCCCTATATCTGAACAGACCAAGCTCTTTTCTTTGTAGGAATACAGCTCTTCTGCTTAAGCCAGATATGCACTTCTTGGTAAAGGAAGACACCACATTGCACTCAGAGATATTGTCCATACATACAAAGCCACTGAGTTGCTCAAGCCGGTCAACTTAAATGAGTTATTACCAGAAATCACTGTCTGCATCTAAATTCTGCCATAACAATCCTATTCTCCTACTTCCTTTAGAGCTGGGACACACAACTCCAGTCTGGCACAGTTTGGTGATTTTCAGCTACTAAAACAAGTAGGTTGAGTCAGATGTTCTTGAGAAAGGAAATCACCAAGCTGTGCACATCACCGGATTTAAAATGTGCTGCATTGTTTTATGCATTTGTTTTTTTTTTCCTTGTTTTTTTTGGCTTGTTTTGTTTTTAAAGTTTTGAGCTGGTTTGTTGAAACTGTTAGATTCATTTTGTCACATATGCACCATTCAGCACCATAAACATGCAAGAAAAATGATCCATCCATCTTTATTAAATAGCAGGGCGTGTTAACATAAATGAACATAAATCACTGAAATTCGCTTAATGCAAGGAATGACTTCAGACTCATTTACAAATACACCAATGCACTTTTTCAAAAAGTACCCATCTTAAAAAGATATGTCCAAAGTGTTCTGCACTTACCAGATTTAAAAATGATGTATGATAACACACAATTTTCTGACTGCCAAAGGTGCAACTTATCAGTGCTAGTCAATAGTTAATTCATAATGAATGCCTTGTACTCAGATATGCCATATGTTGCGTGCACAGTCACCCGTGCTGTCCAGCGCTGCTTTAGTTTAGCAGCAGGGGGCAGCATGTAAGTATAAGCAGCTCATCACTCTGTATTAGCAGCCACTTGCGCTGAGGAGGATATGCAACAATTTACATTGATAAGAAGTTGTTTCACAGAGTGTGCACTGTATAGTGTGTTAACTTTTATATGGTGTTAGAATGAGCGTCTGATGAAGAGTGTAGATGAGTATAGACCCCACAATGCAATGGTTTTTTTTTGTTTTTTGTTTTTTTTCTGTGTTCTTTCCCCTTATAAATACTAATCTGCTTTCTCTTGCGATCCTGGCTAATGATGTGCTTTGCTGTTGTTTTTCTTGGACATCATGCAAATTTTTGGTGGGGAAAATGTGAATTTTTTTTCTTTTCTTTTCTTTGTACAGAGGTGCAACAGTATTTGCTCAGATGGACATTTTGGAAAATATTTTTTTGCTGAAGAACTGAACTGTGCATTTGTATTTTTTGAACCCAAATTGCATAAGAATTGTAATGCTTAAACTAAACCCTCATTCATGGCTAGGCATATTGGACACAGAGCATACAGCCAGATGCTGTAGACCTTCAAAACAAACAGGCTCAGGTGTCCAGTTCTCCTTTTGGTCTCTCTTTCGTTGACAAGAGCTCTTTTAAAGGACCTCATTCTTATTAAAAAGCATAATATACTTCAGAGCGAGTTTGTTTATGTAAAGGGTCGGGCTCCTTCAGGACGTGAATAGCTGTTGAGAGATGGAAATGTGAGCTGTTATTGTGCAAATGCCCCCTCTCGTCATTCACCGCCATTGACAGATATGCCTCCAATTAAATAACTCCAACTCTTTTGGCCTAATTTGTGCTAGGTACAAATCTAAAACTCTGAATCGACACAAATGTGGGCAGTTTTATATATGTTAGTCTATGTCCTCTTACTAGGTTAATCAATGCTGTATGACATGAGAAGCATACACAATTCTAAAACAGATTAGAATAGTTGCACTTTCAATTGCATTGTTACTTATTAATTTCATATACTAATGTCTGAGATCTTTACTATAGGTTCATTTACAAAAACCCAACAGCTGGCAGGTCCTAGCTGCATATGACACCATTCTGACTAGTCAAAGTAGACATGATCCTGATGTGCGGTCTTGTCATGTTTCGGTCAAATGATCAGTGGGTCTGCTCTCCACCATAAACATTTTAGTTGTATGTGTGATCTTGTGCCTAGTTGCTTCTGATTTTTAAAAAACAAAAAAAAAGAAAAAAAAAAAAAGAAGGAGACGTGCACCTCGTGGAGTTGGGAAGTACAGTATGGTCCACATGTTTTGTCATCCCATTCATCTTCCATTCACTCTCGCCTCTTACAACAATTCTTGCAAATTTTATTTGATTTCAAGTGGACAACAGACTTTGTTTAAAAAGTATAAATAAATTATTTGATTTTTTATTGCAAATGTGTACTGGTTTATTGCTATCTGCTTTGCTTGATTATTACCTTGTATTTTTATTTGTACCCGAGTACCTGTATTGTCTTATCATATCCTTTGTGAATATTAGGTGACTGAGAAGAAAATGAAAATTATGCATTGTATTATTGATATTGTTTTACAATACACTGCCTTTCTTATGAGAAGGTGCATTACACTGAAACTTAGGTTTAAGATCAAATTCACCACATATTTCTGTCAGCACTGTGTAATTAATTGACCTGCAGCTTCTCACACTGGATTTATTTGTGGTTGCTAATTAGCAACTCATTTAAATTGGTGTTAAATTCATATTTCTACTGGATAAAGACCACAGTACAACCAAAATGAATGTGTATTTTATCATGATAATTATGTCAGCTGGGAACCATTCAGCAGCTGCTAGCACATTGTTTTCAGGAGAGCTGGGAACAGGAAAGCCACCATGAAGCTGTGCTTTGCCTGCCCAGCATATCACCTGATATTTAGGTTTGTTTCTGGATTAAAGCCTTTTTTGAGAGAACATTTCCTTTTTAATACGCGGTTCATGATATTTGGTCATTGCTTCCGATCATGTAATATGGAACAATAATTTTTAATCATTTGCCCTGGAATTAAGGAGGGTTAAACATTAGACTGTAGTCACTTTCTCACAACACAAATGGACTTTAGCACATCGCTTGGCCAGCTTAATGTATTTGCATTAGCAAATACTGCATTTGTTAAACAATGGTGTTCAGTGGTCAAGGCTGCAGATAAAACACTTTAACCATGTAGATTGCTGTAGAATAAAAATTTAACATTTCTTCTTCAGACAAATCTTATTTATTTACTTACTTAAGTACTTACTTATTTTTGGTGCCTTTGTAGCCAGATACATTACCGTTAGGGTGCCTATCCCCTGGACCCTGTATATATTGAATAATCAGTTCAAAAGCAATGGGGTTAGTCAAGGATAGTCATTTGTATCTTTAAATCCACATCAATATCTAAGCTATGTGGGTTTGTCCCCAGCTGTTCCATTTCTGGTGAGCAGAATCTACCTGACCAGTAGTATTCCCACCCATTTTCCTCTCTTCCTTTTCACAATGTTCCCTGGGTGTGTCTAGCCACTGTTTGCATCCCCATTGGCCTTCCAGTACATCCCTAGAATTTAAAGATTTCTGCTCATGATTTCGAAAGTCCTCAAGCCAAGGTAAAGTCTGCTGTATTATTCTTTCTGATGTTTTTTTTACACTTTCATTCAAGTCCCTGGAGAAACTGCCTGAATTACCCTTCAGTCCAACTTCTGATTTCAGCTGTGTTCGAGAATGTGGATCTGTCAGTGGAGGGCTTGGCTGCAGGAGCTCCCTGAGGTCCAGATTCTGTCCCTTTGTCTCGTCCCAGAAGATGTCTCTTTGAGTTGGCCTGGACACCAGTCGGATTCTTTCTGTCTCCACATTACCAGATCCTTCAACTGGAGAAATCAGAAAAGTTAAATAAGATGCTTTAGCTTGTCTTCTTTAGGATGAGCTATGACTTAAACACATTTAAACACTATTCTAAATGAAAACCTATCTAGTTAAATCACTCACTACTGGAGGTGTAAATTCTTCGCTGCTTCCTAAAGCGCCTCTGATGGGATTGACGCTTCTTGGATGCTTGACCAATCAGGAGTGTCTGTGCTTGCAGGATCCCTCCCTGACTTCTCTGTGCGATACATAAACCCACTTAGAAATCCATTTATTAGGGGGTGCCAACATTTTGAGTGGCAATAACAGTTTCACTGTAATTCTGAATCCTCTCAATGCTGAAACACTTGTTGGAGGCTACATACTGTATACTAAAAATACTACTGAGTAAACTAAAGATGAAAACCTATTACAGATGTCCTCTTATCTTATGTTGGGCCCTGATGATGACCGGTTAGAATTGATATCCTTCAATGCTAATAGTTCTGGGCTTTCCTGAGGGAAAGGAGGACCTGTCTTGTACCAGCAAAGTGGAACCCATGGAGGAAGCACTGGCTTCGGCCCAGGCTACTTTTCACTCCAGCAACACGGTAATCAGACCCACAGGGAGCACCAGCTGTCTGCTTTGTGCTTCTTCTATAACTTCTTCTTGTGGGTATCTAAACATCTCATAGATCACACCTGTGTTCTTGTGTTGCTCTGCTTTTTATATTGACCTACAGGCACTTGTTTGGACAAATTACATACTATATCTCATTGGGCACATTTAAAATCCAGCAGTAACTAATGCAGTCTAACACAAATTGAGAGATACAACAACAAAAAAAACAACAAAATTAGGATGGATAGATGGGGTCTACTTTGTTCTTTTCAGTAACCACATTATCCTGGTCAGGATCATGGTTGATCTGGAGCCTATCCCGGGCACCCATGGTGAAAGGCTCTGTACAACTTGAATAGGGCTTCTTCGACTTTCACATCTAGGGGCAATTTAGAGTGGCCAATACACCTATTTGTTGTGGCAGGCAGTGTGGCTGCCTCACAGCTCCAGGGTCCATGGTTCGATTCTGAGCTTGAGTTGCTGTCTTAGTGTTGTTTTGCAAGTTCTCTCCATGTTTCCCCCGGGGTACTTCAGTTTCCTCCCATCTCTCGAAAACATGCTGGTAGGTGGGTTAGCTATTCTAAACCACCCCTGGGTGTGAATGAGTCTGACTGACATCCCATTCAAGGTGTATACCCACCTCACACTTNGGTCTAGATTTGCCAAAATCCTGACAAGGCTAAAGCAGTTACTCAAGATTAACATATGAATGAATTAATCCACCTACTGCCATGTATTTGGAAGGTTGGAGGGAACTCATCTGGACATGGCGAACATGCAAAACTCCATACAAACATTAACTGGAGATTAAAACCAAAACCTGGACCCTGGTCCTTGGACGCACAAATACTAGCTGTTGCACCACCGTGCCTGGCATCTAATTGATATCAAAAACTCACCCATAATACGGAAGCCCAGCCTTAACCAATAGTCTCCTAAACAGACGTAAATGTAAATGTAACATCTATTGCCTTAACCCTGATTGAACAGTTACCACATGCATACATACATTACAGTTGCTCTGTACCTGTAGGCTGTTGCCACCACCACAACGCCTTCCATGACGTGGAGTGGAATATTGGGAGACAACCCCATTTCTCCATCCCTTTGCATAATAGAGACATATTTATTTACAGCCACAACTCTTTTCAAAGTCAACTTTCTTCATTAACTGACATATCAACCATCACTCCTTTGAGAATGGAGAAATAGCATGAAAAGCATATTACTGGGTATTTGCGTACCATTGACACATGTTCATCAGAAGCCTTAGACACTGCTGGTGGCTCCATTGGGCATGCTATTGGTTGCCATGCCTGTGAACAGAGGGAAATAATCATGGTCAAATAAACCATTACAATCTATTGAATGGCAACATTAGGTTTATTTTGTATGTGCAGCTAAGGGCATTTAAACCTTGGCTCTTTGTGGTGGATGAGACTTGATGATGCTGTGGATTGGTTTAGCATATAGATTCTGTGAGTCTGTAAAAGACAGTTTACAATACACAAAAAGAGCACACTAAAAAAAAGCAAATGGTTACAGAATTTATAATGCAGTTATGAATATGCATGACAGTATACAGGAAACATAGAATCTTGTTGTAAACCCTAATCATGCTTGTAGGTAGAAAACTGTCTTGAAAAAAACTGAAAAGTTGGGCAGCCAGGGCTGTTGATCTGGGCTATAAAAGAATGGCTGCTGTTTACAAGATATATATATAAAAAAAAGAAATGAATTTGGATTAACAATGAACTGACCTGGTGGTGGAACAATCTGAGGTACATGCTGCTTGAGTGGTGGCAGCTGGCTGATCTGCTGGTGTCCCAGAATTCCCTGCTGGTGTTGTGGTAAATGTTGCACAGCAGTGATCATCCTTGGTGAGGCTGCTTGACGGAAAGGCTGTTCCTCCTTTGGTGTGACTTTGCAAATCCTTGGTCTGGAGTTGCTAGTCCCCATTTTAAAGTCACTGGCAGTGGAATTGAGTTATGCTGAAAAAAACTCTTTTGATGCTACATTATAAAAACCCATAAAATCTGATTAGAGAGAAATGATCCTTACAGACACAGAGCCAGCATGAAAAGCAGCATTTCACGACGCAATCCAGGGGCCTCTGATCTTTGACTTCCAGTGTCGCTTTTTTGTCTTCTCTTGGCACTTTCCAAGATTATAATTCACAGTACTCATCCACTCATGTCTGAATGATCTGAGCTTCGACACTATTTATCCTCTACTCTTTAACTTTTGTGAAACTATTGCAAAGTTGTGTAGAGACTGTCAGGTTTATGCCCCTCTTCCTGCTTTATATTTCTCAGGGTTTTTTTTTTTTTTTTTCGTAATGTGGCACATTACCATAGTGACATTCCTCATGGGTTACTCTGTAACAGAGTGGAAATGCTTGGATGCTGACGAGGGGACGTCTCTCCTGCTGCCTGGCCAGGCATGCCGCAGCTGAGGGAGCTATGTTTGATGATTGACAGGCTCTGTTACAAGTCTACTTTATAAAACAACTCTTTATGGTTTGTGTTTTAGGTTTTCTGTGTCCACCTGAAACAAGTTCATATGAAATTTGAGCTCTACTGATTATTTCGCCATTTTCTAATTTACAATTGACTTTGTGATCATTGGGTGTTTTCACATATGGTTCTTTTTTTTAAATGTACCGTACTCAGTCCTGTTAAAGTGAAGCTGAAAGGGAACAGAAAAGGGGACTTGGTTCTCTTTCAGGACATTTTAGCTTGGATGAGTTCTCAGACCACTTGTTCACACTACTTCTTTACCTACTTTAACTCCTGTAAATGCTTTACAGTAGAGCAACCACTTTTATGTATAGTGTGATTTAAAACGGATGCTTTACATGACGTTATCATTTGTCTGTGGATGAAAAATAAAGAGAGCAAAACAGAACTGAAGTGAAATACTATATGCGTCCTCTAAAATGACCCACAAGTGAACTATACTCAGACTGACTTCAGAAGTTTGTTTACCTTGTGCATTGAGAAAATAATGCAGGCTCAGACCGCTTTACATTTTGCTCCATGGATAAAGTACTTGCAGGTTGCTGTACATACATACAGTAGCTCCAGCTTTCTGTCACTTAACAGAAATTAAGTTAAAAAAAAAAAAAAAAAAGCTAGCAATTATGCTACAGTGTATATGCTATAGAGCTTAAGTAGTTAGGCAGCAGTAATAAAAGTAA
>CM074954.1:13944296-13955656 GCA_037577455.1 Pangasius macronema | reverse complement strand
CACCTACAATCCCTGCCGGACCCGAGACTCAAACCCACGACCTTCGGGTTCACCTTTGGGTTACAAGTCCAACTCTCAGACCATTAGGCCACAACTGCCCCAAAGGTAAAGATGGGTACAAAGTTTATGAAAGTTTATGTGTCTAATTAATTGGAGCAGGATGTTTTATGTTTTTTTTAGGTAACATCCAAAATGTTTAGGCCTACTCAAACATGTACATGTGCAGAAAAAAACAAAGAGGTTTATTTACATTTTAAAGTCATTACTAGAATGTGGTATATGTAATCGTATTACTGTATGCATGTAATCTTAATATGTTCAACATTTACAACTAACAAAGAAAAGATAGATCAATTTTCTTTGTTATACAAATTAAAGCCTAACGGGATAAAGATGATTATGAAATGGCTTGGCAGCTCAACCATTCCCTCAAATACAGAGAACAATTACTTCTTTAATATTGAGTTAGCAAGATTAAAAAAGAAAACCTACCTAAAAATGTAAGGGAGAAAAAAAGGTTTCAGTGTATGCTTAAATCAAGTAAAACATTGTTTAAAAGAACTACTGAATTTGTAGAATGACTCATATACAGTGCTTTCAGAAATGTTCCTCTTAACTTTTTACTCATTTATAAAATGGATTTATTTTTTTCTCAATCTGCAAAAAAATCTTTCTAAATGCCCTGTATCTTAACAAACCTATTCAAGTCCTCATTCTTTACAGTGGGTGGGTTCACGCTGTGCTCTCTCCAAGTGCCATGAGGCTGTAGTGTGGACTGAAATAGTTTATCGATTAGCAGTAAATAGTTTTCCTTCCTTTTTCTGCTAGACACTGTTCTCTGCTTCATTTGAGCTTAATGGGGCATCAACATCAATCACTCCAAACAAATGTGTGCACACAGGGTACACTGTAGCTACAGCCTGCATGTGTGTCTTGGACAGATCCTCTCTCTTTCAGCTGAAATAAAGACCGCTACATTAGTGTGATGAAGTACCATCACAGCACGTCGACCATCACAAGAATGTCACTGGAATATTATTATTATCTGTAATATTAGTGCAGGAGCTGTTTTCATCCATCTGTCATCTCTTAGGATTATTTCCACATTATATTCTTCTGAAGTAAAATCTATTCTATTCCTTAAAATGTGTATACCCAGAGGCAAATATTTTTCCTTTTTCAAATTAGCTAAGTTAAGGCTCTGGGGAGGGTTGAAAACAAACAAACAAACAAACAAACAAACAAAACCAAAAGTACCTGTTAGCGGTAAGCTACATAAAATAATATTCCTGGTGATAATGAATAGATTAGAAATGTTGCTCTAGCTCAGAGTGTTTTGTGCCTCCACTCACTGCCAAATGATTATGACTGTCACACTGATGCAGAGTCAGGATGTTTGCCAAAAATAACATTTTGAGACAGGTTTTCATTTTTAATTTCAGTGTAAGAAGAAACGAGAGCCTTGTTCATATATAGGATAATATATTTCTCCTTCTTATATACAGTATAATACCATCAGATACAATGTAAATAACATTTGTCTTATATACGCTTCTCTCTCAGATGCATGCATTTTAATACAGTGAGCCAAATTGGCCCTGATTGAGTCTATATTCACAGAATACAGTCCATGAGAGGGTTCAGCAGGCATAGCTGGGACGAAGGCGTGCAAACAGAAAAGGCTATTTACTCCATTAATCAAGAGAGTTCATCTCCCTAAAGAAAACGTACTCCCGTTAATGTGAACTAATCCCAGCAAGAAAAACAAATACTGTAAATAAATCTTTCTTTTATAAAGGGAGATTTTCCTCCTCAGTACAGTCTGTAAAATGCTCCTCTGCCTTAAAGGAGAGAGAAGTGATGCTATGATCGTCTGATTTTCTTCTCCGCCCGCTTTCCACACAGTTGATATTGTGGCTGCTGTCACAGCATGTTATGATCCCACTTCTACTTTATCTCCACTTTGTTTCTTCAAGAAACACTCATCCACCCAAAATACCCATGACTCAGGCACTGCCTCATGGTGGATCTCTAGCCCTCTTTAGCTCTAGGAGTCTAGTCTCACTTTTTAGCCAAGGTCTAGAGGTCATAGGTCATGCCAAGGGGATTGAGACGGCACCGTTAGCTCTGCTGCGGCTGCGCATGTTGACGCTGGACTCTGTGAGCTCCTCTCCGTGCTCCTCTGATTTCTTGTCAGCAAGTGTGGCAAGGAAGCGCAGCGTGACTGTGTCCCACTCCTCAGGCAGCAGCAGCAACAGGAAGCCAACACAGATGATGCAGGTCGCGGCAAGACGCACCACGCTGAAGATCACCTCATGCTTCAGCACGTCAATCGCTAAACACAAGAATGGCAGAAAGCAGAAGAATGGTGAGGAAGGATTTCTTTTCTATTCACTTGTACGTTTTGCTATTCTACTCATCCTCTTACTGAGGATAATTAACACTGGCACATCAGTAACATCAACTGCTTTTACTTCATTTTCTCTTAGATGCTAATAATTTAGAGTTTAAATAAGAGGTGTAACACAATACCAGTATCTGTATCTGTTTGTTTAGTGCTCCAAATATTCCTATATATCTGTATACATATTCGGATTCAAAGTGGGCGTGGCCTAAACTGGAAAGTTTTTTTTTTTTTTTTTTTTTTTTTAACTTTTGAACGTTTGAACATTTGGCCCCAGAAAAAATGGAATACCCTGGGAAAAAAAAGGCCAGAGGTAGAAATGCCAGCACTGTCAGCATGATCTGTGAATTCTGGCTCTGACGGTTCTCACAAATGTAGTTGGTTCTATTTCCCAAAATATAAACAAACTAGTAGCCTCATTTAAACCACTGCACGCTCGTGACCACTTATTTGTGCGTGCATAAAAGTAAAAACCTCCTGCTCTCATGACTTTCTGGTTGCTCCCTGTGGGATTCTGATGCATACCTTTGGTCTTGATCAGTTGCTCTGCGAAACTTTCTGACAAAAGATAAACAAATAAACAAAAACACGAATAGTCTGCCTCCTATTTGTATTTGTATCTGTTTAAAACACATGATCTGTGCAATCTGAATAACGTATTCATATTTGGTTACATTGCTAGCTTTAAAAAAAATCCTTTTAAGTGTTAAATGAGTCGAATTCCTTTTAATGACCTGTAGAAACTTGTCAACTTACAGCATATGAATCACACTAAATTAATTCTACCTCTGTTCTAATATTCTCATAAATCACTGGCCTTGACAAACCACAACTCCCAGATTATTCATTAAATTCATGCAGTTCAACATCTCAACCCTGAGGCACTCTTCCAAAATTGTAACCCAGCTGAAAACAAGGAAAACTCAAACATAGGATTAAAGGCTAATATCAAGCCACTAAATCCTAAGAATAATATTTGCATAAGTTGAAATGATTAACAGGAGCAATTCCTGGAACTTGAGTAATGACTGGATTATGAATATTTCCTGCCCAGTTGGCTAATGACTGTAGTAAATTAGGTCCCTGGAGATGAATTTCAGCTCCACT
Source organism: Pangasius macronema (assembly GCA_037577455.1). NCBI lineage: Eukaryota > Metazoa > Chordata > Actinopteri > Siluriformes > Pangasiidae > Pangasius > Pangasius macronema. The sequence continues at coordinate 13,952,145 of CM074954.1, read as the reverse complement.
GGCTACTTAAAGCCGGAGAATACAAAAAAGTCCAACTGCACCACAGCAGTGGTCATGCACAGATAAAACACACACACACACACACACACACACACACACACACACACACACACACACACACACTCACACTTGATCTTAGTGCTGCAGCCAGAAGAACTAAATCAGGGGGTCATGTTAGCATTCTAAAAAGCCGAGCCTGAATTAACCTACTGACCTTGACAGGCTGCTTTTACAGACAAGTACCTTCATCAAGCATTTAGTGTCGCTTGGCAACGGGTTGTGTTTTTTATGATGAGCATTGCTGCTGGTCAGGATACACACCGCTGATCAGGTTTCTCTCTCTGGTATCTTAAGGAAGGAGAGATGCTGTGGAAGGCTGGCAAATTTGCTGTGTAATGGTTTGGATGCTTTTAGCAGTAGAGAGGGTTGGGGAGGATGGAACATAAAAAACACTAATCACTTGAGACATCCTGCTCAGGAGCGTGTGTGTGTGTGTGTGTGTGTGTGTTAAAGATAGAGAGAGAGTGAGTGTGTGTGAGAGAGAGAGAGCGAGAGAAAGAGAGAGACAACTAAATGACACTGAATGTGTTTGAAATGCAAAGAGCACACACACACCTGCATTCCCTGGAACGCTGAGTAAAGTCCCGATCGATATGAGGATGGGGTAGGTGAGAACCACACCTACATTTACCAGAATGTTGAATACTGTAAAACAGCACACACAGAGGGAGGGGGAGAGAGAGAGGAGAGGAAATAATTTGTGACACGGCCTTTCAGTGGGAACTCTAAATGTGTGGAGAAAATAATCGATGCTGCCTGCTCCTCAGAGAGTTAGTGTTCCACTTCAGTTTTAAAAGACAGTAAACAAGTGGATCTCTTACTATCAAGCATACGCTTGCTGACACATCACGTATCAGATAGCTGAGGTGATGAAATGCTACTTCAGAGTGTAATTTGATGATATAAACCCCAAATTTCTCTCTTACAAAGCATTTTCAGCACTCTGAAAAGTTTACTATAGTGTTTCATTTCGTCCTCAGCAAATTCAGTATATGGGTCAGTGATAATGTCTTCCTCAATTTGTTTATGTTTTTAAACATGGATGTGTCACAAGATTTAAGTTACAGCTGAGTGCAAAAGTTTGCATATCCTTAAGACAAAATAAAGAAGACAAAAAAAATTGAGTTTGTATTTGAGTATGATATTACTAGCGGAGGAGATGAGGTCAGGGCTTTGTACAGGCCACTCGAGTTCTTCCACTCAAGCATTGGCAAACCATGTCTTCATGGAGCTCGCTTTGTGCAAAGGGACATTGTTATGCTGGAACATGCGTGGGCCCTTAGTTCCAGGTTCTTCCAAGTTTGTGGCAACAGTTTGGGGAAGAACCACATATGGGTGTGATGGTCAGGCATCCGCATACTTTGGACTCTATAGTGTATATCAGCAGAACAGTTTGCATCTCCATTTCTGAATGTTCGCTTACTAATTTTTTCATCTTCATTAACAGCTGTATCCTAATCAGGGCTATGGTGGATCATGTTTATCTTCACTACCTGATCAATAAAATAGTTTCATGGCTTGGAAGCTGGCTTTTCACTATGGAACATGCAGATACACTAACAGATTTGCTAAATAATTGGGCACATTCACCCCGATTAATTTCGACCAATCATAGTGGAGGTAGGAGGGCAGCACTGTGCTCTGCCACATATGAAGTGCATTCCCGATGCTTCAGAGTCTCCAGAAGGCTGTTTGGATGGAAGTATAAAAGAGCCTTCAGATTTCATACATCACCTTCTTCAGAGGCTGTTTTTCTGTTTTGCTTTACATTTTGGATTCTTGTCTTGTGTTCCAAGACACATTTAACATCCACATTTAATTTTTAGCAGTTTTAAATGTATTTGTTTGTTTTTTTGTTTGTTTTGGCATATAATTTGTAAAATAAAAAAAATTGTAAATTAATTTTTTTTTTCCATTCAAAAAGCATGGGGGTGCAAACTTTTGCATTTAACTGTAGGTTTTAAATGGTTGGGTTTGCTCACTCAGCCACAGGCCGGCCACGCCGCACAGGTAACCCCACGGCAAAGAGGAGAGCGAGCCCCAGTGCTCTACCCTGGTGAAGTAGAGGATGAGGGGCACACAGGAGATAAAGATCAGGTTGAAGAAGCCCATGGTGGAGAAGAAGTGGGCGACCTCGCCCAGGTTAGCACTGCCCAGGAACATCTTAAACAGAACCTGTAGGTGGAGAGATGGCAGTACACTAACTAAAAGTGGCTGTTCTGAATGTCCTCATATTCATCAGAAGAAGACATTTTTCATAAACAGTTATGCTAAAAGAGCATTACTGCTGACTGCACTAACCTTGTAGAGTGCTGAGGTGGAGGCCGAGCCTACGGCTAAAGCCACACCTATGATTGAGTCTCCATGGAAGCCATCAGCATACGCCATCATGACAATACCTGTGATGGCCATAATGGCAGCTACAATCTAAGGATTGAAAATAAGTGGAATGTTCAGAAAAGCTCACTACATCTACATGCATGGCAATCTGAAATAATTAAAACATTCATGATCACAGGAGAGAGTCTTAATTTAATTCTCTGCACCTGCAGAATAGAGTACTAATTTGATCTTAAGAAATAATTTTTTTCTTAGCTTTTCTGATTAATCTGTAGCACAACAATTACCACTGTTAGGCCAAATCTAAAAAAATGGTTAAATATGATTATACGTTATTAAACATTAATAAAATTAGATATGATATATAACTTGAAAACACTCAGCCATCCTGTACCCACTTTAAGAGTTAGCTGTAATGTCACCAAATATCTCCTGTACACTTCAGGCCAGTGATAGCTGTAGAATAAGAGCTGTTGAAGCTTGGGATCCGGCAGGGAACCTTAGACTAAAAAAAGTTTGAGACCTGCTGTTTTAGAACATTGCTGCTTCTCTGTTCTTTAAGTCAGATTGAATCATGTGAAACTAGAGATTTTGAGCTGAGTGGCCAATCTCATTTTGTCAATATAGGCTCACAAACATTTGTATAAAACAGTTTGTCCTGCAGCTTCCTCTATGGGTTTGTATGTACACTTGTATGTACATTTTAATCTATTGTCTTTGTTTCGACACAGTTTTAAATCTTTTGGCTATTTTAGGCCATAGCCAGTTGCAGAGTGTTTGTTTCTGAACTGTGAAAAGTGCAGGTTTATTATACTGCCTTCTGACCGATAGAAGGAACTAAGTCTGGTTGCTTCTGGGAAAATATACTTTAGTCTGTTTGCACACAACTTGCAAACACGTCCCGATGTGTTATAGGTTTCAAGGGGTCCATGGAGCAATTGTGGCTTGGCTTTTACAGCCTGAACTTTACTTAAGAATGAATGGAATTGATAAATCTCAAGACCAGCTTATGACCAGATGTGTTGTTTATTGCACCAGTTTCTGACAAGAAAGCAAACTTTGTGCCACAATGAGCTTTTCAGAGCAAGATAAATTTTCTGGATTGAGAAAAAAAAAAGTTCAGGATAAATCTTAGTATTTTGGAGTTTTGCTTGAAGATGTTAGTAGTAAGTAAACATGACACTCTTGCCTGTTTTCTGACAAGTTTCAGGAAAGGTCTGTAGCTAGTTGTTTACGGTGTCAGTCAGGTGGCTTTTTCATGGTAAAATAGGCAGTTCTTTTTCTTCTTCTTCTTCTTTTTTTTTTGGTAAAACGTACCAGACAGCTTTAAATCTGACTTGTGAGACTGGTATAACTATCATTTTTTTTTACAAGAAGGAATTATTTTCAATATGGCTCATACATTTTTTTTAATTGTTATTAGGTGTGGTAGTGTTCTGTGCATTTGTAAATATTTGTGAGTTAGTGTAATGTATCTCCACACATTCACTGATACAGACCCGCACACCCATGAAGCGATCTTTGAGGACGATCCAGGACAGGAGGAAGACAAAAGCCTTGTGGCAGCAGTAGAGTGCTGAAACGTCTGTGGCTGTAAGTTTCCTCAACGCCAGCACATACAGATAGTTAGTCAGCGTCCATAAGATGGAGAACGGTGCCGTTCTCTTTAGAAACAGCCTCAGCGTCATTCCTTCTTCTCCAAACAATCGACTGCACTCCCTACACAATGAAACACAAGGCAGATACAGTTTGCTCTTAAAGTTACAAGATCCAAAAAAAAACTCTCTGATTTTGGTTTCCAGGCACCACACCCTCATAGGCCGATTTTTAAGAAACCTTGTTTAAAGCGTACATCAAGAAAATGTTGCATCACGATTTTCTATTAAACATTCAGTAAAATATGCAAATGAGACAATAAATAATTGTGTGTTCATTTGCATATCATCAAAATCCATTTTTCAAAAACTACACTTTACACTTTTTTTTAATACAAACAAATGTAAAAAAAATAGTTATATATATGTCAAGTGTATATTTTGCATAGTTTTAAATAATAAAAAAAATATATCAAAAAATATAAAACATAAAGACATAAAGTGACAAAGTCAAAAATAAGATGTTAAAAAAAAGATTCTGGTTTAATGACCTATGAAACTGGAATTATGCAGATGTACCTCCTTAATTGGCTGAGAAAATTATCTTGGCCCCTTGGAAATGTGTCATTTTGAGAACATGGGCAATAAAAAATAATTACAGTAACCAACACAATTGTTTAATTAATCTTTCAGCATGAATCATGTAGCACTTTCTTTGAAAGGCCTTATAACATATTCATAAGCATTGCATGAATCTTTTATAAGTGTATACAGAGGTATACATAGTAATAACCATTGAGGATTTGTTAGTGTTATTAGATGCTTCACAAAGAGGTCCGGTCAAGAGGGAGAAGACAAACTAATACAAACGTGAAAGCCAACATTAAGAAAACACAAACAGTATTAACAGTAGTGTTAACAGATATAAGACAAAACAGAAGAAAAAAATAAACATAAATACAAATGGGGGTGTGTGTGATTGGCTGTAGTAGTAACCTTAGGGGGGTCACTGAGGTAAGTACTTGAGGAGTTGTGTCCAGACAGAATTGAATTTAGTGGCTATCATGGCAGACAGGTTTCCCATTCATATAAAAAAAACATATAAGTGATTACATTTTCCAGTGAGTGAGACTGATGGTGTCCTTTGATTTCCAGATCCTCAGCCTAGTTTTCTTGGCTATGGTGTAAGAAGTACTCTGCTGCTAAGTGATATTAATTTCTGCTGGGTCTCCAAGCAGATGGGGTGGGGTGGTTCAGGAGGAGGGATAATTGACTAGTGAGTTGTTGCCAAAAATATTTAATGGGTGTACAGTACCATATAACTATACATTTGATTACTTTAGTGTAGGGACATTAAAATTATTCACTAGTGCTGATATGTGAGATTCTTATAAGTTAACTTGTACTGGAATGATGTTTCATAACAGTTCTAGATGCAAATGAAGCACCAGTACTTGAAGAACATTAAAGAACTTTCAATTCCATGCTCCTATAAGAGGCAGACACAGTAACTACACATCCCAAAAGGTAAGATGACAAATGGACACTTCATGGACACAAGATTTCTCAGATGTGCTCTCAGTAAAAATAAAAGTCTCAAACAGTCGAGCCATAATGATATGAAGACCCAGTGTACTTATCCTTTATATTAGGTGTTACCATGAATTATTACATCACCTAAAGAGCATACATGTAGTACACAACATTATGCTAGGATTAAAGTACAAAAATAAAGTATTTCCAAACAGAAAGCTTTCTGAAAGCTGATTTGGGAGCAAATGGAAATCAAATCAGAATACTGCCTGTGGGTTCTAGGCTGAATTCCATAAAATTGCTGTACACCAAATTACTTTCCTTTTCGCTTCCCTTTTATTGCATTTCCAGTGCATATTGTTTTGATAAACTCACCTGAATTTCTGAATGGGCGTCTGCTTTTCCCTTGTGATGGCCACATGGCCAGAGTAGTAGAGAGGAAAGAAGAGGATGTTCCAATTGGTGCTAAACCAGGAGATGAAGAAAGGGCAAGAGAAGGACTTAAAGGTCCACTGGACCACCTGAGTGGTGCCCACCCAGGACGAGGACACACACAGGACCACCAGCAGGCCGCCTATGACCTTCAGAGCGACGTTGACACAGGTCTGATAGGCGGTGACTTCGCCACTCGTCTCACTGGCTGGAGTCTCGATGTGGGAGTCCGAACCTTCATCTCCTACAGATTACACAATATTATCAAATGATTTCAACTTGCACCAGATTTTGTCATACTGTTCTCATTGATTTTAACATTATTTGTACAGAAAATAAGCCATGCTCATGACAGGGTTAAAGGATACTGCAGGAAATCATTCCAAAACCCAATGAGCATTTCAAGTCTTGAACACTGATCAAGCTGCATCTGTCCCTGGTGTCACTCTGAGCTTGTGAAGGATGTGCTGATCAATAGCTTGCAGTGTCAGTTATCTGCAGGTGAAGCACTAATGGCAGGTACTGTTAAAAATTGCCTACATGGCACAGTCCAAGCTTATGTCAAAAATAGCTCCACAGGGTCATGAAGCTGCACCACTACAATCTCAACATGGGACTCATGCTCCCTATTCACCATATAATAATGACATAAATGTCCATTTAACACATCCTGCTAAACTTACCTTCCTTCCTGATTATCTGTTCTCCTGCATTTTCACAAAATGGATCATCTGGGAGCAAGGGGTGAGTTTTAATTTGACTCCGGGGATACAACAAGAGAGCAACTGCTCTTCTGAGCATTCTATCCTCAGATATGCTTAGCAAATGTACTGGCAGTGAGCCCACACCGAGACTTACTTAGAAGATTAGTAAATGCACAAGGATTTTATCTTTGTAATGGTAAATTGAGTAGATTTTTTTTTAATTCAGGCCCAAGAAAATATGGTTTGATTTCTTTTGAAACATATTGGTATTGTTGACCATCATCATCATCATTTAATAGGAACCTGCACCACTGCTCATTCATGCTTTTATCCAATCAGCCAATCTGGCAGCAGCACAGTGCAGTAAAATCAGGCAGGTTAAAAGCTTCAGTTACTGTTCACAGCAAACATCACAATGGGGAAAATGTGATCTCAGTGATTTTGTCTGTGGCATGGTTGCTGGTGCCAGACGGGCTGGTTTGAGTATTTCAAATCTTGTGGGATTTTCACACACAACAGTCACTTCAATTTACACAGAATGGTGCAAAAAACCAAAAAAAAAAACATCCAGTGAGCAATAGTTTTGCAGGTGGGAAAATGCTTTGTGAGAGGTCAGAGGAGACTGGTCAGACTGGTTTGAGCTAACAGGAAGGCTATGGTAATTCAAATAACCACTTCTTACAACTGGGGAGAGCAGAAAAGCATCTCAACACACTGAACCTTGAGGGAGATGGGCTACAAAAGCAGACTACTACATCAGGTTCCACTCCTGTCAGCCAAGAAAAGGAATCTAAGGCTAGAGTAGGCACAGGCTCAGCAAAACTGGAAAGTTGAAGACTGGATAAACTGGACTTCAAATTATTTGAGCTACCATAGCCTTACTGTCAGGTGGAACCAGTCTGGCTATTGTCCTCTGACCTCTCTTATCAGCAAGGGTTTCTATGCACAGAACTGCCGCTCGCTGGATGTTTCCCATTCTGATCTTTGATGTGAACATTACCTGAAGCTCTTGACCTGTATCTGCATGATTTTATGCATTGCACTGCCACATGATTGACTGATTGGATAATTGCATGAATGAACAGGTGTTCAGGCTGTAAACATAGGCATATACACTCCTGATCAAAATCTTAAGACCAGGGAAAATATTACAAGTATTCACACTTCGCACTGGTGGATCATAAC
>CM074954.1:13931871-13944196 GCA_037577455.1 Pangasius macronema | reverse complement strand
CAGGCCAAGTGATTAGGACACCTGATTCTGATCATTTGGATGGGTGAGCGAATACTTTTGGTAATATAGTGTATATAATCACACACACACACACAGAGTCATGGGGAAAAAGAAAATAGACCCTTCTTCAATTCTAGGTTCTTGTTTAACCAGGGCCAAAATAACAATTGTGTGGCCTTCACCAACATCTGTAAACAAGCCAATAAACTCAGGTGACTGAGAACAAGTGAAGAAAAAAAATAGATTTCAATATATAGTCACTTTTTTCCAAAGGTAAACCAACATTCAGAAAACAGGTGGGAAAAATAATTGCATCCTAATTCGGTAACATGTAGATCCAGCTTTAGCAACAATAACACAAGGTTTACCAGTTTATCAGTGTCTTACGTTGTTTTAGAGAAATTTCGGCCCATTTCTATCTATAATATTGCAGTTTATTGATGTTTGAAGGTATTTGTTTGCTGGTGTGGTTGGGATTATTGTCTTGTTGCATGAAACAATTACAGCCCTGCTTAAGCTGCTGGACAAATAGCCTCACAAATAGTTTCAGGAATGTTGTATCTGAAGAGTTCATCTGAAGAGTTCATCGTTGTCCCAGGTCCTGTGGTTGCAAAACAAGCCCAGATCATCACCCCTCCATCACCATGTTTGACAGTAGGTATGGGGATATGCTGTGTTTGGATATGCTGTGTTTGGTTGTCGCCAACCATGGTGCTGTGCATGATGACTTAATATCTCCAACTTTGTCTCATCAGTGCAAAGGAAACTGTTACAGAAATTGTGGTTTGTTTAGATGCAATTTTGCAAGCCTAAGTCATGCTGCCATATTCATTTTGGTGAGCAGGGGCTTTTTCCTAGCCACCCTTCCATGATATATTTGTTCAGTCTTTTTTTGATTGTACTGTCCTGGTCATAAATATTTAATGTGTTTACAGATTCAAAATTTATAAATACATCTCTGAGCATTAAGTGGTCTGAATCCGTACTGAATTTGCTGGGACACCCACTTCTGGAACTGTTTTGAAGGCTTTCCATTTGTAAACAGTCCTTCCCCTTCTCACTTTTCATTAGTAACACCTGGCTGCTAATCTATTAATGATTGTGGAAGTAGGATTGGTGTACTTATTTTTTCCCACCTGGTTTCTGAATGTTGGTTTACTGTTTGGGGTGGAAATGACTCCATGTTGAAATCTGTTGTGTTTTTTTTGGTTGTCACCCGAGGTTATTTGTCTGTTTATAGAAGTGAACATTTATACCAACATACAGACATACCAAGAGATGTACAGATGGGTGACAAAGTAAAAAAAGGTGCATCTTTTATGGTGTGAGGGCATTTTGCTGACATAAATTGGATCTATTTGTCCCCTTTGAGCAGAGTTATTCAAACTGCCAACAGTACACAGAATATTAAATAGACCTGCAATGAAGTTCCAGATCTAAAACTTTATTGTAATCCTAATGATAATTAGGATTAAAAACAATGTTTGTTCGGATAGTTTGAGCAACGATGAAAATGTCAGCAGTGTGATATCTTGTGTGAAATTAAATGTAAGCAGTGTGAAATTCCATTGCCAACACTAGGCAAGGGACAATTACACACTAGACAATATTAGTAGGCAATAAACATCCCCATCCCCCATCAACAGAGCATGGGGGTCACAGAATTTTTTGACAAGTACAAAAATGATATCAATCACGTGCTATGGCCTCCACAGTCATCAGATCACCACCCAGATTAACATGTATGGGAGATATAGAGACATGTAGAAACTATGCAAAGGTGCACCTGGTGGCCAAACACCAAATATTAAGATGCGTTAGGTTGGTTTTTCCTTTAATTTGTCACCCATCTGTAGATAATATATATTCATTGATAGTACCATCCTTTTAGCCTTTAATCTCACACCTCCAAACAAGACCTCCAAATGGACTTCTTCCTTGATATAATTACCACAACCCCTTTCCCTACTCAAATCAGTCTAAGCCCCTCTTTTACTCTGTCTCTTTTTGCCTGGCAGCTTCTTTCCTTACCCATTAGGCGCCAGTGCTTCTAGCTGCGTTCTTTCTCCGTCTGTGCCACTCTTGCCCATACTTATGTCCAGTTTGTACTGCAACTAAGGAGACATTGGTGACAGCAGCTGTTTCTATATTCCCCCGTTAAAGGTAATTTCACCTACAGAAACACAGGGGTGACTCTCCTTGAAGCTATGACTATGAGCGACAGCGAGGCAAGCAGGCTACCCATATCTCCTCCCCCACGCAGAAGTAAGGAACTGCCCATTTGCACCCCTTGCTCAGAAAATGGAAATATACAACAAACTGAAAACCAAAAAATTGGAAAATTGGCGTGCACAAGAAGTCTAAACCTCTTATAATGACACATTTGTGTTATTCTTGACATTCTTGCGAGTAGCTAGCTTGAGGCAAATTGGTGTATTCTGATACACTGTTGTTTGGAGAAGCCTTTGCATTGACCAACACTGAACAGAAAATATATTAGCTTTGTTTTGTTTTATGTTTATGTTCTGTTTTCTGAGAGTGAAGTTTTGGAGCTTTTGTTACTGAGTCTGTGACTTTGTGTAGTGGTGTTGGTTTTGTTGTTTTAATAGTTGCTGTAATAGCCCTGCCTACCATGCTTCATGCTGTAGCTACATGATCTAAAACTGCTGTATATCTGGAACTTTACTGTCCTCTTCTCTTTCCTCCTCCTCCTCTCCTTTTCTTTCCTCAAACAGCCTTGTACAAAGGTGTTCCTGAGGGTAATGATTGCACACCTTCACCCCCCACTCCACTGAATTCTGGGTGCACACAATTAATGCATTCCTCTGTCCTCTAAACCCAAAAAATGTACACTCACCTCCAGAATTATTGGCACCCTTGATAAAGATGAGTTTAAAAATAGATTATGGAAAAATATCTGTGGTAATTAACACACTGTGAAATCTTTAAAATATTTTTGCTCCTGAGTGGAACAACAGTAAAGCATTTGCTGTATTGTCACCCTTTTCTAAACTAAAGGTGCCATGTTCCAAGTTGTTTAACACATCTATATGTAAATATTAGGAAATGAAAGCAGAAAGTCTGATCATCATGATTGTGCATGTCATCCTTGCACAGGGGCCATGCTAATCTTTTCTGTATAATTCCAACTTTAGCATAGGTGCTGATCGTCACCTTGCTGTCCCAGCACTTTCAGAGGGGACATTATACATCAACTCATTCATCTTTTGATGAGTGTATAGCAAAAACAAAAGAATTGGCATTGCCATTACAGTACTTTCCATGGGGAATGTATATATCAGGGTTTCCATTTGCCGGTAAATACCGGTATTTGACAAGTAAAACTCCACATGACTGGCAATTAAGATCCTGTCAGACAGTGTGTGATAAAAATATTCACTTAAAGGACATATAAAAAAAAAAATAAAGAAATTTCTTTTTTTTAATTAAGTGAAGAGGGTTAGGGTTCTGTTCGACACTTCCTTTGATGACGCATGTCTCTTTAAATGAATATAGACAATGTGCTGAAGAAAAAATAAGTCATAGTTTAAATGTAGCTGTTTAAGTGTGCTGCCACCGGTGGTTGACACAGATATCATTACCTCCTGTTAGCCTCTGTTTCATATAGCCACTGCTGTAGATTCGCTGTTTTCTAGCAAATCACAGCTATAGTGGTTGATTTCACAAAAAGGAGATGGAAATTAAAATGGAATTCATGTAGTCGGCTAAATGGTTCCCAGTTCTCTTTAACATCTGTTTTATCTGATAAAATTAGACAGGTAGTAAGTACACATCTTAGATAAATAATGCTACCATCTCTGGTCAAGGGTTAGGTTGAGGGGTGGACAGGAAATCCAGATGTTATTCAATTACAGTGTTATTACATTATTCAATGCCAACCACCATTATACTAATATACACTCTATTCATGTCCAAAATTAAAATATCCTCTTACCAAGTTAGATACTACTTTATCAATTCCAGTTCAAATTTTCTGCTCCTTGTGGAATGCAAAGTGGCTGATACCGAATCCTAGTGGTATTCACTGTACAATTATGCAGTTGAACAATGTCTAAACAGTCGCCCTTTAATGTTTTTTCTAAAAGCAGGCAATCGAGACATATGATCTGATATGATCCTGCTCCAGCTGCACAGAAGCAGAAAATTCTTACGTATGAGAATGTGTTGCAAGATAACATTCGCATGCTGCTTTAAATTTCAATCTAGTTAAAAAGAGATAAATAAAATGTTTATTAATTAGCAGCCATGTCATAAAGTAAGCAGAAGGTTTTCTTGTTCTCAGCTGTTTGTTGTGTTCATAGGCCAGTTGACTATATTATTTATGTTTATTTAAATGTTGACTATATGTAAAAAATGTTAATTAAACATTAATTTTAACTGATGGTGTAATAAACTGCTGATCTCCTGGAATTTTCACAAACAACAGTCCCTAGAGTTTACACAGAATGGTGTGAAGAAAAGCAAAAAACTGTTATTCATCACTCGCCCATCACCATAGAACATTGATAAACTTATGGTTGCGCTTGACTTTAATCTAAGTGAGGGAGAGTTGCGCAGCATCAACCTGACTCTCTTCCTGAATCTCACCTGTGTCCAGAGTCAAGACAGCTGGAGAATGGATAGGGCATAGTGGATAACCAGGTCATGTGCTTGCCCTGTTTACACACTTCACATCACATTGCTTGAACTGTTTGTCAGCCCGTTGAGCCAGTTAATGGCTTCATCCATGGGAATGCTGGCAACAAGCTGCTGTTTAATCCATAGTTGGGGCTGGCGCAGTATTTGGCAAGGTGCCAGGGCAGGTCGACATTCCAGTGGGCCTGTGCACCATGTCTCTAGGGCCCACTGCTGCTCCAAGATCCCCTGCGGTTTGGCCTGGGGTCATAGGATGCCCAGTTACTGTGTGTTGCCACAAGGAGGCACTGCAGGAGTCTTGGCGGTGGAGAGGCTATGTACTGGCTTGGGTAGATGCATTCAGCTCCCATTTTTGCCTCTAGATGGTCTTTGGGCTAGCCAGCAGCAGCAGCCGAAAGAAGAAAGTGTGAGCACTGGCTTTGACCACACTACTGCACTAGACACATCACACATGCCGTCTGGCATAGTCACCAACACACTACTGCACTAGACACATCACACATGCCGTCTGGCATAGTCACCAACACACTCCCCAGTTTTAGTGCTGTTATAATAACCACCACTGTTGTGAGGATCCATTTTTCATTAGAGCATAGAGATTTTAGAGCATGGCTGTGGATATTCAGCCATTCTACAACAAGAGCATCATTGAGGTTGGGCACTGATGAGGCCTGTGGGAGAGTTGGCATTCAGTTCATCCCAAAGTCACTTGCCACCGGCAATAATATCCTAAATATAGTGAAACACTATATTAAGAGCACAGTAACAAGATCGGCAGTTTAACACAATAAATTTGAAGCACAGAGACACAAGACACTGGCCTTTAAAAATCAGACGAGACTTTACTATTCTAAAACACAGNTGGAATGAGAAGAACCAATGAGAATAATCAGAAGGTTGAGTTCTTAGACATGAGTGTGAAAAATCACTAGACCTTGACCTGAGTGAACCATCAAAATATCAGCATTAATCGATAAAAAGAGTTTTAGGTTTACTGTACCAGCTTAATAAAGTTGGGAGATATTAATACTTGCTTTGCCTAGGTGGTCAATGGAAGTAGTTGGTGTTGGTCAGCAGGTTCTATTCGAACCGGAGTTGGAGGATGTTAGAAAAGTTATTGATCGTCACCGGAGAGGGAGGCTGGAGGCTGGATGGCTGGGCAGAGGGTCGAGTCAAGTGATGTTCAGTGATGCAGGTCTTGGAATTTTCTGGTGTAAGTTCTTCCTCTTCCTGTTCCAGCTCTGTGCTGGTCCCAGCTCCGTTCCAGTTTCACCTCCTGCTCCGGCTCCGGCTCAGTTCTTTGTTCTATGTGGTTTTGAGCATTGTGTTGAGGTTGAGTATTGTGCCACTTTACTTGGTTGGGCATAAGGTTCTTATGCTAGTTTGGATGAGACGGCCTCTTATGGTCTTCAACCAACCACAGGTTGGCTTGGAGATGATTGGAGAGAGGTTTGGCTGGTCCTCCAGCTAATTTGCAAGTGGCCCCTTCTGGATCGCTTCCTTCTCAATGTCCATTGTAATGTAGTCTTATTTACCTTTAGTATTTATAATTACTGTATAGTGTAGGATACTGAGAATTGCAATTCATCAACAGTTTCAACACATGAAAACAAACATACAGATACCAAACACACATACATACGTGTGACCATTAACTACTGCGTATAATGGCATGTTTACAGAATGCCACAGGTTTAATATTATATAATCCCATTAATAGTGGGGTTGCAATATAATGCTGGGTTGGAATACATGATTTCGGAGGTAGCACCAGACTTCCCACCATGTGAATTGTAGGTTAATTTCTTGGTTAAAACTCTTGTTCTCTGGTTTTTGGTACAGCATGTGTGAAGGCATGTTCCCTATACAAAGTAGATGTAAAACCCAGTGACTACCTTGAAATCAGATAAGGCAGATACTAAGAAAGAAAAGAACATTCATAAAAGTGTAGGAGTCTTAGGCATGAAGTCCGTTCGATAATTTAGTGGGTTGCGAATGTTTTTCCAAACTGAGCAGGATAACCCAGGTTCCCTAATCCAAACAAAATGTATCTGTTAAGGGTGGTCAATTTGAGGTCAGCTTCACTGAGGAGTAATTTACACCTTTTTTGGGGGTTTTCTGCACTCCGAAGTTCGTTAGCATCTCTTAATGTTTTAAGACCTGTCGTATAGCTTAGACAGGCTGGAGCCATCTTTGGACTGTTGGGAGAAAGGAATGTCTTTGTCCGGTGTGCGGTTGGAGAGACCGTCAGTTTCTTCAGTTTGATGATCTCTGAGTTCCTACATTCCCCCCTTCGATCGGCGATGTTTCAAGGTAAAAACATTGGCGAGCACTGAAAAACATGAAGCAGAGACAAACACACACACGGCATAATGACGACAACTCCGCAACTGTTTATGGCTGGTGCAGGGTCGCCTGAGACTGCTAACAATTTAGATAGGTTAATTACTTGTGATGCTATGATTATTGGGCTTTGGTCTTTTGGGCTTTCTTTTCTCTAGGTCGTTTGGCCTACTTAAAGAAAAGTCGGAAGCAAGAGAAAGGAAAGATAATGACAGTGATAGCAAAGGGACGAAGAAAAATAACTTTGATGATAAACAATGAGGTTTCCCTACAATGATGTGAGTGCAACTTCTATACTAGTGTAAGTTGATTTAAATGATCTACCTATCAAGAAGACAGCTGAATGTTTCCTATAGTGGTTGGTTTAAATGAATGTTAAGGTGGTGTAGTGTATGGCAGTCTGAGTCGTGTCGGTCTGTTTCAGCTACCCCCCTTTCCTAGTCTTTTGGACTACAGTGTTTCTTGGTTTGGCTTACTTGAGAGAAAGCTCTTTGCGTCCTTGCCTGAGATAAGAGCTTGTGAGCTTGTCCACAATCTCATTGGTGCTGGTCCAGTGAGGCAGTTCTGGCATGTCCTCCTGTTCCTTGGAGGATTCATTTCTTTCAAGGAATTCCTTCAGTTGCTGGATCAGTTTTCGTGGGTCAGCTGAGGGTCGAGTGTTCATTGTTCATTGTTCTCGTGCATACTCAGGCTGTGCCTGTCTGGGTAGTGTTGAGATGGGCTTCTTGAGAAGTGTGGCTGATCCCACCTTTTCCAGCATTTCGTTCGGTTCTTCGGCTTGGCATTGGAATGGGGGTACCGTTTGTTGCTGGTTAATGTTTCTCTCCATTCTTTATGGTCTTCCAGTGCCAGGGCTGGATCTTGGGTAATGGGGACTGTAGATGTTTTGTTACCTTTTCTTGAGGCCATCTTCTGTTTGTTGTAGGCCTTCTGGGTTAGGTCCCATAACTGTTGTATCGTCATTGTGTGAGGGCAGGCCATGACACCTAGGTGAAGGCTTACTCCAGGATGCAGATTTCTTAGGAAGAGGGTTTTGAAGTTCATGTCCTCTTCAAGTTCAGGTTCATTATGTACCCCAAAGTAGGCTCATTGGAGCCGGTTGTAGTAGGCTCGGGGATTCTCTTGCCAACCCTGTTTGGTTTCCAGGGCAGTTAACAGTCCATGTTCAGACTCTGTGTCTGCAAATTCTTTGATCAGTGCCTGACGGAGTAGCTGATAGTTAGATTAGGCGTGAATGGGCTGTTGATCTAGGAAGCTTCGCACCTCTGAACTAGATGTTGTCCTCAGTAGAAAGAGCCTGTCTTGGTTGGTCACCTGAGGCTTGGTTTCCAGGTGAAAGTCAGTATCTTGCAGGTAGGCCTGCATATTCTCCAGCAGCATTCGGGTGAACTTGTTAATGTTTCTGGCCAGACAGTCGAGGTCCTTTAGGGCCAGGCCATGTACCGCTTCGGCGTCTGCATGGATGGGCCAGGTGGCCTTCCAGGGCATTGATCTTGGCATTCTTATCTTTGACCAGAGACTTGGCTTTCTCCAGTAGCTGCTTGGTGTATTGAAGCTTGTCTGCTAGATCCTTCTGGGCAGCCTTTGCCTCCTCCTTTTCATTCTGGGTAGCTGTCAGGGTTTCTTGGAGCTCTGCAATTTCCTTCTTTGCCTCTTGCTCCATTTCTTCTGACTTTTCCAGTTGGTATTGGGCTTTCTCTTCCAGCTTGTCTATGCGTCTTTGGGTACGTGTCATCTCCTCTTCTAAGTGGGTGACATGCTTGTTGCTTTGTTTCAGCTGGTCTACAAGGATGTGGCTTAGGGAGCCAGTGATTTTAGCTAGCTCCTGGTGGCTGTAGCTCTGTTTTGGA
Source organism: Pangasius macronema (assembly GCA_037577455.1). Classification (NCBI taxonomy): domain Eukaryota; kingdom Metazoa; phylum Chordata; class Actinopteri; order Siluriformes; family Pangasiidae; genus Pangasius; species Pangasius macronema. Next base: position 13,935,347 of record CM074954.1, on the reverse strand, counting down.
TTGTGTGTCAGGAGTCTTCTGAGAATTACAATTATTAGTAGTAATAATAATGCTAATTCGAAGGCTTTGGGTGGGAGATGGTTCGTTGCAGTACTCAGCCATGCCTCTAAGTCTTCCCAGTGGGTGATGGGATCTGTGATTTGAGGCATGTTGTTGCACTATGGGGGAACCTGTCTTTGGCGAGACTGACACAGACCTTTACACTGTATTGGGGCCTAGGTGTAGTGGACAGCTAAGTGTTGTTTCGCTGACTGTGATTGTGAACCTCTAGTGGAGCGTGTTGATGACTGGTGGTCTGACTGAGGGAGAATGACTAGCAAGGTGGAGTTTTTCTTCCTGCAACACAAGTCAGAACAAACAAGTAAAGGAGAAACTAAAAAGAAACACAAAATTTTCAAAGAAAGAGGGACCTTTCCTGTTCAAATGAGAGGAACTAAATCAAAGGAACAGGTTTAGGATAACTAAGCGATGAGTTTCAACTTTAAAATGATTTCATGGGACTCTCTTCTTTTCTCTCTCCCCCCTTTTGTTTTAGTGTTTGTTGATGGTTCCCACGGCTTGGTCTAGAAAATGGGGCAGAAAAGATAGAAGAGGGCAGAGAGGGACAGGAATGACTTGAGTAACCTGATTAATTGAAGGAGACTGGCTCAACTGACAAGTGGATCAAATCCACGAATGGGCCCTGCTGCTGTTATGCTTATCTATGGGTACTGAATCACTTACAGCTGATGTACAATTATATACTTGAAATGAGCTTAAAGTGAAGGAGTTGTCTCTGATTCACTTTGAAACTCGTAGTAAGGGATAGTAGTGTCTCCTATCTAAGTGACACTTGTAAAGCAAGGACACCAGAGTGCCACATGCCTTAAAAGTGAAATAATTATTGTGTGACTTTAACTTGATGGGGAAGTGTCTACATTGCAGTGTTTCCAGTAAAATTGAATAGCTTGATTAAGTATCAATTTCACACAATAAGTAGTATTTTCCTTCTAAGTGGACTGAGGGAAAAATAGCAAGAAGGGAGAAGAGTAAATGGAAACAAAAAGAGAGAAATAAGTATGAGGGTTAATCACTTTAACAAAACACAAGTTGTATTAAATTGCTGCAAGCCACAACTTGCTAATCGCTAAACTCTAACCTTCGAGGCTAATGGTTTTAGCATAGACTTCAATGTAAACACTACCGCTTCAGGTTAGCTTAGCTACACCTGAGAGTTTGTTTACAAGATGGTGTCGTCAGACTGAACATGCTCCTACGGCCCGTTTGTTGCTATGACAACCAATACAAACAGTAGTTTGATACCGCGCTGCTTGAGGTACACAGTTTAAGCACTTGATATGAAAGGTTGGTGCATTCAAGCGCTATGAAAATAAACATCCTGCTTTAAGGTGTGGCGCTTAAAACTCAGTTTGTTAAAGTGAGATAAAACTTAAAAGAGGCAGGTTCGCTACACTAAGACGATTACAATAATCCAATAATTGCAATCTCGGCGGATCTTAAATTTCTGTGCCAGCTTCTCTAGACACACAAATACAACAGGGTTTCTTCGTAGCTGGTTACACAAATTTATTCTAACTTTATTAACAAAACTTCACATTCAAGACGCACTCGGACACTGACACAGTGTTACACTGGGAGACATAGCTTTCACAACTAACTCTGCGAGCAGACACAAAAGGACAAGCCTAAGTTCGCTACCCTAGTGGCTAAACCTGGGAGTAAAAATATAGCTATCTGAATGGCACTGGAACATGCAATGCATCAACCTAGCTATAACACAAGGCCTTTTAAGAAGAGATTGAGGAGCACACTCAACTCTTACCATACTGTGAGGAGATTTCGTACTGACAGGGGCACTTTAATTACTGCAGTTTGCAGTGACTGATATTCCTCGCTCGGAACAGGGAGTCAGATAGCTACCTGAATAACACTGGAACACACAGTGGATCAGTCTAGCTACAACATGAGGCCTTTAGGAAGAAATTAAGGAACACGCTTAATTCTGTCCTCACCGCACTGAGAGGAGATTTCTACATCCTAACAGGGGCGAATTGATTTAACATTTACTGTAGGTTAACACTAGGGGGCAAACCGAGTTATCACTTTGCATCTATTCACACAGCAAGCTGGATGAATGCATACATCACACATTAACACATCAGACTCGTCTTTCCTATCTCTGATCTATTATCCACAATAACTGTGACTTAGTCTTTGCTTACAATTTAGATTAAACTGCCCACATTCTCCACCAATATGTAGGGAAAATTAACAGTTTAGGTTAATTTTTATTCTCCACCATTATATGCAGGAGATTAGCAGATCACTGACTGTCTCTCCAACCACACACCGGACAAAGACGTTCCTTTCTCCCAACAGTCCGAAGATGGCTCCAGCCTGTCTAAGCTATACGACAGGTCTTAAAACATTAAGAGATGCTAACGAACTTCGGAGTGCAGAAAACCCCCAAAAAAGGTGTAAATTACTCCTCAGTGAAGCTGACCTCAAATTGACCACCCTTAACAGATACATTTTGTTTGGATTAGGGAACCTGGGTTATCCTGCTCAGTTTGGAAAAACATTCGTAACCTACTAAATTAACGAACAGACTTCATGCCTAAGACTCCTACACTTTTATGAATGTTCTTTTCTTTCTTAGTATCTGCCTTATCTGATTTCAAGGTAGTCACTGGGTTTTACATCTACTTTGTATAGGGAACATGCCTTCACACATGCTGTACCAAAAACCAGAGAACAAGAGTTTTAACCAAGAAATTAACCTACAATTCACATGGTGGGAAGCCTATTATTAACCAGCTGATAAATTACAATAAAATAATTTCAACTGCATTGAAACGCATCTTATAGTACAGCAACCCCAAAGAAGAATAATGCCTAGTCCCACAACGTTGATCTGCTGTTTAATTTGTTTTTATGTGTTTGAGCTCTGACCAGCAATAGAGAGTAAAGCAAACAAACAGTAATTTTTAATCTCTGTCCAACTTTTATTACTATTAACATTATTTGTAATGTGTTAAATCTAACACTTACTTGTAGGCCTATTTTAATCTTTTTTCAGTCAAAATTAACAACCATGGTCAAAAAGTCCTGTTTTTGACTGTTTTCAGCTGAAAGGTTTTCGGTGAACACACATCATTCTTCACTTGCCTTTACAGAAAGTGAGGACACTGCATCACTGCATCTCTCAATCACCACAAGCATGGGCCAAAACATTATTAGTGTGAGATGGCAACTACGAAAGAGTGTCAAGTTAATACTGGAAAAAAAGACAGCTCTTGTGGCATATTTTGGAGTAGGTTTCAGTGTACTCCAGTGTTAAAATGCTTAGCTCCTAAGCAAAATGCATAAAGGTGATACAGTCTTTATTTAAAAGACTCAGAACTCAGAACCCCCGTCTGAGTGGACACATTCACGGGTGGATCAACAGGTCCCTCAATTACCCATATTTCCAATTA
>CM074954.1:13890695-13916177 GCA_037577455.1 Pangasius macronema | reverse complement strand
TTGATTGTTTTATTTCAAATCCATTGTGGTGGTGTATAAAGGCAAAATCACAAAAACTCTGTCATTGTCCAAATACTCCAAATACTTTCGGATCTAACTGTATATATATATAACCTACATCTCTCTTCTACTGCATATTAGATGAATGTAATAGGTGTTGGCAAGCCAACTTTAAACTTTGTTGTAGAAAACTTTTCGTTAATGTTAACTCAGTTAACATGGTAACTTTTCTTTAATGTAACCCAGTCATGCATTTTGACAGTGATGTCAAGGAAGTATTCATTACCTTGCCCTTTCTTACTTATCTGTGGCCCCTGTCATCCCCCAACTTTCACCAGATCCTACCATTAGTTGTTAAAATACATCAAAATGTTCTTCCCTTCAGACTGATACCTTGATCCAGTTTGAGAAACCTGTGAATAAGTGGACATGTACATATTCATGTACATATACATATTCATGTACGAAGAAGGGCATGTCAGGTTAACACTGCCAAATCTCTGCTTAATGTGCTAATAAGTGAAATCTGTTATGGATCAGCCTGTGTATTCATATTCAAGAGCTACAGATCCAGAGGTAATTATTGCTCTAATCTCTAGTGTACACTTCTAAACAAGACAAACTCATTACTCTAACCTGTAGAATCATGAAATCTGATTAATACACCTTCACAATGATGGGAACATGGTTGATAACAGTTGGATTTGCATTTTCTGGTTTGGACTATGGTAAAGGAAGCAGAAGTCTGTTAAAATTCTATATTTAGGAAACCTCAGGGTCATCTTTTTTGGAGGTAGGCCAAGTGATGACATAAGATCTTAAAGGATGATTCTGTTTAATCTGTTGAATATGAGCCATCTTTTGTGTTATTCTGCATAAAAGAGCTTGGAGACCCACTGTCAGGCAAGGTTTAAACAATTTTTGCTTGTTTAACATTGTCCCCTGAATAATATCAGCCTATATAATTATATCTGGAAATGGACATAGAGCCCTCTGTCACTTTATTGATCTTGAGTTGTTCAGAGGCTGCTGTAATGTAATATGGCAATACAGGCGAGATATTAAGACTTGGGCTCGGGTGCTGTGCCAAAAAGAGAACAGGGGCACTTCAAGGGGATGAGCAACCTGATGAGTCTCTTTCTTCTGTCTCTCAGACATGCCTGGTCACCTTTGTGATCAGTTTCTAAATCCCTCCTCTGTCCTAGAAATATATCATGTGCACTAAAGATAAACTGCTGCTCTGCCATGATATAGAGAAAGACTCATTCATAGGAACAGGCGGGGCAAAGCCCCACCATATAAAAGCCATTCAAAAAATAATATTCATGAAGTGCTCATTCAGAAAATGCAAAGAAATGCTGAAGTAAGCACATGTTTTAAGTTATCTCTTTTGAGTGATCAACAATTAAAAAAAAAACATGCTATTTGACAAGCAATAAGCCAATGTTCCATTGATTTGCTCACTGCCCCATCTAGTTTCATAGTGTTATTATTGCATCTAGTGGTCAAAACTGGGAACTGCAATAAGAACTAATAGAGGCCCATTGGGGAGGGAATCACACTGCCCCATGCTCATTCTATGAACAATTTCAGTGGAGGAGGAGCAGCTGACAAGACAGGTAATGACGCAGGCAGGGTGTCTGTCAGGTAGTGAACTATTTCTACAGTATATGTTGCATAGATTGGGCGAGGGAAATAGGGATTTGCCACACAGTGGCTGAGAAAAAGAAGAGAAATGTATATTTCTTTTCCAATGCCCAGACCTTTGGGTCTAGTTTCAGGTCTTTTGTATGGTTTTTGAGTTGTAGTTTTGCTGAAACCAGGTAACCCAATTTAATGATGCTACCTCTCCTGTAAGCACCTCACTGGAGAAAGGAAACACACCTGCCATGTGTCTAAACTCGCTCAAAATGATCTGCTAGACTGTATGCTGGATGACTTATTTTGTCAACTGTCATGTGCCTATTATGGGGTTACTCTAAAAAATTCACTAGATCACTCAATATAAATCAAGTGTGATGGCCTTTTGACTTAATATTATTTGAGGCTATATTGTTATTAATGTTGTTAATGCTGCCCCACCAAAGTCTGTCATGAATCGCAGCTAGAGAAAGGCCAACATTTTTGGGTAAAAGGCTGGGGTTTAAAATTAGCCTTAGCAACACACATTTTCAGCACAGGTCAATTAGAAAATAAGCTGGTGAATATTTAATATAAGTGATTACTTATACACATGAGCTGGCTAAACGCATGGCTTTAAGGCAGTAGTATTATTGGGGATATCGATTTAGGAAAGTTATCTAAAAAGTGAAGCAGTGGCTCTGCATTTAGAGATTCTGTTACAGCAACTGAGTAGTTATACACCATTTGACCATCTGATGTTAGCAAATGAGAGTATGGATTATCTGTAGCAAACACACTGCAGTATGTTTCCAATAGGTGAATAATTAGTAAGGATTCTACTGGTGTGTTTGACCTTTCAAGGCTGTATGTATTAGCATATATGGAAGGTGCTCGTACAGTCTTTTTCTCTTCCACTGAAATGGATTTCAGCACGCATTATATTCATATAACTACATTACAGTAGGTGGTATGTAAAGCCTGTGTACTCTAAGTGCTACCAGGCTCTCCTACTCGCAGATCTCTTTCAGTGGTTTCCTCCCATACAGCCACTGTTTCATGTGGACCCCTGGGATTCTCTTTAGCAAAATATGTCCTTCAGTATCATAATACACCTTGCTTTTTCTGCTAGTGCCTCCCTTTCTTACTACATTGTGCTACAAAATAAAAGATTTGAATCTTCATGGTGTAAGTAAACTAACAATAAACTAACTGTGACTGCATCACCAGCATAAGAATTCACACTGAAGTCAACTTTTATGAAACATAACAGATGATTAATATCAGGGTGAGGATCAAGCATTTCTTACAACTTCAGTGGTGTAGTATTTAGTAAATCTCACATAAATCTTATAAATATTATATATAATATGCTTGGCATGTATTTTGTATCTATTACATTGAATAAATGCAGTATAGTGCAACTTTTCCCTCTGTCCCTCATCATTTAGTTTCATATTTGTTTGAGCAAGCAAATCAGGCACTGTGCACTGTGATTGCCCAGTTATCTCTCAGATCCTCTAAGAAATTGTTCTCCTTTTTCTTAAAGGATGGAAGAACATTTTTGCAAACTAAGCCATGCCTTATTTATAGTCCTGGTCAATCACATTCACACCATCCATAGTCATAAAACATTCATGGAAAGCCTCTGCAGCATGAACCAGAGTGCTTGAGACAGACCAAATGCGTTATTTATAGATGAGAATTTTAGTTTAGATTATGATATTTTGACACCCATGTCTCATGGAGAACAGACGTAGCTTTAGCATATTGATACATGATAAAACAATCAATTGTATGGTTTCTGATGAATCATTAATGAATGCAGGGGTTGAAGACAGCAGTGAACAATGTGTTTGTTGTTTGGCCCAAAGGCAAAAAAGTACATTTTAAATACTTTCAATGTTTTGTTTCACCATAATAAATTTATAATAGTAGGAAGGTCTCTGAAAAATATTTTTTAAAAATGGTATATACAATGCCTCCAAGTGATTACTTCTCTTTTTGCTGTATTGCAACATCAGATGACTCTTTACAGAAATAAAATAAAATAAATAAAGTACTTGGATGTCATCAAATTATTTAAAATTAAAAAGCCTAAATTAGGACTAGTATTTCATTTTCTAGAGCTCATGCTAAATATGTTAAACAAGGTATACCATTGTGTTAATTTTAAATCCACGTGTGTCCAATTGTATGCTTGCACAATGAACATCTCTAAATTTTGGAGGTTTCACAGCAAAAAGGGCGAATCAGATCACTCCTGCTGTCATGAAGATCAAGGAACTGCCTGTGAAGCTTCAAGATGAAGTTGTTAGGAGGAAAAAAGCTGGAGAAGGATATTAAAACAACAACAAAAGCTTTGAACCGTCTTAGGAGCACTGTGAAATCCATTATAACAAAGTAGAAAAAATATAGCACAACCCAGACACTGCCAAGATCAGGCCAAACTGAGTGCTGAGACAAGAAGGGAGATTGTCAGGGAAGTGTCCAAGAGTCCATCAGCTCTTCACAGATCCAGCCTCTATGGGAGAGTGGCCAGAAGGAAGCCACTTCTGAGAAAAGCCATGTTAGAAAATCTGAGAATTTGATCTAAAGCCAAACCATAATGTTTAGCACGAAACAAAATACAGCACAACACTAAGGTAACACCATTCCTGTGGTCAAAGACTGAGATGGTAGTATCCTGCTCTGGGGTTGCTCCTCAGCAGGAGGAACCGAAAAGCTTGTTGCCATCACAGGAAAAATGGATGTAGCCAAATATACAAGCAAATTGTTGAGGAGAACCTGTTCCTGTCAGCCAGACCACAGGAACAGGTTTGAATTTAGGGTGCAAATATGTTCCTACAGGACAATGAGCCAAAGCACTGGGCAAAAACTACAAAGGAATGACTTAAGGGGGAAGGTTTGGAATGGCCAAGTTTTCAAATCAAATTTTCATTGAGGAATGATAGAAAATGCCACAATCAAAATGTGCAAAGTTAATATTGAAACATCAGAAACACAAATCTGTAACTGCTGAAAAAGGACAATTCACACTGAGGAGCTGAGATTTTTTTATTTTCAAATAAATCTGAGGACATCTAAATACTTTATTTAATTTTATTTCAGTACAGAATCTTTTTTTATAGGAGCAGTAAAAAAATCAATCTGATATGTTTAAATATGATGTTGCAATACAGCAAAAAGAGAAATAATCACTGGGGAGTGAATACTTTCTGAAGGCACGGTAAATAAAATCCATAAAGCTGTTACTTACAGCTACAGTGCATAGGCTTTTGTGTTAGAAATATAAAAGGCATATTGTGGGGAAAATCATGCTGGAAGTAACAATGCAGAGCAGAGCAAAAGGTAAGACAAGTTTTGTTTTATTTTCAGCTTTTTAAGTTGGTTTATAGTATTTATTTTGTATGATATAAAATAGCCAGTGTATCTTTTAGCTTGTTAGAGCCCTATTCACCCCTTCACTAAATGAACATGGAATTGCTAGATCAGGTAGTTACATACCTGATAAATTAGCTACCTAGCTATCTAGCTAGCTACAATAAATAAAAAATAAATTCTGTTCAGTTTAAAGTTAACAACTAGACTAGTTTTAAAAAGACCAGTATTGTTTATGGTGAGGAAATATAATTTTTATTCATGACTTTTGTTGGAGTGTAAAAATGATGGCTATAGTATGACTTGACATTGAAAATAAGTCATTCAGCTTTGAAAACATGTCTATTATGGTGACATAAAACTTGTTTTGAACCTTGTAAAGATGTCCTATCTAGTGGCCATTAAGATTATAGGCTAGATTATAACGTGAGTGAGAAAAGGAAGTAACTTGTCTCATGGACGTTCCACAACGGCAAGTTAAAAAGCATGATGTGCTATTCCTTAATAAATTAAATTCTGTAAAATGTGACAAATTGATGTCATATAAGAGGAATAAAACACTTCACAATGTGTCGTTTTGTGTTTTATTCATTGCTTAAAGGACTTCCTGGTTCTGCCTTTGCTCATTCAATCAGAGCTTAATTTCGCTACCTAGCCATGAGTAGGTAACTAATTCCTACTGTAGGTTATGGGCTTTTAATTATCTTGCAGAATGATCACAGTTACATCACAGCAGGTTGGTGATGCACGGGCACTGCTGCTTGATCAGCGAGTGATAGCTGGCTGGCAGTGAGAGTGAGAGAGAAACTCTTACTGAGAGGTTCTGCTCCTTCTCTTGGTACTCAGGAACTGTGACTGTCAAATTAATGTACACAAAAAAGTTATTGTATTCTCATAAACCTTCTGTAATACTGAGAAATCAGGAGTACTTTATACGTAAGTGCGTATTTATACGTAAATATCATGTCACTGCACCTTTGGTGTCATTACTGTTTAGGTATATAGTATGAGGTTTTGGGACACAGCCTTGAATTCTGTATTAATGTGTGCACTCGCAGTCATAAGATTACTGCACACATAGAGGAAGTGTGCAGCACAAACTGTGTTATATAGTTGTCTTTTGTGACTAGCATTTTCTTATCAGAGAAGGCAAAATTCCAAAATCTTACATCCTGTAGCTTTAAATCCATAAGCTTCATTTTCTCTTTTAAGTGGTACACTGTACAACCAGATGCATCATGTATTAGAGTAGAGGCGACAAATGCCACCTTGGCAAGTCCCCTAATAGAAAGCATTAAGGAGCCCAGGATCTGCACTCTACTTTCCAAAGTAACTCTGCTCTACCTATTTTCTGCCAGACCAATTTGAACACTTCTACAAAAGCTCAAATTCATACTGAACTCACCATCCAAGAAATTCTGATATGGCTTTTCACAAGTGGCACTATTTTACTCTGTATAAGCAGTTTTTGTGATGTAATAAACTAACTTCAGGGGCACCATATGATCTTGTTCACATCTTCTGACATTTTAATGGCAACTGAAATTACAGTAGTCATACAGTGTATGTAAACTTTAGCACAGCTGCTAACCTAGTCCAATTTCATGCTCAAAATGCTACTCATTGACACTTGTATGAACTCAGTTGGTACAGTGCCATGAACGGAACATCACTGAGTATCACTGCAGCAATACGAGCCTGTAATGGCACTCCAACTGGGTTTGATATTTGGAATCAAATATCTTAAATCACTTGTTATTCTTCCTTAGACAGTTTAAGTTATAGAACTCTACCATAGCGACTCCGTGCAGCTATTGCTGCAAGCCATAAAGAGTTATGAGACAGGGCTGATACACTTACACTGAGCCAATTTGAACACCCCCTGCTCTCCTGCAGCTGAAGTGATGGATGAGGAGGCTCTAAAGAGAGGGTCCTGGAGGTGGAAGGAGCCCACCCAGGAATAGACAAAGTTATAAAATGTGGGCATGTATGTGTTTGCATCTATGATAACACAATAGTTGTAGACTTAATGTATTATTTGGTTTCCTTTGACATAGAGTTAGACTGCTGCACCAAAATCACTTATCCAGTTTTGGGCCTAGGGGATTTAAAGCACCTTATACTCTTTCTTACAGAAAATACAATAACCACAGAGTTTTAAAAAGGCAATACATAAAGTTTTTTTTTTTCTTTCAGGATGTGCTGAGCATCAGTATCATATTAACTCCATTCAATTCCATGGTGGCATGATACCAGATCCAGGAAAAACTCAATATAGACAGATTTGGGCCTAAGAGTTATAAAAGGATGATTTCGGTTTCATCTTGCCAGCTGAGGTAACAAGAGTACTGTCAAATAAAATCAGTCTCTGTCCGTAAATAATAGTGAGAAGGCCTATGATGTTACATTGCCAGTCTGCCAGTGCAGTCTCTGGATGTAGTGAAGGTCATGGATGTTATTTTGCACATTCTAACCTTGAGAAATGTAGAAGTATATATATATATATATGTGTATCTTCATAACTGAAACTCAGAAGCTGTGGCTATTTCAAGTGCAATATTTCTAGCCAACTAAGCCAGCCATCCATCTCTCTATCCCACTGCCTGGTGTGGCTTTGCTCTGCATGTAATCAAATTGAACATTGTAGTAAATAAAATTAAATCAATAATGAAGCGACAGCCACAGCAAATATAATAACACCAAAGCAGAGGAAATCTAATAATATGTTGCCATACTATAAATTATTTGTCTGCCATGTGTCTCTTGGATTAAAACTACTACAGCATAAAGTAAAAAAAAAAAAAAAACACTCAAACATTTAAAACATTCAGAGGTGACCTTAAAGTTATGCCTGACTAAAATCCTCATAAAATGGCAAATTCTAAGATTAAATGTGGACTTATTCTTGAATTATGTTACATTTATATAGCATACAATATGCCAAAAGAATATGAAAATATTAAAGTATTACATCCACATACACATGAGGTATGATCAGATCATGTTCAAGTTGTTCTGCCATTGCATGAGTTTTAGAGAAATACAAAATAATGAATAATTTATTCACAGTAAGATTCTATTTGCAGCACACTACATGTCTGTGTGAGCAAAACTGAACCTAACTGTACATTATTCATAGATAAGGTAGCTGCTGCTTGCACTTTCTCAGAAAGTCCACCCGCCCAGTCACTTCCTGGCTCAGATGGACATACATCAGATATTCCATCATGTATTTCCATCATGTGAGCACCAGAAAGGGCAGACAGACCACAGGTGTTGTGAGCAGGGCAATCCATTCTAGCCTCTTTCCAATCACACTTTATAACAGTCCTGCAGGGATGGTTGGCATCTCATCAGCCTGTTGTTACTGTGGGTTCTGATAGTGAGTCAAATAATGAGAATGTGGGCCTCTTCAAAAAAAAAAAAATTCTACCACGACTACTTATAGGATTAGATTATGAGAATAAATGATGAGCTGTACACATATCCAACTCCTGAGAGCTGCTATGCTAGGCTATTTCATTCTGTTATAAGGAATTAACATTCACAGCATGACAGCTTTAAGGAATGACTCAATTTATAAGTAGGGTAGAAAATGCTATACAGTGCTTGGAAATGTGATATAAAATTGCAATGTTTACACTGTGTGCCTAAAAAGTTATATATACTATATGGCCAAAAGTGTGTGAACACCTGACCATCACACCCATATGTGGCCCTTCCCCAATCTGTTGCCACAAAGTTTGAAGCACACAGGCTTGGTACAACTCAAAGGGGACTTCTCTATAGGACTATCTGCACGCACACACACACACACACACACACACACACACACACACACACACACACACACACACACACACACATCTACTGTATGGTATAGGATAGCCATGGTTAGACTAGAACAATTACAGTTGAGCATGATTTTGTGTGATATTTTGACTTACAGATGATCATAAGCTAAAGCTAAAATCTAAAACCCTTAAGCGTTCCTCGCTTTGTCTTTCTGGGTAACATTTAAAGCTTCTAAGTAGAAGTATATGGCAGAGGTTTCCCTGTAAGTGAGGGTATGAAGTAGAACCCCTTTAGAAAGTTGAGATGTCTTAAGTATCCAAAGAATCCTAGTGTAAACAAACGCAGGACAATATAAGTCCAGTCAGTACATAAGTACAGTCGCTGTGGTACACTGTTGGATGCTTTTATTACTGTATGTACATTTTTTTTTGTCTCTAAATGGCCTCTTTTCTTTTGCAGAACATATTTTACCATTGAAAATCCATGGCCTTTAGAGATGTTGAGCAACATTTCAGGGTTTCTACAAAAATGGTTCTGAAAATGGTTATGCTATGGAATTGATTGGAATGTTAAGAATCTAGACATACACTAGTTATATACTGTATAGTATATTATTCCCCCACAAAGTGCAATCCACTTCATGCTCCAGGTTTATTGACTAACTAGCTAGCAGTCTATTAGTGGCTACATTACTAAGCATGTATAACTGCTGTTGAATGTCTAGTAGAAGTCCTAAAACATGAATCCCTATGAATGTATAGATGGTAAACATTGCTATTAATAGTCCCAAATATGACTGTGTGTTTTCTTTATTTTTAAAACTTTATAGAGATCCAAAATTCTCCTTAAAAAGGATTATTATCTTTTAGATTTCAGCTGTTTTTTTTTCATCCATTTCTTACTTTATGTAAAATGTATGAAAATTATTTAACTATAAGCCAACAGCAACAGTACTGTATGTATCTTTCTTTGTCATCACTTGAGCTGAAGTGTTTGTGCTCTTGTTTTAATGGGAATGCTTGAGCAAAAATGTGCCATTGACCATTGTGTCTCTTTAAATAAGCATCTCCAGACCATACTTGAGCTGTTTCTATTCTCCTAGATGATATTCTATTCTCCTGTACATTGCACTTATATATGTATCCCAGTGCAAAGCAAGTCAGAGTGAATAAATGAGGGAAAGAGCAGGGGTGAAGGAGGAAGATGAATGTAGAAAGCTAGACTATTTGGTATTTGTGTCTGAATTAATGTGTTATGGAAATTAAAATCAATGTGTTCCTTTATCCTGCGATCTCAGTGATTTTGTTTGTGGCATGGATATTGGTGCCAGATGGGCTGGTCTGAGTATTTCAAATTCTTCTTATCTCCTGAAAATTTCACACACAACAGTCTCTAGAGTTTATACAAAATGGTGCGAAAAACAAAAAGCATCCTGTGAGTGGAGGGTCTGCAAGCTGACTGGAAGTCTACTAGGAAGTAACTCAAATAATCACTCTTTACAACCATGGTGAGCAGAAAAGCATCTTAGAATGCACAGCATATCAAACCTTGAGGCAGTTGGGGTCCAACAGCAGAATCCACTCTTGTCAGCCAAAAACAAGAATGTGAGGGGTCTGTAAACCTCCATGTTTACTTGCAGCATATGAATGGAAATTAGATTTTGCCCTGATGGAACTCTGCATGATCTTCACACAATCGATCATCTACTTCACCAGCAGTACAAGTGTGAGAACAGCCCACTGCACTGTTACACTGCTACTCAGTACAATTTAACCCATTAATCACTGTCTAGTGCTGCCTTCTCTCCCTCTTTACTGATTTCTGTTGAACTACTCATTTAATTTCATCGAACTATAACAGCTTTGATTCATTTAATTTGGCAACTATCCAGAAAAATCCTGTACAGACTACACCTCTAAAATAATTCACATTCACATCAAGTCACTTTTGTCTTTATAACAGCTGCTTTTATTGCTGATAATGCTGCCTTAGCTAAGACCACATTCTATTCACAGTCCATGTTAATTTCTAATAATACACATAACTGCATTGTTTTTTTTAAGATCTGTCAATAAGTTTCTATAATGCATTTTTTTTGGCAGCAGGCCATAATATCCATAATGCTTTGATTCTTTTTTTTTCTGGCTCTTTTTGGATCCTAGTTTAAAATAGCTTTCTCATATTTCCATAACTGAACAGCAAAAGAGGCAATGACAGAATCACATGACATGAGATTGTTAAGCAGTGAATTACAGAGAAACATAAGGTTAAAAAAAGGAGACACTGCTTCACAGAATGCTACCTCTACAGTGTGATATCATTTCGGTAAATGGCTAAATATATGTAAATTGTATGTAAATTGCATAAGTATATGTAAATTGCAAACATATGGCCCAAGCAACTGTTATTTCATCATTATATTTTTGCTTACAACTTATAGACGTTAATTTACATTTACATTTACATTTACATCATTTAGCACTCAATGCAGAGTGACTTACAGAAGTGCTTTGTAGTCTCTATAAAAACATGTCCTCATGCTAATTCACCAGGTCAGGGACTAAGAATAACATCAAGCTAAAATTATATTGGAGAAGGTTAGTACAACATGAAAGAAAACACATTAGACAATGGATTTTTTTAATAGCAGTGTTTATTCAAGTGCCTGGTGAAGAGGTAGGTCTTCAGTCTTCGTCTGAAGACAGCCAGTAATTCAGCTGTTTGGATAGCCAGGGGAAGTTCATTCCACCACCTGAGTACCAAGACAGAGAAGAGTAATAATGCATGTCTTCCTTGTATCTTGAGGTGCAGTGGGTCCAGCTGAGCTGTGCTGGAGACTCAAAGGGAGTATGGTGCAGAGCAGGGTGTGATAAGAGCCTTAACAATGCTGGGCTCTGGTCCATTTTTGCTTTACTGCAAAGCATCAGTGCTTTAAAACAGCTACAGGAATTCAGCAGAGGGAATCTAGCAATAGGGGTAGTGTAGGAGAACTTGCAAGTCTTGCAGCTGCATTCTGGATGAGTTGCAGGGGTTAGATAGACCTGCAAAGAGCATGTTGCAAAAGTCCGATCTTGAGATGACAAGGGACTGAACAAGCACCTGAGTGGCCTCTGTGCTTTGAGAAATAGCTCTGTGAGAGAAATTGCACAGTGGCCAGTAAATGTTGACATGCTGTTCAGATTTTAAGTGTGACTCCACTGCCCTCCAGTGGGAGTGTTTGGCATGGTGAAGAAGCCTTAAAGTTGGATTTTATATCTAATGTTCAACAAAGGCGCACTAAACAAACAAATCAAGTGGTAGACTTTTGCTGCAGGTCCATTATGCTGAAACCAATATTTTTTTTTTATCTTGACAGTTTCACCAGCATTAAAATCTGAAGAGAGTGTCAGATAAACCTATTTACCTATTTTCTAAGAGTCGATCAGGATCTTGGATATTGTTGATAATCACTAATCTCTAAATAATGTAAGTATTTTTCAGTTTAGTATATAGGTCAATGGCTAATACATTTACTATATGACCTTTATATTCTTTACCCACTAAATAGCTTTGGTTAAGTAATCTCAAGGCTGTAGTAATGCAGAAAACTCTCTCTCAGGTTTAGTTCTCTCATGGGAGGCAGCTTGTTTTCTGTATACAGTATCAAATTTCTGTACTGATACTGTATCAGCAAATTGTTTTCTGTTGTTTTCCTAGCAGCGGCTCCTGTCCCTGATAACAATCACTTTCCCAAAGCAAGTTTTCCATCATAAGCATTCATATGCATAGCTGCTTCCAAATGTACAACTTGTTGATTAAGATAGAAAAAAATGTGAAGCCAGTTCATAACCTGAAAGTCAAGATACAAATGCTAGTTTGTACAAGCACTACAGTGGTCTAGGTGGTAACAAATAGACAATTTCAAATCTAAGTGCAAACACAATACAAAAGGGAATCACTGATAATATTCCACCACTGAGAACCCAGGACACTGAAGCATCTTGGCCTGTGAGCATGTTTAGACCTCAAAGAGGACAAGCCAAGTACCCTGTAGTTGAAGACCTGAGTTGCCTTGCTGCAGAGTCCATTGATGCATGGCATGCCAGAGCAAGAGTTTTGAATTTGGTTCTTCTAGGGGTACCACATGAGAACTTCAGGTGGTTATATACCACATGGGCAGCAGTATTCTAAATCCTCTGTAGAAGAGATATGGCATATGAAGGCAGACCAGCAAGAAGAGAGTTGCACTAGTCAAGTCTATAAATGACTAGGGCTTGTATAAACATTTGATTAGATTCTGTGGTCAGAAAAATTTGTATTGTATGGAAAAGTAATCTGCAGTATCTGGAAGTTGACTGAATGTGATCAGAGAAGTAAGGCCCATCATCTAAAACTCACACCAGGACTCTTAGATGTGTGTGTTGAATGGACTGTGGGGGTATTGAGGCTGATGGACAGGTCCAGCAGAAGAAGGTTCTCACTAAACCTCACTATGTTATGTGCTAGGATTAATCCTATACCGTAAGTATGATGAGAATCAGGTGAGAGATCAGATCTCAATCCCCAAGTCAGCAAGAGTGGAGATGAGGATCTGGTAATCCATAGTGTCAAAGGTAGCAGATTCCCTGGCCTGTAAATCTTTACTGATTGCAAACAGGGCAGTCTCCATAGAATGCATAGCCTTTTGACCAGACAGGTTATCATCCAGAAGATCATTTAGTTGAAGATATGAAGAAAGCTCTGTGAGAGCAGCACATTCCAGAATTTTGAATAGAAATGGGAAACAGCTATTGACTATAGATTTTGATAGGGCAGGATGACATTAATCATGACATAGCCTCAAAAAGATTAAGGCGAGAGGATATCACATTTGACTAATGCTATAGGCTGATATTTAGTGAATTTTTAGAGTAACCCCTTAACCCTAAGAATATTTTTAAACTAGGCCAATTTGGCATAAAAACCATGACCCTGTTAGTCTTAATTGTCCTGTCCCCCGCTCCTCGTCCACTGAAAATGTTGATCAAATGAGCACGGGACGAGCATGGGCTTCTGTTAGCAATTGCTGCAGTTGCCATTTTTGACCACTAGGTGCAATACTAACTCTATGGCACTGGCATCAAATAGCAACATTTTTAAATTGTTAGTCACTCAGAAGACTTTATGAAGATTAACATCTGTTAAATGGCTGATATACAGTATATGGTGCCCCACCTACTAAAACCTACTTTTTTAAGGAGAACTGTATCATATCTTTCACTCACTGGAGATTGTCTGGAGAATTTTGTCAGCATCAAATGTGTGGAATGTCTGAGTCACACCGTGAGTATGGGTTCAATCCACCAAAGTTGGATGAATAAAGGATGCCTGAATGGCAGTGACATTCTGAGAAAAGCCTGTCTTACGGGCATCGGTGAAATGGAAACGGGGAGGGGAGGAGGTGAAAACAAGAGGATGAGGGTTAAGTAAAGAAGGGAAGTTAGAGAATGATTTACATGGTTCAAAGAAGCATGCATTCATTTTAGAATAAAATAAGGCTGTCTTAGCAGTAGCAGCAGATACTGGAGTGGTGTTGAGGATCAGTGGAAGAGAAAATGACACAAAGAAATGGTCTAATGCATGAAAAGGAGTTACTGTGAGTTGTTGGTGAAAAGGATATTACGGGTCTTGCTTGATTTGTGGGTTGATGGTGAGTGAGTGATTAAGGTTGAAGAATCTAAGATGGTGTATGACAGTGGACATCATGCTGACAGATCAAGCAGAGCAGGAGGGGGAGCAGGAAGGAGAATCATCCTCATCTGTGAAGTTACCAAAGGACATGAAAGCCAATAGACCACAATGATATGACATTTTCAAGGTTTACAAAAACACTAACAACATGAAACAACATAATTCAAGACTGGAAGTGTAGGCTGAGATGAAGTCAGCATTGAGGTGCTCCACAGCTGCAGATCTGGGAGAATAGATGAAATGGGCGAGGTCACATCTGTGCATAGAGACCCGTCAGTAACAAGGAGCAGTCAGAATCAGAATCCTCCAGAAATGATTCTCCAGAGACGATTAACAGAAAATGTTTAGACTTTCGACAGGGTGATGTGCTTCCTCATTGTCTTTCCTCTCATTTCCATTCCATTTGAATTCCAGGCCATGACACAAAAAAAGTCTCTTTTTGTTTTGTTTTATTTATTTTCTTACTACAAAGTATTACAGTAATACTTACTGTAATATTTTGTGACACCAGGGGGAAGCAAATTTCCATTTTATTTGGCTGACCTTTACATATAAATAGTATTACAGAATATTACAGAATATTAAATAGTAATACAGAATACACTTTTTGAGTGTTCATGGCTGTATGTGTTGGATAAGATTTCTTTATCTTAAATCTCAAGCCCTTTGAATTTTAAGAGGCATGCTTCTGTGTCCTTAGGAGCTCTATTTAGGTCCATTATGCACTTCAGTAACCTCTCTTGTTCACATCCACACTACACCCGGTAGCCTACTACA
Source organism: Pangasius macronema (assembly GCA_037577455.1). Classification (NCBI taxonomy): domain Eukaryota; kingdom Metazoa; phylum Chordata; class Actinopteri; order Siluriformes; family Pangasiidae; genus Pangasius; species Pangasius macronema. The sequence goes on along the minus strand of CM074954.1, from coordinate 13,900,895 downwards.
TCCATCAGTTGTAGCCAAATCTTTAGGGCATCAGGAAAATCTTCAACAGCATTTCCATCATTTGCATTGTGAGCTCTTAATGAACAGACTGAGGTGTAACTGGAATAACATGGGGGTGTATGAATTCCACCTCCTTAAACACACCTTTGTGAGGCATAACTTTCATAATGATGCAATTTCAGTCTGATTATAGTCATAATTATAGGATAGGCACTGTTTAAATGGACAAATTCTTGGTAAATGTGTGCTTGCTTATACTATGATTGCTGTTATGAGTCACTGATGCTCTCTGCAGGACACTGTTAGTGTTGGAGGATTAGGCACTGTGCAGCCAGCAATGTAAGAAATAGTCAGTTATACTACATATTTTAAAATAGCTAACTACTTTAGGGAAAACAATAATTATAGTTTATAATTATCATCATCTCTCTTAAATGAGACAAACAGTAAGCCACAAAAAAACATTCATGTTAAGACTATGAGTAAGAGGAAGGAAACATTTGCCCTCTGAAGTTTAGTAACCATTTATATGTATAAATGGTTATTAAGCTTATATATTACATAACCATACAATCTATCTAATTTAATGAACTAAAAATGATTTCCGAGCTGTTTCTTAACATAGAGCGCTACAAGGCTTTGAGAAATTGTAAGGGCAGAAAGTTTGAAAGTTTGCCTAAGCCTGAGGGATTAGTTTATCACTATGTGAAGTAGACTGGAATTTCATAAAGAGCAAAACCAGGGTTTGCTTACACTCAGTGGGTTGCCAGAGGACAGGGTGGCCGTGGAGGATTGAACTGGTTTCTTTCAGAAATACGTGGCTGAGCACTAAGTCTATGCCGAAGACTTTTGAAGATTTTCTTAATATGAGCTGTGTTATGAATGCAAACCTGAAACATGGAAGATACAAACTGGAAGATATAAACTGTATAAGGCTAGTATGCTACCGTATTTTCACTTGACTATGCATTTGAAAGAACTAGTACCACAGGATGCTTAATCTAAGACAAGAGACTTTGTGTAATAGTATACCAAGTCTCAAAAATATTTTGATCATCTTGTTTCTCTACAATAGTCAGAGAATGCAGAAGATCAGATTTTATACCATCATTACTCAGCCTGGAATACCACAGTATTGTTCCAGCAGCTTCTTTTAGTGAGTAGTGGTGATGGCGAACCACTTTTCTCCTAAAATATGTAGTGGATTAGGACAGTGACTCTTCATTCATGCACCTTATGTCTGAGCTAAACATTTCTTACACAGCAATATACTATAGTCAGTATTAAATGCTGACAAGTAATAAATCCATTTTCAGTAGTTGCCAAAACCAATAAAGCTGCCTGGTGGTGTAAGAAATTCACTGCTCTTTATATAATCTTGAGAGTTAAAATATTCTTATAATATCCACAAGAAACAGACTAGAATGTAATTCCCATTGGCAGTAAACTTAACACTCTTCTTTGGTATAGAAAGGTTTGTTTGAGCTTAAATGTACTAGGCTGAGTTTCCCAAAAGCATCATCATGTTACGGTTATCTTAACTAGGTGATAGGGTGTTCAATGTGATACCATTTAACAATGATCTTTATCCTGTGATGCTTTTGGGAACCTCGAGCCTGCTTAGGTTCTGTTTACACTATTGTAGTTAGAATGGTAAAATCCCTACATTTATTCAAATGTAGTATTATACTGCGCTTTTCACCTCTTTGTCTAAGAAAAATGAATGAATTTCAGAAACAGAATTGGGTGTAGACAATTGGTCAAAGTCCAGACCTTACAACTATGCACAATTACATGTAGTAAATATTCAGCTTGCTTGGTGTCTTGCATCTGATCAAAAGTAACTGAAAACTGACTGTAAATTATTTCATAATTTTAAAATTGAAACCAAAATGCACTATATTTTATGAAACAAAACAAGATTTATCATCATCTGAATAGGAGGCGGTTCAGTTGGTCTGTTTTATAGTTCAACAAAGAGAGTGCAGAGTTATAAAGTGTACGCAGGCCAAAGACTTTTTGGAGTGGGGGGCTTTCATTACTGTCCAGCATTGTTCATTCTCTTTTACCCTCGCCCTTTTTATGATCAGCAAACATCTGGATGGGATGAGGGCTTTGAAATACGAGGCCTGAATAACCATATCTGCTCCTGACATCTGATTATGGCAGTCACATCTCTCTGAGCTTTACTGCTTTACACCTGTGTCCTGTCCATTTATGTCACTATAAATAAGAAACATTGTTGTTGAATGTACCATATTTTCTGTTATTTTCAGCCTAGGGTGTAAGTTTGGTTTGAACACTCAGGAACACATAATATTTATTTTGGAGGTTGCAAGATGTATCATGGGGTTTTTATTATCTAACATTAGCCCACTTACATTAGTGTACCAACACACACCAGAATCATTTATCTAATTAGCTTTTTTGTTCTCTATTTTTGACATTTACTTATTGTCTATTGCTATATCTACAGCCTATGTGCAAAGGTTTGCAAACTTTTACTGTGAAATGCTCAGTCATTTTATGTGAGTTAAGTCTTACAAATGTTCCTTCCAATGTAGTCTCTCTTGCACTATTTATAGTGTTTCGGTGTCATTGTGTCTGTGTTTCTCCACTTTAAATGACTATATGGCTTTCACTGTTGGAACACTTACCTCTAGACACATTAAGCTTAACCAGGTTCACTGTTATGACTTTTAATTCATTACACGCCTTTATGAGTCACATCCAAATAGATGAAGAGCCTGCTAAAAGGAACATGCTAACAGGAATGAAATAGTTTTTCTTTCTTTTTTTTTAAATAATTCTAATAAAGATAACTGCTAATATTTAGGTCATGTTGTAACAGTTTCTCCTATTAGAAACCATTAGTAAATAAACATGACCGTATGGGTTTTAGTTTTTTCTTTTTTTTTTTCATGCAAACTTTTGCACTCAACTGTAAATGTGTTTTTAAGGTTTTATGAGTCAGCACTGAACTTCGCTAGTGAAATACTTCTTGTCAGTGGTCATGACTCTGGTCTGACTGTGGTCTCTGACCACGAGTTTGCCCATTCTCATAATGTTTACCAAATAGTAGTCAAACTCTTTTCAACTAAAAAAAAATCACATTATTTTATTCTACATTGATCAAGCAAATAGAAATGTTACAATTTTTTACCCCTCTATGCATCAAAACTTTAGATGTCTTTATATAATATACATAAGATAATTCTTTGAAGTTTTAGGCCACAAATACACAAGTGATTTAAGCTAGACTCTGCAGCCAAGGAAAACTCTGTTTAAGATCTCCTTGCACTTTAGGTTCTTCTTAAGCTGGCCAAAAACAGGTTAACAAAGGAGGCTGCCAAAGCAAACAAACACTTGTTTTCCAGAAATGACTTGTGTTTTATGAGAAGTGGTGCTTGGGAGCTCAAGTCATAGCTGTCTGTAAATAATGCATGAATGTATATCTATATGCATATGGTATGAAGGTCAGGGGAAAAATAAAATAGATTTACTTGAAGCTGATAAAAAAAAAATTAGATGAATAGAAATTTCCTTGAATTTGCACACTTAGCACCGACAAAGTGAGAAAGTTCCACTAGATGTTTTGTAGGCTCTTGATTCCTTTGGGAATAATTAGTGATATTTCCCAGCTGGTATATTGTGCATCTGCTGATCTGGTCTTTATGTCCACATGAGAAGCAGCCTGACACACTGTGGATATCCCAGTCAGTCTCTTACTGCTCCATATACAATTTTTTTTTACACCATGCACATTTACAAGAATTCACATACTGTATACATTAAGATAAGAAAAGTCAGCATTTAGTATTAGAAGCAGGTTTAGTGGTTGCAGCTGTTTCTGTAAAATAGCATGTGCTTGTTATAATTGCTATAAACTGCACATGAGATCAAGCCAGGAGACATAAGCCTGAGCGCATAATTACAGATGTTTATCACTCTGATACATGATTAGTATTATGCTCACAGATTCATTTGCATCCAGGGTGAAGTTTACAAAACAAAAAAGGCAATATTGAAAAAAATAATAAATATGTACATTTATGTGGTGCAGAATATTTGATATTAAAGCAAAAATCTGCTCTGTAAAATCATTTTAGCAAGAGGAAAAACCTGGTTTTTGTACGGCCAGAAGTCTGAGCATTATCTGAAGTATGGCCTGATTAATAAAACATCACTACAAAATAGAGGTCAGTTCCTGATATCAAATCTGAAAAAAAATAAATATATAAATAAATAAAAAAAAGAACGAAAGAAAAAGGAAGCGTCCAAGACAAAGGACATAGGCAACTTGCATAACAGAGAACAAATGATTTGTAATGTAGATGATTTAGTTCTGTAGAGGAAGTAGCATTTTAAAAATTTTAAGAATTTTTATCTCGGAAAGTAACTTGACTTTGGCACTAGACAAAGCAGAAGAGGGCCAAGCTGGATTCATAAAGTCAACAAGTAGCCAGTGAAAAGCAAGTGTGAGATGAGAATGTCAGCGACGAGGTGAATGCTACTGGTGGGGGAGAAAGAGAAAAAGAAGAGCGACAGCCTACAAACATAAGTTAAGTTGCTCCTCTAGTTAAGGAGGCATTTCCTTTAGTGTCTGCTTGTTCATACTCCCTCCCCCTCCTCAGTGTTTATTCCACACACAGAAAACAGCAGAGCAAAGACACACACCAATGTGCAGCCAGTAACAAACACCCGAAGCCTGCATGTGATCTTAAGTTAGAGTCTTATTTGTTAGTGTTAATGTATTAAAACTGTCTGCTTGGGGGCAAAAAGAGGGACTTGCATTCAGTGGGACATCCTGTTGGCCAAGCCCATTGGGTTATCTCTACACTGGAAGTGGAGGCAGTCACGACACGCTATGGTCCCACTGCTGGCTCAGAAATGTATCATGAGTAGCTGGAGATGTTACAAGGCATGCTGAAAAGGGGAGGAGAGTCTTTGTGTCTCTGAACCATCAAAGGAAACAGATGCTTAGCTTGCTGATGCATTGATGCTAAGGATTTTTCCTCTTTGTTAACGGGATATTATGACCAAGCTGTCTTATTAGCCATTGTATCACCCTCTCACCCTCATCAACATCTGTCTCTCCAGCATCAGGGCCTGTCTGAAGTGAAAAAAAGCACAGCTCCAGGTGAGGGCCCCGGTTTGCCCCACGACAATGTTTCTTTTGAGTCAAATCTGAAAGACCGCCTGAACTTATTGCACTTTAAACTGTAACAAATGCTAAAGTGGTGGAGGCTGTAGGCTTGGATTAGAGAGTGTGTTATAGATTGTTAGATTACGTCTGGAATGTTTTTTCAAGCCCCTGATGAGAACAAATGAGTTTTAATGGCCATCGACATTTAACAATTCTGGTGCACAAGTGTTCTAATGAAGTCTATGAGGATATCTTAAAAATCTACAACACTGCATGCTTACTATTTAATTTTGCAGTTCATCTAGATAAGATGCTGAGTGATAAAATTGCACTGCTGTTCCAGATGTCCTTGGGACTTGTGGATATTTTGGGGTTTGACGTAAATTCTGCACAGTTTCTTATTATGACATAGATTAATGCCACTTTTCTTTATTTTTCTCCTTCACCTTAAAGCTCAAACAAACAAGTCCAGATGCCAATAGTTCTTATCCAGCTTGTGCTGGCTCAACAGCTATATTTCTAAGCCTGTTTATCTTGATGAAATGGTGAAATGTTGATTAGCCAAGCACCATTTGATGGTCAACTTATGTGCTCATGGAGTTGATGGTAGAGATTTAGTGTCTTTCTTGGCGTTGATTGATGAACTGGTGTGGCGGTATCAGCCTTGCACGTTCGCAACAAGCTACAAAATGACAAAACACATTCACTGTCCTTCAATAACCATGTTGCCTGGACTAGCTAACATTTCCTTTCTAAGTCAAACATTTCTCCTAATAGCTGTACCACAGTCAAGCTTTTTTGCAGTGGTGATGGATAGATGTAGGTGATGATGGAGAAATGGATTTTAGTGATATCGTATGACCACAAGTAGACTTTGCGGAACACGAAATGTCTACATGCACAATTATGTCTCTCTATTTCCCGAAGAATATATGGCATACATATTTTTACACACATTGTATTATCTTAAATAAACTTTCTGTTCTAATCATTGTTCAAGATGATTAGAATAGCACCAAGGGAATGGTCCATGTATGTGAAATTTCAAGGATACAGAAAGCTGGAGTGACTTTTACATACTTTTACTAGCATATTGATTTGCAATGAGAAGTGAGAAATTCATACAGATTCAAACAAATGCAGGTGATATCACTGGACTTTTATTGATTTCATATTAATGAAGTAAAAGGTACAAGGTAGAAAATAATCTTCTTAATTTTGTTCCTTGTATTTTGTAAAACTTACAATGGAAACTTTTACTTAACCTTCATATATTTTTGCATGACTTGCGTCTGCAAACGGTTATAAATTTGCGTAAATCTGTGACACCATGTTGGCTATGGACTTTGGTTTAAAAGTAAAGAATTACAGGACTATTTCTTTGAGCAAGTCACTGCTTGCATGATAAGTGCTTTCACCTGAGTCATTACACTGGCTGATAATGGAAGGATTGTCAAAACAGTGCAGTCTTTATCAAGGGTAATTTGACTCTCTTCATCAAGGAGTAATGTGGTAACATGGTTATGACTAACACACAAGTCAAATATTTTAACAATAAACGCAAATAGACGATTTAGTCAATAGAGTACTTTGAGAGATTAAGGATGTAAGGAGAAAGTTGGTAGAAGGCTAAATTAGTGAGTTTTGTGAATGAATCACTAAATTAGTGAGTTTTGTGAATGAATCATTGTCCGTCCACCCCCACCTCCCCAACATGCCCCCTCCCTTCATTTTTCAGTGTAAATGCAAGGTGCACCTGGCCTGCTACTGCATATCTCATGGGACTACGTCCCACTTTCTCATCGTCCATGAACACAGATGTTAGCCAGATGTTTTACTAATTTCCTACTACTGCTGAGTACAGAGTGTGGTCTCCAGGATAATGCAGCAGCTTGGACGGTAGCCAGAAATGGCCATCTACAAAATGAAAGGTTCATCAGAAATTGTTCCTATGTTATTATTATATTCCATTAGTTCTTATTAAGAGGTTGAAGAAGCTTCAGGTATTAAAGGATCTGAATGACAAATTCTTTTAGTCATACTACTTCATATACTGTAGCAGGCAGTCATGCAAAATCTTTTTTTATTACTATTATTACTATTAGTTCTATTACTATTACTACGCTTTAATAAGTTTTCACAAGAGAAAGGGTTTTTTTTATTACCAGAAACAACAAACAACATCAAGACCACTTAACAGCCTTGTGAATCTGTTACTCCTGATACTATATCTCATCCCCCCAATGTTGTAAATGCCCTCCATAGGGAGTTCCTGTTCCCTCTGCCAACCTCATGTTTACAGACAGCTTGTCCGGCAGCCCTCTGACCCACTCAGAGAGTGCACTGTGAAACAAATCTGTTTATGCTGAGCATGGACTGCACCGCTGAGATTCTAAGCAAGACCACTAACACAATTAGACAACATAGACGTAGTTAAGATGGCTTTTCAGTAGGGTGGCATAAGACACCAGTGAGGTTTTTTTTATGTTAAAGTTAGAAGGTCTTTAAGTAGTCCCCAGGAAGAACATAGTCTATCTCCAAAATCAACAAAGGAAAAGTAATGGTCAGAGTTAGGCACAGGGACTTTTTTTTTTTTTTTTTAACTTAGAGGCAATCTGGGTTTATTCATTTTGGTGGGAATCTACAGGACCAGAACACTATAATAGAACTGCTTTTTTTCCCCTTTTTTCTCCATGAGAAACGATGGGAGCTGTTGGACAGAGTCCACAGAGTTCACAGCTCTACCTACATGTCAGGCCTGCATGCATCTCAGAGAAAGAGGGGTGCTCGAGTCATGTGATCAGGGACTGGGGACTACCAGCCTTCCCATGGTGCTTGTGTTCCTTCACTTGCCCCTAGGGAATGGGGAGGATGCAGAGGAACTGGGAGACCAAGATAGACAAAGATAGTGAGACAAGGGAGGGGGGAAGCTGGAAGAGAAACGAGTAGGGGTGTGTGGACAAGAAAGGGTAAAGGACGGCAAAGAGGAGGGATGGACATACTATGACGCCAAACCATGTTGACAATTGACAAAGTGAGGAGAAAAAAAGAGGGTTGAGTAAGAGATACATCTGCTTCTCATCTGGTATGGGAAAATACCCAGATCATGAAGATTATGCTGGGATCCCTAGAATGGCCTCTCCTTTTAGATTGGGATCTCATTACCCTGTGCCTTCTATACCTACCTACTACTTCCTTAATTAGCTGATGCTCAATTTAATAAAAGCTCTTAGCTGTTTCTCTGCGTAGGGTTTGTGTGATTGCTGAGTGTATCTGTTTGTTATTTTATTTACTCATTTGTCATTGTGTGGTTTGTGTGGATACAGACTCATTTACTAACATTTCACAGCTGAAAGTAGGAATGAAATGTTTACTATACTCCAGGGACCCTGTTTGCTGTATGAATGCCAACCTTTTGCTCCCTCTCTACAGTCTGTCAGCTTGATGAATGTACAGTGTGTCTGATTATATCATGATGCAATGAGCAGTGCAATTGCACTATCTGTAAATTTATTTAAGACTTTACTCCACTGAGTGAAGTGGAGCCAGAGCAACTGCGCCGGAAGTAATGCCTGATCAAATAAAAATCAGCAAATCAAAAACAAAGAGTCGAAAACAAAATGTCAAAGTTATACTTGCATAACAATACTAGTTCTCTTATTTTGGTCCAATAATTTAGGAACTCCACCCTCATAGGACACACACTGTATATCAATCCAGTTGGGATAACATGCAACATAAATTGCAAAAGAATTCAACTGAAGTTTTGTGGTTAAATGTTCAAGATTTGTTGATTTGAAGTGTCCATTTGGATGTCATAGAGACATTTGTTTAATATTGTTTATTGACAGTCAATTAATCAGTCAGTTCTTGATCTGTCCATTGTTACTTGCTGTATGATGCCTTTTAAGCTCTTCTGTGATCAAACAGAGGCTGAGGAAGTAGGGAAATCGCTGATGCCCTGGAGCATGTCCTCTTTCCTTGATAAGATGGCTGTTGAGCTTCATAATGAATCTGGAACCAAAAGCTCAGTCAACTGACTTCTTTGCTGTTGAACAGCACAGATTACAGGAAGCTCTGTTTGTTTGCTAATTATATTTGGGGCCATAATGCAGTAATGAATTATGCACAAGTACCTTGCACAAATATTCTCTCCCTTGAAACTGGAATTGAAATTGACTTAATTGGGATTTTAACAATTTTATTTACTCAAGATGTCTGTATAATTTGGGGTTTTCAGAGCAAAAGAGGCAAATACTTACGCACTGACAATGTTTATGTTTTTTTTGTTGTTGTTGTTGTATATTTATATTTGTTTACATATTTGTACATATATTTATTTGAACACTTACGCAAGGCACTGTGATGTTAAAAATTGTATGACGTTCATTTTAGTTTTTGCTTATCAGCCTGGCGAATCTCAGGGTTGGGCTTTGTTTTGTTTTGTTTTATTCGGTTTGAGCTTCAGGGTCAATTCCCATGGACTTCTTTCACATCGTCAGATGGTAAGATGGAAAGGCAGGAGAGGAAGAATGAGAGAGTGAGATAGACTGTGATTAGTGAGGAGAGGTAATGTACTGTATATTCACTTTCAGTGAATCATTCTGAGGTGTAGACCAGTTCATTTTTCACAATACCATGCTGGGGCACCTCAATTCTTTTGTTTAATAGTAATGAAATATGATCATGTGAGTGAAAAGTCTAATAAATGCAATATTGTCTTATGAATTCAAATTCAGGTAAATGTGTGTAAGATAACTTGTATGATTTGCAGCAAATGCACAAGGTGAAGGTGAGGGCTGGGGCCACCAGACATATCTTTTCTCACCAGTTTACATGAAAGCTGACAAAAATGGCTCTTGTTCAGTAAAATTCCTATTCTGCCTGGACTAATGTTAATCCATGGCAATACCCACTAGCTGTTAGTTTTTCTGCATCTGTATTTACTAACAGGATCAGATGACTGTTTATTCACTTCAGAGCATGTGTTCAAATCACCACATATGGATTTTCTAATGAGCCATGCATATTAAACACATGCAGACAGGTCCGGA
>CM074954.1:13852019-13874776 GCA_037577455.1 Pangasius macronema | reverse complement strand
GTCCCAAGCCCGGATAAAATTGGGGAGGCTTGCGTCAGGAAGGGCATCTGGTGTAAAAACTGTGCCAAATCAAATATGCGGACCAATGATCCGCTGTGGTGACCCCTAATGGGAGCAGCCAAAAAAAGAAGAACAACAACAATCTATATATTTAATTTTAGAGGCATTATGGAAAAGGCTAGTAAAGTCGACTAGTTTTATGCTAGTCTGTTTTGCTTTTTAAACTAATTTTTGTTCTTGGTATTTATTCGGGCTATTTGATATATTAAACACATGGTTCATGGTTTTATATTTTAGCTATTTACCATTTATATGGACGATAGATTTCTTTTTTGGAATTTTCGGACACAGGCCCCACATGCAGGTTAGTTTATGTACTCGAGTGCATGGTTTTGTTCTAAAAAGGAGGCACCTGTCAGGAAACTGCTGTGAAATACCACAGTCACCTGACTATGTGATTGTTTTAGCATGCAGATTTACATCCTTTCATAAGGTATTTATGTATTTTCCTGTGTGCTATTTTCTGCCTGGTCTCTCAAACTGGTTGTGCTTCCATATGAATTCCCATCTCTGTCGCTTCCTACTGTGCCCCAGATGCCACATATTCTCTCTTAAGTGTCATATGATGTGCTAGCATTCTTTTCCTTCCTTGTTTGTACCCTGTGAGTTCTCTCCTGTAACGTTCAGCTCTGTTTCTCTCTTTCCGTTATATGTATTCTTAGCTTTCACCTTTCCTGTGCAGGATAGAAGGACAGAATGCTGAGAGAGTGGTTGTATTGAACCGCTGCCCTCTTAATGTCGGTTTCCTGTCCAGGTCATCTCCTTCTGTTTTATTTAAACAGCTGGAATGATGATGACATTGACCCATGCTGGTGTTCTCAGCTACCTCTGTACTATCTGAGCTCGGCAGTGAGGAAGAGTATGCAGCAGCCTTGTGAAAGCACTGTCATTAAAGGTAATAGGAGCTGGACAGAGAGCAGGGTCTGTGGTAGCTTCTGTGCTTCAGCATGCAATTTGAAGACGTGATTCACTACAGGTGTTTCCTCTCTATCAACACTTGAGCAAAATAATACTTGAGTCTGGCCATCTGTTCCTGTGTGTATAGGCTTCCTCTGCTTCAGTTCTGCCAAGAAGGTGCTATTTATGCAAGAGCCATTGACTAGGCAGCTGGCAATGTAAACACCTGTGTTTTCAGGTTATAGCACTGAGAGGTAATCCTGCAAATACATATACATAGCAACATGCTGTTACTGCATATGTAACACCTTGTACACATAATGATATTTGTATCCCAATTGTAAACCCTGTACGACTCGACACTTGTAGATGGTAAAACCATAATTATACTACGGTATTCAGTTCAAGGCACTAACTGGATTTTTATTTTTTTTTTCCCAGAATCAAAGATAATACATTCACAATTTCAACAAAACCATTATAAAGCATGGCTCATGGGAATCAAGCTAGTTTTTCAGGTTGTGTGCAGGAAACAGAGATATAATATTTCCTTGTCAATAAACTATTGTCAGTAAACACTATAAGCAATTCCATAACACCCTTCCTGAAAATATGTGTTTTTTACTCTTTTCAGCGGAACCAACGACGTCGTGGGTAGAGGTGTGTACGTCAATCTCATCTGTGAGTATTGATGTCAACATCACCACTGTCCTGGCCTGCCTCTTCCTGTGCAGGCCTGCTTGTGGCCCAGGGGACAGAGTGCAATCAAAATCTGGAAACATGGACCTCTCCTTCCTTTGGTGGCACTCAAGGGACTGTCATCTGCTCAGTGGCCTTTAATCTCTCATCTGGAGGCAATTTATTCCCTTTTACACACCCACGACACCATTTACTGTAATAGGGAGCACAATTACCCTGGACTGGCCCATATACATGTATGTAGGGCCAATGAGTTGTCTTTGCATATGTTGTTGTATGGTGCCTGGACTGATCGCTGCTCTTGAATTAACATCTGTCGAGTCAAACCCAGTGACATTTAACACTGGTGTATTTCCTTATTCTGGTTTGTACGTGATCAAATTGAGGACTGACTGCTTTATGGCACACAGTAAAAAGAAGCCTCAAGTTTCTCCTAAATCTGGATCACCTTTTCTTTAATTTGACCTTAACATGTTGAGCAGCTGGAAAGCATCAACTTTAAGACAGAAGGCATTGTAGTACTTATCACATTAACTTACTCTAAATACAGCCGTTCATTTCACTCCTTCAACAGACTTTAATGTGACAGATCTCCACCAGCTGAGTGCTTTAAAAAGCTGTTTGAGTAACACTTGTAGAAGTGGTCCACTGAAGACTGACAAGATCCTGGGGTAGAATGTTCTATTGCAAAATGGCGATAATGCATTCATATAAAGAAAGAAGATTATCAAGGATTAATAGCTTCACAAAACAGCATCTACCTGTCAGGGCCCCGATCCTCTCTCAAACCTCATCAGCTAAAGCTGACAAGATGCAGAGGATGTGTCTTTAGCAGTTATGTAGCACTTCTGGCCCTTTTTGAGACTAACTTCAGAGGAATGTTCTATTATAGATCAGTGGAGGAAGTCGCAGTAGGCAACTATCTCACCTGTTTCTCTGGAAAATGTGTTCATTATCAGCAAATTGTACTATACTATAATTATTCTGTAGCACTTTCCCATCTGTAGTACTACCTACTTATAGTATTACTGTCCCATTTCAAAATTGTAACATCTCCAGTTGCTGTCACGATCCACATTTTTACAAGGAGCCAAAAGTCTGCAGAAATATTTAATTATCATTTTGTTTGCTTTTGTTTTTCCTCTGAAAACTTCCTGCCCCATATCCCACAGACTATGCGATTAGAAAACTGATGTCCCTCAGCTGCCTCCTGACGTCAGACCTCTCTCATGTGTTGTCTAACTTGTAGAACATCTGAAAGGGAATTGCATAAATATCAAGTCTCATGGAACTTTAGTGACTCTCACATAAAAGTCGCCCCAGTGTGACTACGTACTTTCACGTGGAGTCAGAGTACCTTTGTGGTGACTGTAATATGTTGTATGTTCTCTATTTTCATAGAAGTGCCTCAGTGGTTTGTATAAACCTATTTTGCAGTTCTTGTCTTTGTAATTATTACTGATGGACAGCAGTACAGTGGCCAAATCCAGGCCAATCGATCATGAGACGGTCTTTCTGAACTGTTGAAGGAGTCCTACAGATTCAGAAACTGAATCTTTTCAGGAAAAATAAAGTCCCTTATTTCGTACGATATAAGGAGTACTAGGAAAAACTAACGGAACATTTGGACTGTATTTGTTTTACGATTTAAATATCACATGTGAATATTCATTTCTAGTATATCATGTATGTATGGTTCTTTAGGGTTCACCACATAACCCCTCCACATGTTCTGCATCAGCATTAAGAGTCTCACCTTTGATGCCCTGTCAGTTTCTAATGAGTTTCTATATGATTCTTAGAAAACCATAAGGAGTTGGCCAAAATGTAAAAGTGTCTTCTATAAATCTAAATGCCTAAATGCTAATCCATCCATCGTACATACTGACATACACATGGATGAGCAGTTGCTACGTGAGGTCCTCCACATATCCATGATAATCTGCCAGATTTTACAAAGGCAACTCACACTCTGGCACAGGGAACCTGAAGATGCTGAGTGTGTGCCTTATTCTGGCTGACGTGCATTATGCCAGGTTCCCCCAAAGCCACCTCCTCCCCTACCATGGCTACCTCAAGCATTCTTTCCATGAAAGGCATCCAAGACCACTGCCAGAAAGAACCATTGTGGTGAGGTGAAGTCTGCCTGAAATACTACTAAACCCCCATTTTTTTAGGTTGGTTTGGATTGTGCACTTTTTCGCACTTACATGCTTACGAAACTGCCTTTTGTATGGTGATAGAGAAACAAATCTTTTTTAGTAGCAAGGCAAGAGTTATGTGATTGTAAATGTGTTTCATTATGCTTCTTCTTTTTTTTTTTTTCAAAGGAAGGTGCCACTATCCTTAGACAGTGCTGTAGTGTAATTTCTCTTTCTATACAAGTTTGCTCCATGTCAGACCTTTTGTGACCTACACACACTGGAGTAAGGTGGAGGTAGGCAATGTAGGTCACTGACCAACTAATTTGTTGAGCACTGAGCCTCCTTATCCTGAACCATGGCAGAGGAATTTCACAAACCAATGAATCATGATATGATATCACTCTGCGGATTTGCTTCTCTGGTTAGCTGTTCAGGATCTCAATCCAGACAAAAGTCATTTTAACATAGTGTTTGGTTTATTACATCTCAACTGAAGTACAAATTCTTACTTCTTAATTCTCTGGGATGTTAATGATAATAAGCAGTCATACAGAAATACTCTTGGAACTTCTAAAGAGTTAATGCAGCTGTTGAGTTCTGATGTTCCAGAGAAAATGTAATGTTTAACAAAGGCTTAATGGGGAGTATCCACAGAATGGAGATAGACGAACAGGAAAATAAATAGATGAATCACACTGAACTTAAACAGACACAAAATGGGAATATGATATATCTCTTGGGCATATCAGGGTGACTTTGGATTGAAATATGCAGCTGTGTCTTATACCACCAGTGCGTGCTAATAGATTTTATCATTCATGCTTGCTGTTATATTTAAATTTACATCTTAAGACAAACAGTTTGTGGATTATCTAGTTTTAGTTATCTGTAGGGCTTGTTTATCCATGTTACTGCTAGAAAATTGCATATCTTATGTGTACTTACGTTAAATGTATACTTAATTCGTAAGCAAAGAATGTGCCATTTCACATATTTACATACATTATTATATCACTGATAAACAGATATAATCATGTTGAATCTGTGATAAATATCACTAATCTGATGATCTCTGATCTGTTACACTTTTTAATCTTTTGCAGTGTTCCCACTCAGGCTTTACCAACAGCACCTCTAAAGGTAAGAATATCAACATAACCAGCCTAATATCTATGTGAATTAGGCAGTATAAAATTGTTACAGTGCACTTTGCTGCTGTGGTACACAGCCTACATAGGCCTGAGAGAGGCTGTATGTTTGTGATAATGACAGAAGCACGGTAATAAAGCACAAGATTGTGTCGTTGAAATTCTTGATATTTTCATGAACACTGGTGCAGATGGTAACCTGGGAAAAGTGGGACAGTTGTAAAATGCGTTGAGTTAGAATGAGTAGATTATCAAGAGGTTTGGTTAGGCATGCTGCTACGATACCCAGTCCAGTCAGCACCTCTGATTCCCTGTTAAAACTGAATGTGCACAATGCAGTGCAGTGACATTTACCTAGCAATATGACTAAATTTCACTAGGTTTCTTGTTAATATTTTATGTCGATATGTTAATGGAAGTAACACAACCATGGAGACAAGGATGCAAGTGTGAGCTTTTTGTTAAAAGCCAACAGTACAATTGTATATAAAAGCAGGAAGGATTCAAAGATACCAATATCAGGCCAAAACCCCCGAAGGTATACAAAGAATAACAGAGAAAAAAGATTGCTATATCTAATCAAATTTTCTTTAATTTGTCCTTAAAATACTCTATAAAATGTTCCCGAGATGCTGAGAGTCTGCCTGGCAGTCCTGTCATAGTAATTCACAGCCAGTGTCGTGTCAGCGTGTCACTCTGGAATTGGTGAGAAATTTGTACACATACAGCATATGCTGCCAAAAGTCATTACATGACTACAGAGGGACAAAAGGGAGCCGGCCAACTGTCAGGGGAGAGAAACACTAATAGCTGGAGAGCATAAACAAACAGACGTCAAAGGGAAGGTCAGTATAATACTACAAGAGGAAAAGAATTCAGGAGTGATGGCTGTTTTCTTGGTGAATATTCAAGCTTTTTGGTATCTAATATGGTGGGAAGCTTATGAATGATATTCAGGCAATTTATCTTTGTTGTGGAATTTGTGCCGTTACTTGGTTGTGTGGTGGTTTAGCTAGATAAGTCATGATAGCGAGCTAGTGACTAATGGATAGCCTTTGTGTGTTTCTCTGTATTTTTGTATCGCAAAACCAGTTATTTCAAGCCAAACAGTGTCATCTGGGTTGTCTGCTTGCCTCAATGTGAGTATTTATTACTATGCATTTTAGCTAGTGTGCTAACACTATCTGGCGTGCACCTGACATATTTGACAGGTTAGAGAATAAAATACACAAATTAGATGATAAAATATTTGTAGAACAAAGAGGTAATAATTACATGCGCTGAATGCGATCAGAGGTAATACCATATAGAGGTTTGGGACACCGGTCCATCATACCCATATGTGGTTTTTGAACATCACATTCCAGATTTAGTGGAATATAAAAACCAGATGAGAAGACCCTTCCGAAAGGTGGTCTAAGGTGGTCTACCTTGCACCGACACCTCTAAACAGGTAAGTAGGTGTACAGCATTATTGAGGTTGGGATCTGATGTCGGGTGAGGAGGCCTGGCCATTCCTGTTCATCCCATAGGTGTTCAGTAGCCTTGGGGTCAGGGCTCTGCAGGCCACTCGAGTTCTTCCATTCCAAACTCGGCAAACCATGTCTTCATGGCCCTCAATTTGTGCACAGGGGCACTGTCATGCTGGAACGTTTAGATTCCTTAGATCCAGTGAAGGGAAATTTTAGTGCTACAGCATTATGCTACATTCTGTACAATTGTGTGGTTCAAAAGAAAGCCCACATATGGGTGTGATGGTGAGATGTCCACAAACCTTTGGCCATATAGTGTAATTTCATTCTATATGCTGTATTTGAGATAACTGGCTCACCTACATCAGCATTAGAGATGCGGAATCAGAGATGGGATCACAGCAGAGCAAGCAAGAGGTCTTGCACTTTCACTTGGTACTTAGAAACTGTGAAAGTCACACTGATTTAGGTTTATGGCATTTGGCAGAAGCCCTTATACAGAGTGACTTACAATTATCTAATTTATGTAACTGAGCAGTTAAGGGTTAGGGGCCTTGCTCAAGGGCCCAGCAGTGGCAGCTTGGGATTTGAACGCTCAACCTTCTGATCAGAAGTCCAACGTCTTAACCACTGAGCTCCCACTTCCCTCTGATGTGCCCAATGAAGGTTTTTTTTCATTCTTGTAATGCTAATTACATCCTTTGCGTCATAAATAATAATAGGTATGACTGAGTTGTTTGTTCTTTTTGTTATATATCAAATAATTAATTCACTTATATTTAGTTAATAGTAACAGGAATAGTGCTCATACTTGTAAGAACTGAGGTAAAACTTTTCAGGCTTTCCGTGAACTGTGGAAAATACTGTTTTGGCAGTGTGTGTGTATTAGAGAGGGGTTCAAAAGCCATAAGAGAGGGGTTCAAAAGCACATTTAGGATCATTTATTGAAAGTGTTAGAAATGTTTACAAAGCTGAGACATGTGCATGTAGAAAATCATTGCTCAAGTCTATCAAGCAAAAATAAAATGTCCTGGTCAGGAACTGATGCAACTGTTGGCTGGATTTTGTTTTTGCAGAAGTCTTTGGCCCATATCTACGAAATTTGCATGCATGTGTATTCTGCCTCCTCGTAGTAAACTGTGGACTATCCCTGGGGCAGTCATTCCAATCTTCCCACTATTTCTTATTGGCTCTTTTATTTTCCTTCATGGTGATGCGTGATGTTTTTTCATCGAATGATTGATTCCCACTAGTTAACCCTGAAGTTCCTCCATATGTGATTTTTTTTCATTCTTAGCAGACTGCTGGACAACATAAAGCTACTGAAACCCCCTGTGCTGTCTGTTTTCATTACTGGATGGAGTGCGTAGGGAGTGGCAGATTGATTAGCAGCTTTGAAATTTCATCTTTTATCTCTCCCACTCACTCTCTCATGTTACTCTTTTGATAATGAGGAGCAGATGCTGATCAAGAAATGATGTAAGGCTGCGGGAGGAGTGATGTTTCTACATCAGACCTATGAATACTAACTAAAAGTAAATTAATAATCCTTATATAGTTATTATTAGTAACTGTGTAGATTTGATCTGCACAGATTTAAAGAAATTACTGGACTATAACAGAAATATTTGGAAAATGGTTAATGAGTAGAAAAATGAGAATATTATTTGAGAATATTATTTTGAAGTAAGACTCCTAAGAGTGCAGTTCCATGTAGTAATGTGTGACACAGTATTTGCAATAAATTTGCAACATCTTTCACACAGAAGAGTGTAAAACATAATGTACTGCTACTATACCTCAATAGACCAATCAGTCTCGATGTCCACTGGACTGGATCGAAGTTAGTATTACCTTCCTTTCATTTCTTTCCAGATTTTTTTTTCTTGTACCCTGTCATCAATTGCTTATAGTCTTTTTTTAATACTTTGATTAATTTTTAAACATATTTTGCTGAAAAAAAAAACCCTGAGCTAACAAAGACCCTAGGTTGTTCTATTGATTTTTGTTTCCATTGTCATTTCTACTGAGTCTTTTGTGTCTTGAAAATAAATAAATAAAAAAAACTTTAAAATTCTCTTAAAATCTCTTAAAAATCCAAACTTTTTCCTTTTAGCAGAAGAATATTAGCTACGTTAAAACTTGCTAAAAAGAGAATATAATTACATAAAGACCAAAGTTTTTAGCTTTTTTTAGCTATTCTAAAGCTCAGTGAAGAATAATCCTCCTCATCCGGAATTCCTGCCTGCTTATAGGCCAGTGTTCATGACCGTAACTAGCTTAAGGTGCAGCTAATTAGGGCCCCATGAAAGAAAGCATGTTAGTTGAGAATGTTGGGAAAGATGCTGCTGTTTGTGTGAAAGGTGGCCAAACTGAGGCACCGTGACCACACATTTGAGACCAAGCTAACGAAGCACATGTTGATTGGGCAATTGTGCATAGTGTAGAACCTACAGCTTACAATGGTCTGCTAATCCTGTCATGTGCCTCTGGCTGCCTGCAGGTTTCAGAACCTCCACAACCACCTGTGTTAGAGAAGAGAAGCTGGTTGTCAGGCTTTACTAACGGTTGCACTGAACATTTCATAGTAGTTATGGAATAATATACATTAAAATAATAAGATGAGAGATTAAAGGGATAAAACCGCTTATTTAACTCGCTGGCTAATTACCAAGGATTTCATGGACTAAATATGGTGTATTAGAAGAGGGAAAACACAGATCTTTGTAAAACTTTGGCCTATAATGCCTGCTTTTTCCCTGCTGTGTTTGCCCTTGTTGCAGTAATCCTGTTTCAGGAGGTGTGGGGACGGAGCTTCTGCCGCACCATCGAGACACTGGTGGATGTAGTGCAGGAGTATCCTGGGGAGGTGGAGCACATGTACAGCCCGTCCTGCGTGCCATTGGTCCGTTGTGCTGGTTGCTGTGGAGATGAGAACCTTGAGTGCCACCCCACGCTAACCTCTAACGTCACTATGCAAGTATGTACTAGAACAATAACAAAAAGTGAAGTGGACTATCTCTGCCAGTGGCCACTAACAGTGTCAACAACTAAGTAAATACGCTGGATGTGGCCAGCTGGACTGAACTGCGTTTAATTCAGCACATTTACATCTGCACGTAAACTTCTTATAGTAATATATTTAATACCATCCAGTGTATCCAGCTAACTTTTAGGGTAGGGTACCCCTACTAGTAGAAAATCCTGAATAGTCCTAAATAGACGAATGAAAGCATTCTTAGGAAATAAGGTCTATGAAATGAAAAGCTGCTGACAAGCTGATTGCGCAGTAATTGCAGGCAGAAGTCTGCCACGTCTCCATTTTAAAAACACACAGATCACAGATCAAAGTAGATCATGCTCTGGACAGCTGCACATGACCAGTTTTACTTTGTACAAAATAGGAGTGTTATATCAATTAGCAGTTTTTATGTGAAGTCACAGACAGGGATGTGAAGTTACTTAGGATCACTCAGAGTACAGATGTTGTGTGTTGCAACAAGTCGGCAACAAAGTGTTCTTGAGAACCAGTGCTCTAGATTTTTTATTTATTTATTTATTTTATTTTTTTTTACCTGTTCGGATACACTTAGTTTATCTCATTGGTTTATCTCATGTCCTGATCCTGTATTTTATATTTGTAGTACAATACACATATCAGAGCTCTCAGTGGATATCTGCATTGTGAACTTGTCTCATGGTCGGCCACGACAGAAGGAGAATCATTGGTACACTGAGAGACACACGTAGACAAGGGTTTAGTGACAACACATTTGTGATGGTGACAACGTATGTCCTGTATTCACATGATTGATCATCAGTACATATTATAAGCATTCGTGGCTCTACATTTGTCAATGGATTGGATCCTCTTAATCTAATGCAAAACTTATCCAGCATTTCAGTTACACTATCTACATGTTATTTTTGGATTGGTACGTACTTAATAAATCAAGAATATGAGCTGGTGAGATCTCAATGCAATGTATTATTTCCTGTTATTAAGATTACAATAAACCAAATATAAGATTATTAAACCCATTTCTAGACATTTCAAGTTTTCAATTTTCTTATTATATGAGCAGATAATTTAGCTTCTTTATAGAAATAAATGCTAAAAATGAGAAAGTATCTACCAATAGAACAAGACTATATCAGGCTTGAAGTTAGTAAAAAATACTTAGAAATAGGTTTAATAATCATGTATTGTATTTGGTTTATTGTAATCTTATAATAGGAAAGATAATGCTATATCAGTTTGACTATATTCAAGATATTTTAACTTGCTAAGACGTTTTTGTTTTGTTTTTTTGCAGTAGACTACATTTGAGCCGCTCTGTTGTACACGTCAGTTATATTCTTTATTTCATTGTCAAGATAAACATACGTCAATAATTTCGACTTCGGTCGTCTCGTCTCTGAGGAGTATGTAGAGATGACTTTTGTGGAGCATAAAAGCTGTGAATGTAGGTAAGGACAAAATAACCACTCACTCTGGTTTGTTCTGTTTTATTCATTCATGTGTTCTCTGATCATAACCATGTCCTCCAATCGTAACTCTAAATAGTGATGTGTTCATGAAATTGGCAGTACCACAAGACCGTCAGCTGAAATAAACATGAGAACCGAATACTAGTAACTAATTGTGTCTCTGTTCTTATGTGGTGTGATGATCTAAGGCTAAGAAAGCGTACACCAAAACATGACAGGTAACTTTCTTAGCAACACTTTATCATAAGTAATAATAACTGCAGTTTCATGATTTATTTCAAAATCAGAGTTTATCATTTCTTAATTGTAGGTGGAAGCCAAGAGGACGGGGGAAAAAAAGAAAGGAGAAACAGCGAGTAAAAGACTGTGATGGGTACAGATCTAATTTCTTACAAATCAGCTATATTACTGGAAACAGATATAATAAAGCTTTCTCAGAGTGTACTGTTCCCTGAGAGTGACCTGCATACTGAAATGTAAAAACCTCATATCTCACAGGTGCCAGCCTCCTCGAAGGTAAACGCAGTCTCTTCCTGCTCCCTGCCCATCCCGTACTGCCTGCCCCTTCAGTGTACTGCCAGCCTCTCACAGCATCCTGCGTCACCTCAACCACCAGATCCAAGATGCACCATTGTCATGGTGATGGGGAGATCACTAGGGACATTTCACACAAAAGGAAGTGCCTTTTATGAGGTGACACCCTCAGACGTGCATCTCACAAATCTCCTGAGGAGCATAACAGTGGTGGGCCAGATCTAGTGTCTGAGCTAGAACATGACCCCACAGGACACTGGCTATATAAAGTAAAACAAATTTATATATATATATTATTAATAATATATTATTATTATTATTATGCACACTATCTATGACATATCACATCTTTTTATTTATTGCTTGCAAACCAGAAGAGAGAGCATTTTTGGTTGTTCATGACTGAATACTCTGCTGAAGTTCGGCATGAGTACAAATTGGGATTTTTTTTTACAGATAAAAATTTAGTCGCCAAAGACAGTTGGTTTTGCCAGAAAACGAACAATAATCATTTCTGATGTTTCCTTCACCGAGATAAGCAACAAGCTTCTTTACTCTTGTATTCTTGAGTTCTCAGAGTAAATGGAATTACATATGCAATAACTGCAAGCTGATAGTTATGCAAGAATCGAAAGCTGGGACAAAGACCAAGAAACTCCCTCCTTGCTTATATATTCCCTGTTCACACACACCAGTTCCTGTGAAGAGTTTTCTCTCTCTTGTCTCCTCCCTGTCCCCCATGACCTCTCCATGCTTGTGTCATTGGCAGACTGTCTGTTGGTTTGGCACTCTACCTATCAGCGCTCCAACCCAACTTCTCTGAGTTTGTCTTTTCTTACAAGCATTCACTCCATAAACCAAATTCTTAAGCTTGAATAAGTCTACATGGAGAAGGGTGCACATGAACTGCATTAGAGCTCTAAGTGACTTCATATATGATTCGTACATTGACATAGTGACCTCTACTGGTATCAAGAAAGCAATTCAAGATATTATCAGAATTTTCCAAACATAAACAAACCTGCTGTACCATACATATGATAGAAATAATGACAGTTCATGGACGAGCCGATGAATTTGAGAGTGTATATGATTTTGCAATACGAGTGACGAGTGTAAATCAACATAAACTGAAGTTTGAAATAAAAGTATATTATTTTTGTCTATTAAAATGGTTCAAAAAAGGATGGGTTCAGGTCAGCAACATGATGAGACTCAACCAAAAAAATATAAATAATAATAATAAATTAAAAAAACACCACCACCTGCTGCTAATACTACTTGGCCTTTAAATACAAAAGCGACAATATCTGCTTAACAGTGACTAATAGTCTTTTATCAAATTAGTATTGTGTAAATTCTTTCATTTCTCAGATTTTATTAGCACATCACCAGATAGAGGATTGTATTGGAATAAACTGGCAGCATTATTGTTGTGTTGCTGAGTGTTGAACGTAAGAGCAATTTATTTCATTTTTATTACCAAAAAGGGGTCAAGTGTTTTAAAGTTATTTTCAGTTTCATGTATATTGTACATATTTATATATGATTTTGATAATGTATTGCTATCGTGCCACTGCTAATAAAGAGATACATTATCTAAGTTAGTTGTTGTTGTTATAAACAGGGTTGTCATAAGAGGAGTGATCATAGTGTTTTGGTTTGTATAGTGTTTGAATTGTTATATCATTTCTTTATTGCTGTATACCATGCACTATTGTGTGTGTGTGTGTGTGTGTGTGTGTGTGTATATATATATGTGTGTGTGTGTGTGTGTGTGTGTGTGTGTGTGTGTTATATATATATAATTTTTGATTAGATATTTTATTCTGAATGTACTTTATTCTGAATGTACAAAAACACAAATACAAAGTGGAACAATTTAATGCGTTTCCACTTTAGTTTAGTTCCACTGTGGTTTATAAGGTTTATAAAGGGAACTGACATTTATATCATTATAATAATACAACATCCCCAACATATGACATATTTCTGAAATCCTAAAATCCAAATGGTGCCTATCTTCACAAGCCTTCACAAGCTCAGTTAACTTTATTTGCTATATATATTTACTTTGAAAGCCATACTAGTTGCTATACTCTTAGGCTATGCAGTAGGAGGTCGATGCCATTTGTAGAAACGATATTTAGAGGGTTCTTGTATTTGTCAATGGCCTGCAGAGGGTAGTGATACAAGTTCGCTTCTCTATAAGGGAAACATTTGTACACTTATCCCTGAGAATACATATTCAGATGTGTTTTGTGTATATACTACCAACTTGACCATCACTGCAAAGCTGTCCAGGTACTGGCTGAGGTCCTGGTCCAGCTGCTGTCTCTGGCTGTTAGCCTGAGGAATGGTGACTCACTGTCACATCCAAATTGTCAACGAAGGCTCTCCAGCACACTGATATACTGTAGATTGTGGGTGTGACTATGGCAGGCCGTAACTGCCAGGCTGTAATCACCTCAGCCTACGCTCATAGTACAGGAGATGTCTTTGATGCCTTTTCTCTCAGATTGTGATAAATACTAAGATGTCAAGGAGAAGCTGTGTGTGGAATGGTCCAGGATGCTTTGTAGCAGGTAATGTGTGTACTCAGGATAAGGTCTCTCCACTGGTCCTCAGCCTGATGCATTGGCCTAATGTATTTCTTCATCCAGTTCCCACAGGATGTTCAAGCAGGTGGGTGGGCTGATAATACCAGTAGCTCTGTACATTCTCAGATTTGGCTGAGCACCACATGTACTTGGCCATCTACCATCAGCTATCCTTTCATAACAGAAAGGTAAAACAGGGGTCTGTGGAAATTAGTTTTTTCTTCCTCAACTAGGCCTGTCACATTTGTGAAAATTTGGTTGATGGCTGTCATAGACATAATTGTGATTAAAGATTTAACTGAATTTTCTGTTGCATTTCTTCCACTTTAAAAAAAAATAAATGTACCAGTATAGGCTCTGGATCTAATGTATCAGTGTGTCTTTTTATCTATAACATGTATTAGCAACAGACACATCCTGACTAAATTTGCCATGTACCATGAAAAATATATAATTAAACAAATTGTTCATAGATCAAAGTTTTTGACTGAGAAAAATGATGAAAGTGCACAATAACATGAAACATTGAAACATAAAATAAATAAAAATACACAGCCAAATGAAAAATTACATCAGTAAACTAACTGAAAATGAAAGCTGTTTTTACATACTATTTATGCATATTGAAAAATGATTGTTTAATGTACCCAGTTTATTGCAGTCACCACAACTGATTAAAATCAGCTCAAATAATTACACATTAAGTGTTAAGCTCATGTAACTAAGTGCTAAGATCATGTAATAGTTATGATAGGACTATCCTCATTATGCAATTTGTGCTCCAAAAAAGCCTGACCAATACTGCCCTCACCTGGCTCATGTGTTCTTCCAGAGATCTCAGCAGTGAAGTAGTATGTATATAATGTGTATATATTATATACAGTCAGGTCCATAAATATTGGGACATTGATGCAATTCTAACATTTTTGGGTCTATACACCACCACAATGGATTTCAAATGAAACGAACAAGATGTGCTTTAACTGCAGACTGTCAGCTTNCCAAATCAGGTGAACGGTGTAGGAATTACAACAGTTTGCATATGCGCCTCCCACTTGTTAAGGGACCAAAAGTAATGAGACAGAATAATAATCATAAATCAAAACTTTCACTTTTTAATACTTGGTTGCAAATCCTTTCCAGTCAATTACAGCCTGTCTGGAACACATTAAAGCTGACAGTCTGCAGTTAAAGCACATCTTATTTGTTTCATTTGAAATCCATTGTGGTGGTGTATAGAGCCAAAAATGTTAGAATTGTGTTGATGTCCCAATATTTATGGACCTGACTGTATGTATACCCTGCAACAGACTGTACTGACAAATGCTGAGAACACAGAACGGGTTTTAACAAGGCCACAAGTTATTACTATACACTCAATGTGGCTCGAGGTGGTATTTTATTCATCCATGCAGCCATCATCTCCTGGGAGTCAATTATAGAAATATAGATTTGTTAACAATTTGCTAAAATATATAAGATATAGATTTGTTAACTTCCAAGGTCCCTGCGGTTGTTCTGAGGCAGCTGTTAACTGAGGCAGAGTATATAAATATTTCTTTGTGGCATTGTTGAATCCTCTATGGTCTATAGCATGGGTACAGACTGCCAACACTCTCTTCATCAAAAAAAGAAAACCTGCTGCCATGCCAGAAGTTGATGGCTTAATAAATTTCTTTGGGTATACCCAGGAGAGGGAAGAAGCAGCTGTATGATGTAGGTTCAGGGCCATTGCTTTGCTAATTTCATCGCTCTTGTCTTATTGACATCTTAGGAGTCACAGGCATTGTGCAAAATAGTGTAGAGTTGCATGACAATTGTCCTTGCTTACACGTGACAAGGTCTGTATCATGACCTTGATATATTTATACATATGGTTCCCATTAGAAAAGGGATTGGTCACCAAGGTAATGGTTAATCAGTATTGAAACAACTTGAAAATGATGGTGCCCTTCTAAACTGGGAAGGTTAGTTAACCATTTCTGGTAATCCAACAAGATTTGCTCCTCAAGCAACAAAGTACCAACAGCAAGAGGAGGTAAAGCAGGAGGAGGTACCTACACCTACAAGTGATTCTGAAAAAACTGATTCTGTGCAGCTAATCCTGAATGGGATGTTGTGCCAAGGAGGTAGGCTTCAAATGTTCTGCTAACTGCCTCTGGTTCTGTTCTGCAGACAGACACATTCCTCATAGCTCCTCTCATATTTGTGAGTTGTTATTTCAAACTCCTGAGGTTGTTGATATAAATGGACATGTGGAAGAGTAAAATGCTTAGATACAGGAAGCATGTAAGAACAAACTGTGACAAGGCTCCGATGAGCCATTTTAGTGGTACAGATTAGCTTGCTGTAACTAGCTTGGGCTGAGAGGTGGTTGTCTGAGTCATAGTAGTCATAGAGTCATATGACAGTTGTGGACCAGTGTGTTACACAGATGTCCCTATGCTTGCCTTACCTCTTCTTCTGTGTAACTTCTGTTGCTGATGCTGTTGTTTCAGGAACTCTGAGGTCGACTTTGTCCACTATGTCTCTGCTAACAGGTATATATATATATAGGTAAGTCTAAATATTGGGTTGTTTGCTGGGAATAGTAATCAGACACTGATGATTCAAATTTAGGCAAGGCAGGGTGAGGTAGGGCAATAGCAGGTGTAGTAATAGTGCGTGGGACACTATCACTTGATATCACCAAATCTGTACTCTAATATTGTAGTTGATTATACAAGAGGCAGTTTAACCTGTAAGTTACTTATAAATAAGCACATTCAGTTAATTAAGCATGTTTGTTTTTCCCCCCCAGTAATACTCATATTTAGCATAATCTAACATTTTTATTGATGGAAATCAGAGAAACCTGTGCTTCAAAAACATCAACAAATT
This sequence comes from Pangasius macronema, assembly GCA_037577455.1. Lineage (NCBI taxonomy): Eukaryota > Metazoa > Chordata > Actinopteri > Siluriformes > Pangasiidae > Pangasius > Pangasius macronema. The sequence goes on along the minus strand of CM074954.1, from coordinate 13,857,851 downwards.
TCAGGTGTTTTTCTTGGATAGAAATTTCACAGCAGAAGTACTAAGTACTGTGTATAGCCCTTTAAGTTGTTTCTAAGATTGAAAAGAAAAAAGGAAATTGACATTGCAGCTGACATTTTCATGGATTATGAATACACAGATGACCAACTTAATACACTAAATTGTATAGCTTTTAACATGGGAATAATTGGTTCGAAATTACAAAACTAAATAAGCAGCACTAAGTGTAGAAATAATTAGTAGATTAAATAAATAAATAAATAAATAAATAAATAAATAAATAAATAAATAAATAACAATGGAAGGGACTTAATGGAAAAAAATAAGGGCTGCAATTATTCTGTTGTTAACATTAAACGTTCATGGCCCATCAGCAGGTCCAGACTCTCACTCCTGTAACCATGTAACCTTCCTATTAATTTTTCTGTACAGAAAAAATTATAGCAGTTAATATAATCATGTGTTTTACAATAAATAAATGAAATAATGGTTCGGAAACAGTTCTCCAGTTCCTGAACATGTAATGACTGTAAATTAAATCTTCCACGAAGACTGGTCCAGTTAGGATGTAAATGGATGGCTGGAATGCATTCATTCCATAATTTTATCTAGGAGTATAGCAAGATGTGGGCAGAGTACAAATGACTCACAAGGGTAAAAGTATAGAAACATGCACTGACTGTTTAAAACAAACACAAGCCTATGTCCTGACTCACTGCAACGTTGCACAAAAGTGTCTATTATCGTCATTATCACCTGTTATTACTCAATTTAAAAAGGCACAGCTACAGGTGAAACGGTACGTATAGCACGTGGCTGTTAACACTGCTAATCGATGCATGAGGTGCACATACTGTATTAATGCTTACTCTTTAGTCACATTCTGTACAAATACATGTCTAAAACAATTGCTTTGCTTATTATAATGTTCAAAAGTTTAGGGCAGCTTTCTATATACCTGAAATGTGCAACGATGCCATACGGTCATCAAATTTCCTTTCGTGCAGTTTTATGTGAGTGCTGCTTCAAATGATGGCTGTGATGGTGATGGTTGCTTATAAGGTCAGGCATAAATCCCTTATTAATTCTTGTTTATCAAACAGATAATTCCTAATCAAAACTATGGTCTTCTTCTAGAAATTCAGTACAAAAAAAATCATCATTTATTTTGAATAACACTGATGAACATCAATAGATGTATTAATTCTATGTGAGATATGCCACCTAATCCCTACAACGATGGCATTGTTTCTTCACCCTGCAAATACAGCAGATGCCGTAATAAAGACTCCATAACTGTGCACTTAATAAATATGGTCAGTCATGCTTGTGGTCATGATAACTATGCCAGTTTCCAAGAGTGGTCTCCACAGTCTGTACTGGTAGAAAGAGGCCCAGTACCCAGCGGGAACCAAATACATCGCTCAAATTGGATCGCCATGTTCCTCGGCTCTCCACTAGCTGCCCTTTCTGTAGCTGGCACCAGGTTTGTCCACGGGCCACAAGCAAGATTTGTTGGCAGCAGAAACCAGCACTCACCAAACCAATGCCTAACCATACATACAGCATGATGACCAGAAAGAACTGAAGGCCTGAGATGGCACCTAGATGAGAAGAGGGGAAAAAATTAAGGATTCTTCAGGCAATGGTTTGGGAGTAGATCTCTCCACATTGTGAGAAGATGCAAACAACTTACCGAGAAAGAAGTAACCTGTGGAGAGGGGCAAGAGTGTGAGGAAGGTCAAGGGGTTTTCAAAGGAGATGGAATACTCTACTGTGAGATAGGCCACTCCAAGCACCAGAGAGTATAGGCAGGTACAGGATGTGTAGATACTGAACATGATAAAGTAGCGCATGTTTCTGTTCCCTATGCAGTTTCCCGTGAAGAAACAATGGTGGTCCCGTTTTAGAATGACTTTCTTACACAGTTTGCAGAAGTGCCGGCCATTAAGGAGGTAGTGAGCGTCCACTCTGTCTGGACAGTCTGGTGAACAGACTGGAATAATGTTCTCATTGGCACTCTCTGCTGGGAACCATATAGTCATTGAGTAATTACCAAGTGCATTGAGCATAAAAAATAGTAAAACAGTAATGTGGAGCAGCATGATGGGACTCAGTGTAACATTTTGGCTTTGGAAAATTGTGGGGACGAAAAGGAAGAAATGGAGAACAACGGTGACTGCTGTGGCAGTATAGAAGTAGGCTGGTGCAATAGCATTGAGTAGTCGCAGTTTCAGCATCCTGACAATCATACCTGTGGTTAGATGAGATAACAGAATATTGATTACACAACAACAGTTAAATAATGTTGAGACTTTTTCTCAAAGTTTATTAACAGGTATGGTGATGCATTTGTCTCAGTTATTAAAGAACTCCCTAAAGCCACATCTGTAGTTTGTTCCGAAACACATATTAACTGCATTACATATCATGCTGCTGCCATTTTCTTTTCTTGTCATATTGACAGGGTCATATTTATATTTATTTATCTACCCTCTCACATGTTATATTCTTACTATCATCCTGTTGCACTCTTAGAAATAAAGGTACCACAGTCCAAGTTTTCCTTGTTGATGGAGTGTTACCATTGGGGGATGTTTATAATAATTTAAGGTATATAATTGGACCTTAAGGACCAATACATTAAAAGCTAATTAAAGGTACACCACATGCACTTTCCTAGCTAGGTGAATGATGCATGCTCCATTGATGGTACCACAATGACAAAACAAAGTACAATTTGGCACTTTATTTCTGAGAGTGTGTAACATTTAAACTTCCCCATAATGGATTAATAAAACATTCTTAATAATAATAATAATAATAATGAGAAAAAGAAGAAATACAAAAACTATGGGCTGGGAACATAATCAAATCAATTTCACACAAGAATGTTCAAGCAGTGGAGCTCTGCATTAGATTATAGCCTAATAGGTTGTTTTGGATTTTTCATAAGGACATGTCTTTTTCAGTTATTTTTGTTTCTCTTTGGCTGAAATCCTGTCACTGGGAATATATGGCAATCCTTCTGTCGCAGCCAAGAAAACAGGGTTATTTACGTTTAAATGGATCTGCACTGTACTTTCATCGTGCAGCACATCAGAACCTCTGAAATCCACAGGCTACACCTACTCCATTCGTTTTAATAGCTTCAACAGGACAACACACACATTGCGTATTATATAAGATTTCGTAAGGAGGACCATTCCTGGTCCATATAAGCTTTACCGTGTCTGATGATTACATCCGCTGAGCTGTGTTTTCAGTCTCGGAGCTCATGTCTCACGCGCGCATTAAACAGGGAAATAACTCATTCAGGGAAGGAAAAAAAAGGGGGGGGGGAAGAAAACCGGTTGCCAAGGCGATCTGCCATGCCATACCATATTTCCGTTGTGTGCAGATAGTGTAGCACCTCCTGTTGGTGTGGCAACCTTATCTGGAGGAAAACACCAAGCGGATGGGAGCAGGCAAGGACAATTAACCCCATCTGCCATCTGGGCTTTATAGCCACTATACATGCTTCCAAACCAGTTAGATCATTATAGGTCTCTATATACAGTCTATATGTTTCAGGGTGTACATATTCGTATACACATCTAGTAGGATGTAGGCTGTTTATTTGCATAGGCTGCAGTACACGTCCAAAACAGACGTGACTGAATATTAAGGGCGTCCCCATGTTCCGTGTTTTACTGCTAACGTTAATTCGTCAGATATTTGTCCCAAAGCCTATAAACCTATAAAGTCAAATATTGGACTATTCCCGAAGAAGACGAAGAGATTACAGTGGCGACCTACGCATTAGGGAAACAAATCACGTAGGTCCCTCAGTTTGTGAAAGTGGTGTCACTTTGCAGACGCTCCCTAAGCACATGGGCGCTCCCCTTGTTCCTCGGTGCTGATGCAGGCAGCCAGAAGCGTCTAACCGGACATCGCCTGCACTGCATGGCACACTGAGAAGGTGAGCCATGCTATTGTCTATAAGATGTTTTAAATTGCTCTGTAATACATGTAGAACCATTGTGAAGTGTGTTTTAATACGATTTCACACGAAGAAAACGAGGAAGCGTGTTTATTTATTTATTATAATGAAGTTGAACGGCTTTGAAAAGTGGGCGTATTGATTTATCACTTGTATTTGTATCGCATCTGCAGCACTTATATGTTATACATATGGTGAGATTAAAGGGTTCATAGCCATGAATAGAATTGTGCGTAGGCGCGCTGAATATCAATTCACTCATTCTATCAGTGAAGGAACATTTTTATATCCGTCGGTTTATTTACTACGTCTCAAGAGGTTTCTAGATCCTGCTTGAGTGTGGATTGGAAGGCTGTGCTGTGCAGAGAGACTGAGCTCTTTAAGGTGTATAGTGCCTGAGTGAAAAGTTGAATGTCCTCAGAGAACTTGTGGTTTGTCAGCTGACACTTCAGCAGACAAATTGCTCTGGTGTGTCATGATTAACAGTGACTTCAACATCCATCTTCTCTGATGTGTAGGCCTGTGGTGAGGGCTATACACACATTACTCCAGCACCAGCAGCCTATAAATGAATCTTCGGGCACAAAAGCTCCTCCTTCAACTTGCATAATAAATCTCTCATGAATAAATCTCTCATAAACTATTTGTTTTCCTTGTCATACAGCAGGGTGTCCCAAAAGTCTCCATACACAGAAGCAATTAGCACATACATAGGAGAAATTTTTAGCAAAATATCTTCCAAATTTTTTTCGTTTATTAGTTTATGTTAATTTTTTGTGGATAAGAGTTATTTTTTTTTTTAAATTAGATAGCCTTTAAGAATGCCTTTGACAAAAGGAGAACATACTGAAATCATTCTCTTGGCTTGATCGGGAAGTTGTCGCAGGATTGTGATGGACATGCAATTACATGCATGGCAGCAGATGTGTTAACACAAGTTCATCATGAGTGGGAGATATTTTGTTAATGAAGTTACATTGTGCTAGAAAGTGTTAATTTCCCCTATGTATGGAATGACACCCTGTATACCTTTTGTAGTAATGGGAGAAACAAACTGCATTATTTGGCATATTCGTGATATGTGGCAACTTACTAACCAATTACACACTTCATCTGCTGGAAAAAGTATTCTAGTAATGCTATAGTAAGCCTCTGTGGCATTTGTGCTTTTTGTTTTCTAAGTCTCTTTTGTCAAATGCCAGAGTTGGGGTTTAGACTGAATCTCAGTGAAAGCTATGAATGGGTGACATTTGCAGTCTTTATCATATACAAAGCTCGTCCACTTGGCAAAGATAAGCACATTCACAATCATTAAAGCTTATTCATTTAGGCGTAAGGGAACATTCCTTTAACCTAGAGAACACTGGTTGCGCTATATGTCAACCATGCAGAGAGGAGAATGTGACCCGGGTTGACATTTACTGCCGTGTCTGATCAAGGTGTCTGTAAAAGGCTTGAATACTGTTTAAAATGTCATTTCTCTAACGTCAGAATGTTCATAGTAGCCTATAATTGGACTGTCATGAATAAAGGATCAGAATGCACACCTGCTATGCTCAGTACTTAGCTCTTCAGCTCAGTATAATGCTTTTCTCATAAAGACTGGAGAAATGCGAGTGCAGGCCTTAAAATTCGTTTAGCATTTCAGTTACATCTCAAGAATGCAGGGAAAGCTTGGCATCAATTTGCGCTGCCTTTGGTATGAGCATACACCTGCATTTTTAGTGGTTCTTCCTGATTTAGGCAATTTATATATATATATATATATATATATATATATATATATATATATATATATATATATATAGAGACACAAAAAAAAATAGACTGAGATATATTTAAAAAATATA
>CM074954.1:13837445-13848866 GCA_037577455.1 Pangasius macronema | reverse complement strand
AGTTTTTACAGTCCATCACATCCAGTCTAGCTTAATTAGGCTTGTCTAAGTCTACTAGCAGCTCAGACAGTCAAGGCTTCTTTAGGTTCACTGACAATAGAGGCTGTCTGAGGGAAGGGTTTCTTTCATTCTGAGCAACAGCACTGAATTCCTGTGCAAAGTGACACTTTAATAATATTGGGTCAGGTTTCATCTCAAAGAGGCTTTCGCCTCATCTGCCATTTGCCATGCCTCCAAACTTCCACTTGGTCCTACAAGTGGGTTCTGAGAGTGCTCTATTTTCAGTTAGCCCAGAAACCTGATGCTCCAACAGGGAAAATGTCAGACATGTAGGAGAGGGAATCACACTTCATGTGAGGACACTCTCTTTTTGCTAACCCAGTTTTTGAGTATTAGTAGCACATAGTTTCAGAGGGGCTCAGCACTAAAATTTATAGAGAATTTTGTAAAACTGGAAAGGTTTACTTTGGTGCAGTACCGTTTCTTGTTTTAAGTAGCAAAGGAGTTGTTTGGGGCCCATAGACCACCAGGGGTCCGCATGATTTTTAGACTCATATGTGAAAAATCACACTTTACTATCATTTGGCGAAAATCTTTATGTATCAGGTCGTCACAGGGGGCCCCCTTGTGGTGTGAAGAGAATCTTTGATTTATGTAACTAAATTAGGTAAGTTACATAACTCACATTAGGTCACAAAGAAGCAGCGATCATGAAGACCTGTAAGAAAGTAACACTAATTTATTGGATTTAGTTCGTTTGTATGCTTTTTTGCTTCCACTTGTTGATGGAATTTAAATGGAAGAAGTTTGTGGTTAACTAGCAAGCTAGCTAGTACGTGGAGTAAGAAGTGTTGGGTTAGCACACACTAAGTTGACAGCATTAGACTGTTAACTTTAAAGATAATTACTTCTCCAGGTGTTCTTTTCCAAACTGTAGCAACTCAGATGATCACAACCTGAAGAATGATTTCAATCCTGTCACCATGCTAAGTAGTCTAATGGTGTAATGATCATTTTTAAGGTTATATAAGGAAATAGCTTTGGCCTTCATTAGCATTAGCAATTGAATTTTCCCATTTTCTCCCTAATTTAGTCTTTGTCAATTCCCACCCACCAGCCAGCACTCACTTATCATAAGACAGCCTTCACCCTCCCCAGTTGGTAGTGATCACACGTTTCCTCAGAGATATTTGAAGCCAGATAGCACATCTTTTCGAATTGTTGCTTATGTTGCATCAGGGTAGCATAACACACCCGGAGGAAAGAGTTATCGGCTATCAGTGTAAAGTATTGTCACACAGAGCGTAATTTACAGGCAGTTGCTAAGACACGTTCCTTTGCATTTTAAGCATGTCACTAGCTCTACATATCACTTTGCTTAAACACAAAACCCTCATAACTAGCAATACAATGTCTCTTTTCATTTGGGAAATTGTCTCCAATATGTTCCCTTGTTCAGCATGGAAGAAAATGTTCAAATGTGGAGACTCCTTTAGAATCAGCAGCTGAATATTATACAAACCTAACCCACTTTTCTTTGCAGTCACAGAACCTAACAAGATACAAGAGTACAGCATCAACAATGATCCACAAATAACACTGTTAACTCTACTTAGCTGGATAGACCATTTTTGACCTTCTCAAACTGTCACTGATGACAAAAGACTACACAAGAGTTTTTAATACATCTTTGGCAGTCAGTGTAGTCCTTTCTAGTTGCTTTTTTCTTCTTGTCCTACTTCAGACATAATCTGATTGCTCAGTGTATTTCTTCTTACTGGATGGGCCACCCATCCAGATTTTTTGTTTTGTTTTTTGTTTTTTAATCACCTGACAATAAGAATGATTGTCTGTCATATCTAAAATATTTTTAAGTTCCCCTTTCAGGCAATCACTTGTATAAATATTGTTCAGAGAAAGCCTGATGGATTCGGGATACGTGATTGGTGATCATTTGAGCACAGCAGTGATGTTCCACAAGTGAACAGCTGTGAAAGGATTTCTGCTTGGGGTTTGACCTCAGCTGCTGTCAGTGCTTCATTGTTTTTAATATATTCGAAATTCTATTTGTTTTTCTCGTTCCTCATCAGAAACCCAGGTGCAAACAGCACTAAGCCTGTTCAGCTGTTCATCACAGCCCTGGAGCATTACACTGTGCTGTGTATACTTCACTGAGATACAGTTCTGTATCCAAATCAGAATCAAGACCTCCCTGCCACTAAATTGTGATTTCCTCTAAAAATCAGATAGTTCAGTGTGATGTTCAGTAGAATGTTGAACTGCTGCAATCTGAAGGAATGTTTTCCGTCCCGGTGTAAAATTTCAATTATAATACATGAACTTTGAATGAACATATGCGACCAAAAAAATCATTGACATGAGGAAATGTAAGACTGTAGGAAATACTGCTGCACTGGAGAAACCATCTTACTAATGAAGGCCAGCATGGAGATGATCTTGCCTTTGTGTTAACTAAAGTTGTCTGAGAGCGTTATACAGTGCAATAACACATTCATTTTTGATTGGAGTCGATCTGATTCCATTGTCTGAACATACTGCAAAAGCATCAATCAATTATTAGATTGAAAAAGTGAAAAGCAAAAATTGGAAAATAAAATTCCCCAGCATTATAAATTTACTGTACATGTATGTATGTGAAATAAGTAAAGAATAGCACACACTAGGGCATGCTGTTTTTGGAAAATGATCAGTGAAGGTGTGGCGAGATATAGCCTGGCACAAAAGAATTCCTCTTATAGCACAGCAAACGATTCAAGATTTTGTTAAGTAAAGAATAGTATGTTAAGCTATTTTTGGAAAATAAATCAGTTTGAATACATTTAATGTTTAGGTAAATTTAATGTCCATGAAACAACTTCCTGTTATCACTTACATCATAGCAACTGTAAACTGTAAACTCACCAGAGAATCCAGAAATCTTACTGACTGTTACAAAATACTGACACCCGACACGCCTTCAATAAATAAATAAATAAATGCTGAAAGCGTCGCATTTTCTACGTTTTCTTTGTTAAATATCATGTTGTTAATCGGTTTATTATTAGTCTTAGATTATATGCATGTTTTTGCCCTGTGAAATTAGAGTGAATTCTTAATATAGAAGCCATAATATATAATAACAGAAGTATTACTTATATTATTATAATATTATAGGATATAATAATTAATATAATGTAACTGCCTTACAGCCATAACTATTGTCAGAGCTGCTCATTTAGACAATTAATCAACACCTTCTGACCGGTCAAAATCTAGAATCAGATTCAATCAAAGAATTCACTAGTGCTGTTGTATAAAGAGCAAACTATTACTTATTAAATTAACTAATAAGGTCCTGTTAGTTAAGAAAGCTATGCAGGCAATTAAACCAATGTAGATTTGTTTTGTGTTTGTTTTGTGTGTGTGTGTGTGTGTGTGTGTGTGTGTGTGTGTGTGTGTGTGTGTGTGCGTGTGTGTTAGGGAGAGTAGTAGAGTCTACTTACAGAATTGCTGACTCATGGTTGTCTGTGGCAGATTTGTGTTGGCTGTCTCTTGGATATTGTAACAGGGCACAAAGAACAAGCCACTAGAACAGCTTCAGTGCTCCTTGACATAGATACTGTGCTGAAGGAATGAACACCATTTTTCCCAAAGAAATTACCTCAGTTAGTGTTTTGATGATGGTGATAGAGAGCACTGTCTAACGCAGTCCAAAATCTCCCATAGCTGCTCAACCGGGTTGAGATCTTGTGACTCTGATGGCCATAGGATATGATTTAAATAAGCCCTGTGGATGGGGGTACTGTCATCCAGAAAGAGAGCACTCCCATCAGGAAAGAAATGTCTCATCAGAGTGCAAAGGTGATCAGTCAGAACAGCTTTGTATTGATTTGCAGTGATGCTTCCCTCTAAGGGGACAAGTGGACCCAAAACATGCCAGAAAAATGCCTCACGCTGCATAACAGAGCCACTAGCTTTCCCTTGCATTTGTGAGCTGTCTATAATTATCTCATGCCGCCTCATTTTATCTCATTTTGTAACATCAGTGAGCTGATGAATGTGTTTATAAAAGCTACTTGATTAATGTTATCATGAATGTCCCATAAGAGCCATCTGACTGACATTTCAAACAACACAAACGACAGCATTATTGCAGTGACTAAGAGAACCCTGTGTGGTTATCATGTGAACGTGCATGTGATCCCAACACGCCACACACCTCCTCTCCTCCTCTCCTTCTCTCCTTCTCTCTCTCTCTCTCTCTCTCTCTCTTGCTATTTCCCTCCCACCTTTTTTTTTCTGAAGGTAGTACAAATGCTCACCTTAAGCGTTGCTTATGGCCCCTCTGAGTCCTGGCTCAAGGCTCAGGTGCTATTTGGCTGCCTCTTGTTTGCTGCAGATATTATTGCTCATGCTTAAAAGGTTTTAGCTTAATCAGCTCTGCAGGTGAAATAATCTCAGAAATATATTGCCTCTACAGAACAAAAAACACAGTGCGGTTGTGTCTGTTTCACTTTGTAAAATAAAATATAGTATATAAATGATGTGCCTTAATGTGAAAGATTGTTTTTTTGTTTTGTTTTTTTTTGGTTTTTTTTCTGTGAAAATTAGTAAAAGGTGTAGTTTGTTTCTGTTTGTAATGTTTCTAGAAATACAGTATAATAACCATATGATTTATTCAATATCATATAATATCTATATCATATAATTTCAAAAAACAGAATATTGTGAATCTTGGTTTGTTTCTTCATTTCTGGCTTCTGTTTACATTTTTCTGTCCCAGAAATGAGCGCTGTAGGAACAGAACTGCTCAGCCATTTTTAAAAAGGCAACTCACAAGAAATATGTATTTTTTAGCAGGAGCCATGTCATTTAAGGCATATCAGTGTCTTCATTGGAATGTACCAAATTACTCTACACTTTTGTTGTTGTTGTTGTTGTTTAAAACACTTCATCGTATGTATTTAACAAAACTATTAATGATCAAATAACTAGCTCTCATTGATCAGTTGCTTTGAGAATCATTGTGCACAACTGACACAGAACAACATCAGGATCATTCCATTGACTCCTATCTGGTATTGATTTCTTTCCCTAGCGATGCTTTGACAGTCTGCAGGCTTACTGAGACCCAGACTATTCTCATGGCGGTGTATTCCAATTCCTTGGGGACGACGAGTCCTGCGCTTGAGCCATGGTCCACAGCGTCAGTGGATCGGGATGTCCTGCATTTGCAGGGCTCTGTGGCTGAGGAGAATAGCACTGCGGAGAGATGTTACCTCTCACACTCTCACAGCAGTGTGCTTCAGGGGCTGCCCTTCGGTGGAGTACCCACTGTCCTCGCTATCAACCTCGTCCTCTGGCTGGTACAGTATTTCTTGCTCTGCTTCTGTTTATAAACAAGCAACAGGCTCCATATTGGTTTCACAGACCTGCAGAAGGTCATTAGTTTTTTTCATTGCTTTAGCTTCCATACAAAAAGGCTTAAATCTAGAACCATAAAGGATTCATCAGTCCATCAGGGTCTATGCAGAAAACTACGACAGAGTGTTCTGGATTATTGCAGGTATAGCCCCATATGAGTTATGCTTATAACAGGTTGATTAACCAAATGAAGGCAGAACGTATTTGGTCAGTGTCAGTGGAAATATTTTATGCAGGTTCAAATTACAGGCTTGGTTACTAAAAAGCAAGATCTGTAGCTGTGTTCTTGTTGTCTAGTCATTGATTGCATTCCTGTTGGAGTCATTACATGAACAGTGTGCATACTGACCTTACTCCCTGTCAGTTTCCAAGACAACCACTCACCTCCTCTCTCTCTTCCTAAAAGAAATGGCTAATTATTACTACAGCATACGGGCCTAGAGGAGCACAGGAGGCCTTTATGCAAGAAACACTTTGTTCCCTCTTCCTACAACACTGTATATTTATGTATATGCACAATTGCCAGTTTGTTTTTAATTCAGGGATTTGCACAAAGGAAGAAACTTGAGGCAGTACACGAGTTTAAGTATCTAAAGGTTATAATAGACTCACAGCTCTCAGTTAAAACATGTAAACAAGAAAACTGTGGATACTGTGAAATATAAATAGGCAAATTTAATCATTTTTAGAGATAATTTGACTATACAATTAGCAAAGTTGTATATGCACACTATGAGTATTATCAAAACAGTTGGCTACAGGCCTATAGGATTACTCTTACTACTCCTATTGAGACAGCATATAAACACATTTTAAAGGTTTGACATGAAAAATCAAATAAACAGCATCTATGCAACATTTTATCTACGTATGGATTTGTAAACTGGGAAAATATAATGAAATTCTCACATGTAGTATTAGTTTTTGTTATGGTCTTGCTCCTTTAGTGCTGAGAAAAATTGTATATTAAATCACAAACAGGTCAGCTGAGGCTGTCATTCGACCTGAGGTGATTGTGCAGTACCATTAATGAAGAGTTTTTTTTGTTGATTGCTATATGATGTCGTCAAATAATAATGCTTTTTCACATATACATGGCATAAACATAGTATAATATGGATCTGTCTGATCTTTTCATGCTGAATGCTGCAGTTCCTCTTGCTGGTGTTCTCCTGTGTGAGGAAGGCTGCATGGGATTATGGGCGTCTGGCTCTGCTCATGGAGAATGACAGGTACATCAACCTCCACTGAGAACACTCTGTCACATCCTCTACTAAAAAGATGCAGTTTGATAATGATAAGGTCTTCAGAGAGTGCAACATTCTGGCCAGCTATCCTACATATTTATGCACATCTAAACAGGCAGATGGACACACACAAAAAAAATACACATATGCCCAATGGTAAATATTTAGTATGAATAGCAAAAAAGAAGTTTGACCTCTCTGTTGTATTGTGTATTCGTACCATCCTAAAAAAAATTGCGAATATCGTGAAAAAGATTTTCAATTATAACATTTTGAAGGCAGACTCCTCACCCCCAACTACTTTTCTTGTAGAATCTACACATTCAATATCACATGATCATATGATAATTGCAAGGATTAGTCATATATTACACAGTTTAAAGCACACTGTTACAGCATACAGTAATACAGCATGCCTGTGGCCCTCACAGTGCTCCTTCACTTTTGGTGAATATGGGTGAGATACTGGCACCATCTTGTGGAGAATGTGCATGTTACTACCGATGGCAAGCATTTCTCAAGTGAAGTGAAGTGAAGTGACTTTCTGGCCAAGTGTAGTGACCCATACTCGGAATTTGTGCTCTGCATTTAACCCATCCAANGCTGGTCATTCACTCCCCCCACCTACAATCCCTGCCGGACCTGAGACTCGAACCCACGACCTTCAGGTTCACCTTCGTGTTACAAGTCCGACTCTCAGACCATTAGGCCACGACTGCCCCCCAATTGAGGATTAAGGGCCTTGCTCAAGGGCGACAGCTTGGTGGTGTTGGGATTTGAACTCTCAACCTTCTGATCAGGAGGCCAATGTCTTAACCACTGAGCTACCACTGCCCCATGAAGGTTCTGTTTTCAAGTACCATAAAAAATCTACATAGTTATAATTTAAATTTCCTTATATCCCAGACACAGCAAGGTCATATCTTCTTTTCATATATGCAGTCCATCTTACGAGTTAAACCAACAATATTAAATACTAAAATTACTGACTGTAGCCCATTTTGCTGTTGCTATGCACGTTTTGCACATGTTGGTCAACATCGCACTAATTTACTATATCTCATTGGCTCTTGTTTTTATTGTACATTATACTACATTTGACAGCATAGAAAAAAACATGTCTTGCTTCTTCAGTCTGCATTTTCTTTCCCTTCATTCTTCTTGCATTTATGAACAAGTGCTAAGTGCTGTGTAAAGGCAGGGGTGTGGACGCTGCTGAAAAATCCCATCTTGGATGCTTCTACTCAAGAAAAACCTGCCAACCTCAGAGGCTTGAACTGCACAAAGATGATTTGCATGGAGCCTAGAAAAATTAACTTAAGCAGCTACGTAATTTGTCTCTGAATACTTGCAACTTTCCCTGTGTAAATAGTGGCATAACCTTTGGACTTGCTTACTCTGAATATGGCGAGATGATAAAGATATGGGAATATCGTTCTCACTACAGCACTGACACTGATGGGACAGTGTGTGTGTGTGGTGCTGATACGAGTGAATTAGGCACTGTAGAGTTGGTAGGGTTTGTCAACACGATGTACACTTACATGCCACTTTATTAGGCACATCTATCTTGATTGGTGAAGATTGTAGGTCTACAGTACTGTGAAAAAGTCTTAGGCACCCTTTTTTTTAGTACAAACGTTGTTATAGATTTTTATTTTATGACTTCTACATTGTTGATTCAGTACAAAAACATTTTAGAATTCCAAACATTAGTTTTCCAGCACAAAATTAAATGTTACAGAAAAATGTTTGTATATCAGTAAAGAAAGCAGCATATTAGAGACCACTTTTCAGACAGAAAACATAATGAAGGCTGCGGAGTTTTGCTGCAAAAATAAGAAGCAACTGCGACAGTCAAAGTCTCCAGAAGAACTGTGGCTGGTTCTGCAAGATGCTCTGTAAAACTTACAGCTCATTTCCTTATAAAACTGCACAAATTGTACCTGAGACTACTATTTTTTTAAAAGTGAAGGATCGCCACACCAAATATTGACTTTGTTACATGTATTACTGTTTACTGCTCTTTATAGTATTTTTTTTTTAAATGTAGAAACATTTAGTTTCATTATTTTTGAAGGCATCTTTGCTCTACTGCATTTCTTTGCATGTGCCTAAGGCTTTTGCACAGTAATGTGCAAATATATATATATATAGTCTTCTATCCCTTCTTCAGTGGCAGTTTCTGATCTGCTTTTGGCTGGATATTTTTGGTTATGGACTATTTACAACTATTGTTGCACAAAATAATAAAAGTTTATATTTATTTCAGTACCTGAACAGTACTAGTAAGTCTTTAGATAATTAGGCTAACAATATGTTTGCCTAAAACACTGAGACTTAATCTCTCATTTTCTGACTCTTTAAGAATTCTAAAATTCTGCCTTTTATAAGGCGAGCCAGTGGGAAAAACATCATTACTATTTCAGGGCCAATAGCATATCTAAAACAAAGGTAAAGAGGTTTATTCATTAAAGTATGTGAGCTTATGCTAACACAAACAATCAACATATACACAAATAAACGTACAACATTTATATAGCCCTATGTGCAGGTGACATACACTGAGACTGCATATCATATTATGCTGCTTAGATTGCAACTGTGTTTCGTCACTCTGCTGGGTTAGTCATCATGGCTCTCCTCAGTAAATTTACTGTAAAGTCTCCTCACACCCCTTTGTTTAATGATAAAAGCTTTGATGTGGTAAAGTTTACATGCTCTGGTAATTCATGGTACTTTTTGGGGAATGTAGTTTAGGTTAGAGTTTCATGGATGATAATGCACTCACACTCAAAAAACATGAAAACTACAATTTCAACAGAAACACTACATTTGTTGATACAATTCCTTTGTGTTTTTCTTAGCCTAACATCACTTTTCTATGGAGAGCAAAGTGAGAAAGAAAAGTCTCCTTCTGAAACCAGTCCCTCAGACTCTGAGACCAAAGATATGGTGAGAGAACACACACACACACACACACACACACATAGACCATAGAGAAAAACTGTAGAGAAAGTGATTCACTTCCATATCATACTTTAAACCATTTATTTTTGTTAACTAAATAAAACTGAGCACATAATAGCAGGCTGGTTTTTAATTAAGTGTAGTGAAATAGCAGTATGAGCTGAGGAGCCATCACATGGGTCCTCTGTTAAAAAAGGCACACTTTAAAGCTTTGTGTGTTTGCCTATGTGCTACACACGTCTGTCACATTATGACTATGACTCACCTTTTCCGTATCTGAGGACACTCTGCCCCCTGGATTACTTATTACATGATGGTTCAGCACAGACTCATCAACATTATGTGTTTTTATATAGTTCTTTCTGGGTTCTCTTATAGCACAAATGGTTCTGACAGATGCTCAGCTACCCAGACATTCTCTTTTCTCACTTTTATTTGTCCTAGACCTTTTTATGTACTCGTTGTCTTCTCTTCCTTGTCTTTATAGGGCTTCTGCTCCTGGCTCACATCTCTCTACCACATGAAGTAAGTGTGCACTGGCTGGTGGTAATGACATCACTCAGCGCTTGGCTCACTTGCGTTATATCTCATTAAGCAGGGAAAACAAACGCTGGCCTACGACCTGCCACTCACTCTCACAGCTTGGCATGCTCCTTAAAGCGGCCACTTCCTCTGTTCCCATGGTTTCCAGGATGACATTTGTGCGGTCAGGTTGGCACACTAGCGCCTTATTTAGCCGACTGCATTAGAACCATCTAGAGCTTCTAGATGGTGGTCCTGTCAGCAGGAGACTGGGAGGCCATACTGTGTGTGGGGCGAGGCTCAGGGTGTGTGCTCATGTGTGCACGCATGTCTTTACATCTGTTTATTATCTTATATAATCATGTGTCTTGTTTGGTTTATACAATTAAAAGAAAAGCCCTCAAACACACACACGCTATACTGTAGGTCATACACATTTGGAGTGTATTTAGTGAGAGTTTCTCTCATTCATGCTCTCATCATCTATGTACAACTGTGACGATGTTGGCTTTTCTTTGCTCTCTGCAGGGACGAAGAGATCCGTAGTAAGTGTGGCATTGATGCAGTTACATACCTGGCATTTCAGCGCCACATCATCCTTCTCATGGCTGTAGTGTGTCTGCTCTCACTGAGTGTTATCCTGCCTGTCAACCTCTCTGGGAGCCTCCTGGGTAATCTCAGCTCACCTAGAAACTCCTTTACTGTTTTACTTTAGAGCTCCAACACCATAAATACCCCATGACAACAGCCATAACATTTTTACTGTCTACAATAATCGTGTTGAGATGTTGCACCAGTAAAAGTGCTTTCTTCTGTAATCTATTTGTCAGCCCTATCATAAAGTGCCTACAAACTGGATAAATTTGTTCTGCTCTTGTCATACATCCGGTATATATATAGCCATGAAATGATTCAATATACTGTAGAGAGTAAAAACAGCATGCATGCCACGTACCTACATTTTCTTTCTCTTCAAATAAACATATACAGTCAGGTCTGGAAGTATTTGGACAATGATGGAGTTTTTGTGATTTTGCCTTTATACACCACCACAATGAATTTGAAATAAAACGATCAAGATGTGATTGAAGTGTAGACTTTCAGCTTTATTTTAAGAGGTTCCACAGACATGTGGCATATACCACTTAGGAATTACAGCCATTTTTAACAAAGTACCTCCTTTTTCAGGGGCTTAAAGGTATTTGGACAAAGTGACATAATTGTAAATATAACCATAATTTTAATACTTGGATGAAAA
>CM074954.1:13792861-13837345 GCA_037577455.1 Pangasius macronema | reverse complement strand
GTTTTTTTGTCTCTTGCTCCTTTTTCTTCTTTTGACATTTTGAAGTAGTTCTTACAACCTGGTTATGATCCACCAGCGCGAAATGCGAATACTTGGAATGTTTTCCCCCATCTTAAGATTTTGTTCAGGAGTGTATAAGGATCAAACTTTCATAATATAACTTACTATTATGTTTCTTTCAGTAGTTTCTCCTAGGGTTGTACTATGATGAATTACTTGCTAGAAATGGTTTGGAAATAATCTGGAAACTTTAGGAGGTTTCACTTATACCCAGACATTAGCGGATGAGCCCAAAGGGCTTGTTTGGACCACCCCATAGTGTTTGCAGATGGTTTGAGTGGCAACTGGGGGTTAGAGAAGCCAAGCAAAACACGGGATGTCATGGGAAAGGCCCTGACTCTCCTCACCCCAAGAAAAGCATTGTGAAAAGCAGCCTCCCGTACTCACACACCCGCGTTCACATAGCCGAACTTTCCTCCACCAGAATGGGCTATGATACATTTAATGTTGATCCATTTAAAGTAAAGAGAGAGTAAGATTTAAAACTAGAATATGAGGTACAAAGTTTGAACATGCCCTAACTTTTTTTTTAGAGCTATTGCAGTCAAAGTCAAAAATTTTGTTTCTAAATGTTTGTGTGCATTGTCAGCACGGAGAAATGTGGGGAAAATGTTGACCTTTCCATGGCATTCTAACTGGCTTTGTATTGAAAGGGATTTCAAAATGTAGTCATATACAATAAGTCTGGACAGTGGTGGCTCAGTGGTTAAGGTTCTGAACTAGTGATTGGAAGATTGAATACTCAAATCCCAGGACAGCCGGGAAGCCAAGCCTCAACCCTCAATTGCTTGGATTGCTTCCTCTTCTGTGGATTAAACTGTCTGCCAAGTGAATAAATGTAAATGTAAATCTGTACATACAGAGAAGCTTTTCTCAGACCTGGGTCAAGAAAATGCTCCTAAACTGACAGATTATTTACTGTCACATAAAATACAGCAGAACACTGCATGGGCACTATGTTTTTATGTTGTCAGTAAGCTATAGCTGATGCTTTCATTTGAGATATTATGAATAAGAATATATTAGTGCACATTGAGACCTTAGATTTCAGTATTATTGTATGTATGGTCTTTTTAAATGATTACCTTTTTTTTTGGCTCTTTCAGAGGAAAGCTCTAAGAATTTTGGTCGGACAACTGTGGCTAATATAGCAGCACAGTAAGTTATCATTTGTCTTTATTTGAACATATGAATTACTGTCATATTATGTGGCAAATTTTGGTTTAGTATATACAACGACCAATATTGGTCAGGAGGGAGAAATGGTGTCCTTGTCAAAAAACACCTATGTGTCGATCTTTGCACTACTGTACTTTGTAATTACTGTACTCTGCATGGTCCACCACTCCTCACAGTTGGAATACAAAGAGGATGAGAAGGTTAGTATGGCCCACAGTGACACACACACACACACACACACACACACACACACACACACACACACACACACACACACACACACACACAAAAACCCAGTGTGGTCTTTTTCTGTTGCAGCCCATTTGCCTCAAGGTTCAAGCACAAAATGTTGCGCATTCTGAAATCCTTTTCTCACCATGGTTGTAAAGAGTGGTTATTTGAGTTACCATAGCCTTCCTGTCAGCTCACCCAGTCTGGCAGGAGTACAGGTGCAGTAATAAAGTGGTTGGTGATTATATAGAGGTTTGTTTCTTTCCATTTGTTGTCCTTACAGGTGGCCAGAACTTTAATGATCACCAACATTCCCAGAGAGATTTCTGACCCCGGCCTGATTACCAAACACCTCCAGTGAGTAATGAAAAGAGCCACTCTGTTATCCTGCTAACTCCAGTCTTTCATTTGCATTTGCATGCTTAATGTTACTGGTCAACACAAAATTCGTTCGGGTTAAGTATATTGGATTTCTTTTCTATAACCCAACAGCGAAGCTTACCCGAGCTGTACAGTCATGGACATCTGCTTTTGTTTCAACGTCCAAAAGTTAATGAAGCTGGACTGTGAGAGGTAATTCATTTCCTCATTCCCATTCCACCCACAGCAAACCATTTAACATTCCCATATTGTGATTCAGGGGTTATGCACTCAAGAAAGTCGATTAAAGTCCACTTGACCTACATTGACTCTTGGATTGCAGTGTTAGGTTCAAAATGATTTTGTATGATAGTGCATATTATTCTCCTCTTCAAATCCTCATTTGTCTGGTGCTCTTGCAGGCGAAAAGCAATGAAGGGGAGGATGTATTTCACTACCAAATCACAGAAGGAAGGGAGGATCATGATAAAGACACACCCCTGTGCTCAGATCTTCTGCTGTGATTTATGTGGCTTTGAACAGGTACCATGTAATATAGTGATTTGAACATACATTGTGTTTATGACAGTAAACAATATAATAGCNAATTTGTTTCACTCCAGTGTTATTGCTATGTCATTGCACCTCCTCAAATTGGCCACTGGGGACCACTGCACACTAACTTCTCTTCTCTTCTCTTCTCTTCTCTTCTCTTCTCTTCTCTTCTCTTCTCCAGATCGATGCAGAGCAGTATTATAGTGAATTGGAGGAGAAGCTTACAGATGAGTTTAATGCAGAAAAGAATCGCATTACCATGAAGAGACTGGGCATTGCCTTTGTCACTTTCAGAGACGAGAGGATGACTGCAGTGTAAGCACTACATGATTGGTCATAGTATAGTAATATTGAAGTTGCTTGCTCTTTCGTAACACAAGATAGTTCTTTTAAAATTCTCACAGATATACATTGCAGAAAAAAAAGTTCTCATAGGAGGTTAAATGTACCTGTTGGATTTGTGTAGCATTGTGAAGGACTATAGGAGGGCACGTTGCCGTCGGAAACCGCAGCAGTCCAGCATCACTACAGTTGTGCATTCGCATCAGTGGGGTATCCGCTATGCCCCTGCCCCCAACGACATCATCTGGTATGTATACAGAGAATGAATGGCCATGTCAGCTCTCTTCTTTTTCATGTAAGGTGTAGTCAACGAATTTGGTGGAAGAAGGTATCTGTTTAGAACTTAAAAAGTTAAAACCAAACAAGTGTTTTTCTGTGTTCTCTGCAATTCCAAAACATATGGGCTAGAAAACCAGAATGAGAGGGCAAGCAGAAATGCTTCCTTGTTGTGATGGGTCGAATTTTGCTGGTCCATGTGTTTTTGTTTTTTCAGATTTCACCCTCTAAGTATATTTTATTGAAAGGGTCTGGAATAGAATGAACTTCACCACAGAAATGCTTCAATTAATTTGTTGTGTAATGGTATTTCCAATTAGCACAATACATTTAATATGCAGCATAGCAGGATTTAAAATATAATAATATGCTTGATTTACTCCTAGAAGGATCACAGCATGTAGTAGACTACGTTATATAAAATGTAAGCTGGTTGTGAACGTGTGTATATTTCTCATGAAGCCTCATGAACTCTGGTAGCAGTGTTCATTTCTGTTCTTTCCTCATTTAATATCATGCATTTCTTCCAAACACACTCTATTCCAGTCCAATTACTTTGATTAGAGAGAGTAAATTGAATTCATTTAATCTCCCCTTCTGCAAATCTGCCTGTTTGTCTGGACAGCCTCTGTGGCATCTCCTATCCCTCATATAATGTCTGTAAATATTGAATGTGTGAGTGTGTGTGTGTGTGTGTGTGTGTGTGTGTGTGTGTGTGTGTGTGTTGGGGGGGGAGTTTGGAGCTAGTGTCTGAGTTATATCAAAGATTCTTATTTAAGACATTCCTCAAATTGTTGACGTCCCACTGACTCCTGTTCTGTACTAATTGGAATTCCTGCATCATCAGGGGAAACATTTGGATAGAGAAAATTTAAAAAAAGAGCAATAAAATGCTGAGTGCTTTTTATGCTGGTTCTATGAATGTAAAAATGTAATTATTGGCTTGAAGTGTAGGTTTGCCCTGGGAGCTTTTTGTAGTCTTTTTTCTCAGCTATAAGGACCCTTGCTTATTAGACACAAGTACTAGAGTGGAAAACAGTACACATAATCCATTACAGTGTATTTTCTGCAGGGAGAACCTGTCAGTGAGTGGCTCTCGCTGGTGGCTTCGATGTGTCTTGCTTAATATCCTGCTCTTCCTCCTGTTGTTCTTCCTCACCACTCCTGCCATTATTGTCAACACTATGGACAAGTTCAATGTCACTCGGCCTATGGAAAGCCTCCGGGTCAGTGCCTACCACATCCCCTTTTCTCATGTACTGTTTTACTGTATGATTAATTATTGTAAAATGAAAAACTGATTTTTCTCACCACGTAAGGGATTTTAAACTCTCTGCTCTTTTCTACAGAGTCCGGTTATCACCCAGTTCTTCCCCACTTTGCTCCTATGGGCTTTCTCGGTTCTGCTCCCCTTCATTGTGTATTACTCCGCCTTCTTTGAATATCACTGGACCAGGTGTGGAGTAAACACGACTGGAATTCTAAAAGCTTCTCCCCCACCGCAGTTAACATTCACTAGCCTTAAAAAGACTACTAACAAGTGTTCAGTCTTAGCTCCAAAACACAATAATTACATCTGACTCAGGATGACTAAAACCATGCAGCATGGTGTAGAACCATCAAACAGAAACAAAACCACAAAGCTGAAGCCACTACTTACTGTTGCTATATGCATCCCACTTCACTGTTTTAGGATTACCCAAAGCTATTTTTGTAACATTATCACATTCAATCTTAATGAGTAGCTGTTTTTTTGTGCCTGTGGATGTCTGCTCATTGTGTTTTATACTGCAGTGACATATTCAGTGTGGTGCACAAACATATTACATAACAGCAGAGCAACCCCCACCCAACCTCCAAACCCACCATACACACGCATTCTCCTCTCCTGCTCTGTGTATGTCAATCAGTCGCTCTCTTAGCTAACCTCTTCAGTCTTGCTGTCATAGTGATAACAATAAGGGAATAATGAATGCGCAGTTGTGGTCTCTCTGGATCTGGATCGTATAATATTTTTCTGTCAGAATGGTGCATCTACATGAGCACTAGACGATGAAAGGAAGTGAAGAGTCTTTCAGGGGCATTTTTACACCCAAAAAATACTTTATACTTGTTTCCCATGGTTGTACTATAAATCAGGTTTTAGTCAAGTTGGGCAACAAAACAAAATTTGTTGAACAGACTGAAAATGGTTTCCTGTAGGAAATGAGAACAGCACAGATTACTCGGCTCAGGACGTAATCCACCTCCAGGAAGTAGCCCACCTGAGTATGGGAGCTATATATAGAGTGAAATTGACACAGTCAATACATTCTGTGCGGGTTACTTTCAAGGGTAGCTGAACTGCATCTTCAGGTCTTGTGAATAGTTAAAATAATACACGATACAGCTCAGGCTTATCAGAATAATCATGTGCTGTCATATTCCAGGTCCAGTGAGAATCAGGTCACCATGCACAAGTGCTTTCTACTGCTGGTCTTTATGGTCATCATTCTGCCTTCTCTTGGTCTGTCCAGGTACATTAATTATTAGCGATGCCACTGTATATCCAAAAATATAGCTATATCTACGAATATATTGGTATAAACCAATTTTTTTCTGTTCTCTAGTTTGGATTTTTTCTTCAGGTGGCTCTTTGACACTCGCTTCCTGGATCAGAAAGCTGTAAAGTTCCAGTGAGTTAGAGCTGCTTTTAATCGACATCTGATGTAACAGTTTAATTATAAGAATTTAAACAAGAGTGCATATTTCCCTATTTGTTTATTTTGGACCATTTCTTAGGTGTGTGTTCTTGCCTGATAATGGAGCTTTCTTTGTGAATTACGTCATCACATCAAGTCTGATTGGCACGGCAATGGAGCTGCTGCGGATTCCCTCACTACTGGTTTATTCGCTGCGTCTTTGTTTCGCAAAATCCAAAGCTGAGCGCATCCATGTTAAACGAGTGAGTAAGAGGGACTGCTCTATTCTTTTGTCGGCTCCAGATACATAATAATGTTTTTCTCTGTCAGGGAAGGTGCTATTATTCAAAGATGCTGATTGTGAGAATTATTGTGGGGTTTTTTCTGTAAAGTTCTGTCAGTGGAAACATGTTTACTTAGCAGACACTAAGGGCCTGATGTATTAAGTTGTTTGCACTTGTTTTCGGGTGTAATTAAGTCACATTTTGTGTGGAAAAAAGCCTCAGGTGTTATGTGTGAAACTGGTATACAGGTCTAAATGTGTAATTGAAGCACTGTGCACGTGGCAACACACAAAGCGTGCTTCTCTATTTCACACATATGCATTTAAAGGAAGGTTGCACAAAATAGGGTGGAGAAATGGGATCAGTGACAGATTATATACTCAGTTTGATGTACTTTGGGAAATTAGTAGCTGCCAGTTTTGCATGTTTTGCAAGTGATTTTTTTTTGTCTCCCAAAATTAGATGTAAATTATGTATGTTGTTCGCAGCAGTGTTGCCAAGCGCATGGTTTTCCCGCTGTACTACTTTTGAACTGTCAGCACGTTTGACGTGTTTTTTTAGTAATTCTCATAGATCGAATTTTTGTCTGTTATGTTTAATAATACAAGACCATTTTAGGGCTTTGGTGAAAAAAACTGTTCAGGGGAACTTTGTCTTTTAATACTGCTTGTCATTTGGGGCACATTTGTCACTTTAATACATTAATCAGGACTTTTTTGAGAGTTTATTTTTTTTGAGACTTTTTTTCACAAATTTTATAGAAGATGCAGTCTACCACAAGAAAACTGTAATATAATTTAATTGCATACCTTTATACATATTACTATTTTGTAGACTTACACTGCAGCCTTTTCACTAAAACAATTAGTAATCAAATGGCATATTGGTGATATTAATGATCTTCACACTGTTCATTTGATCTGACACAAGATCTGTTTAATAAGAACTTAATAAGAACCATTTATTATCATTTTATTTCCTTTGCAATTCTTCTTTAGTCCCGAGCTTTGTGACAGCGCTAAGGGTAGCCAAGGGTGGCTTTTAAAAGAAATATGTGCCTCATGCAGAACACATGTAGTAGGCATTCCCAGGTGCAGTTTGCATGATGAACTACAGCCTTAGTATATTCTTATTTAGTACATAGCGTTAGTAAAGCAACAAAATCTACAAACAAAATCTACGTAACACTCACGTAATTCAGCGTAAACGCGACGTGAGGACTATATCATGTATTGTACAGCTTGCAAGTCTGCTTGGCCGCTTTAATTCTTGTTCCTGCTATAGTTCTAAACCACAAACAGACTGACTAATAAGAACCACGTTCTGATACGCCTTATTAAACAAATTGTCGTTTAGAGAACAGGAGAACGTCTCAGTCCGGATACTCAAGGTCAAACCCAAAGAGTATGCCTGGACTATGTGCATATTCTCTGTTAGTATGACCTATAGCATTACCTGCCCCATCATCGTACCCTTTGGTGAGTTTGCAATATAGGTTTACTAGTGTACACTTTATACTGAGATTTTTTTTTAGCAATGTTGTTCTTATTTAACTTATCCCACTTTTCAAATACCATCTATGTAAATCTTTTCAATTCCTTGAAGAAATCGGTTTTCCTGCCTATTCTAGTTGAATTTTTCATCTGCTTTCTGTTCACCGAACACATTTGTGTCCTGCTTTTCTTTCCTTCCACCTTTTTTGATCCCATCTCTCTTTTCCAGTCTTTTTCTCCAATCCTCTTCCTCCTCCTGTGGTCAGTATCCTGCTTTTGCTATATATGTGTGTGTTCACGCTGCCTCGCTCCACTCCTATCCTCTGGTTCTCCTCCTCGGCAGAGTGTGTGCTGTGTGGGCGTCTGAGCCGTATCACTGACAGTATCTCAGTGTAACGCGAGGTGGCTGCGAGGTGTGAATACCACTCTAGTCTTCCAGACGCTCCGAGCCGTCTAGCCGAGAGCCAGACGCCCACTCCACACCTGTTCTGTCACCAGCACACATTATGACTGTTTATTTACTACGCCGCAGTCCACAATCATCATTTTCCCCCTTGATACTGAGGTCATATGGCATCTGCTTTCTACATCTGGGCTGTGCTGTTGGTTCGAACTGCACACCCAAGTAATATCATGTATTTGATGGGCATTCTTTATCCATCCAGCTATGATCTTTATGTCTCTGTGTGATAGTTTTCAATATTTCCTGTTATTTCATGAACAAGCATTGCTCATCTCCTGTGATAAAGGGAAAACTTTTTGCCATTTTAGTAATAGGAGTGNATCTACCTGTTTTAGGGTTGTTGTATCTGATTCTGAAGCACATGGTTGACCGCTATAACATCTACTATGCCTACATCCCCACCAAGCTGAGTCAGCACATCCACTCAGCTGCTATCAGGCAGGTGCTTGTGGCACCAATTCTCTGCATGTTCTGGCTCCTCTTCTTCTCTGTGCTGCGACTCGGTAAGATGCCAGTAAACAAAACACAATTCATAGTGTCTGTTCTTAATATTCTCATTAATTGACACATTCTCAACATTATTGTATATTTATATTTATTTACATTGTATAATAATTTCCCAGGCTGTTGATGATTTTGCAGGTAAATGAATCCGCTGAAAGGGGAAGAACTGTAAACTGTGTAATAGCCTCATTGTATAATTGGTGTGTTTTCAGGTCCAATGCGACCCATCACTCTGTTCACGTTCATCTCTGTACTTTTGTGTATCGTCTTCTCCATCTTTGGAATCTGTCTGAAAAAACTACAACCAGACAGATCAACAAGCTATCAGGTGAGCCATGGATTAGTGCAATGATATGTAATCTCCTTTTATTACTTTAGGGCTGAAGTACATTTTCATGTAATAAGTTTGTGATGAAATGTTATTAATTTATGATTCTAGTGCCTTTTGGGTTACATGCTGCATAACCTTCATGCATTACCCATTTTTCAGATGTCTGATACAACCACAGAAGGAGCCTACAGTGATATGGAGAGAGGCACTGCATCCACCATGACTACTGCTAATGTATCTGCTTATTCCATTTCATTCCTTGTATCCTAAAAACATCATCTGCCCTCCTTTGATTCTAGCTAAAGAAAATGTAATGACCACTTAATATAGCACTCATTAAATTTTGTGTCCACCTACTCACCACTTTCTCACTCAGACAAAGTCAGTCTGACACAGAAAACATTACTGCATAAGGTAAAAATGCCCAGTATCCTGAAAAGAGTAATATCATGTCTCTTTCTCTCCTCCTCTCTGCTCAGCTCTTCATAGCATCAGTCTTATTGGAACCAGAGTTGGGTCTGACACCCATGCCCTCTCCTGCCCACCAGAGTTATGGCACCATGGGCAACTGCGAGGCCTCGGTGCACGAGGAAGAGGGGGCAACTGGGAAAGATGTGGAGGAGACAGTTGAGACGGAGCTTGAGGACACACCAGGACCCGTCTGCTCCAGCTCTCTGATGGACAGCCCAGTGGACTACCAGTGACACCCACTCACCTCTACCAGCAAAATAAAAAGGCCCCTACCTCCCCTTAACCTGAGGCTGTTACTGAGGCACAATGCTGCATTTTTCCCCCTTTAGTTTCCCTTCATTTCTTTCAAACTATTTCAGGAGTGGATCTGGCACAATGTGTGGCCACTCAGTCTGTCTGCCTTTCTTTCGCAATCTTTCTTGCTCTATAGCCTTCTGTCTTCTTCTGTCCTCTTCTGTTTTTCTTGGGCCTTTCTGGAGGCTGATGGCGTCTGGCACCATTGCTGACGGAAGTATGGAAAACTGGACCCTGTGCTTTGGAGGAGCTTTTCCTTGGCTNCTTTGGTGTTTTTCTGTGCTTGTTCTATGTGGCTCCCAAAAACTTGACCCAGTGCACTTCTGTGTAGGCAGGATGTCAGTAAAATTGGACATGGGAAGGAATATATTTGTACTTGTTGCTAGTTGCTTATCACTCATCATGATTTTAAAATTATAATATAAGGCTGTTTTTACTTGCTGTTAGGGGTTTATCTAAAGGTGTACAGTATCACTTTTCATTGAAGAAATGTTGTGCTTTATTATTATTATTATTATTATTATTATTATTATTATTATTATTATTATTATTATTTGGGACAGTTAACTGTGTAATTTGGAGGTTTTGTAAGCATTTAATGTTTTTGTCTTTATCTTTTATTGAATCAAGAATGCAGAATCCATCTCCATCGATTTTTAACCTGCCTACTATAGCTATGTTTTTTTTTTCCTTAACTGCATAGTCATGTTCGTAGTCTGAAATGGAGCAAAAGCCACAATTATCCCTGCAGTGCAAATTATTGTA
Organism: Pangasius macronema; assembly: GCA_037577455.1. Taxonomy (NCBI): domain Eukaryota; kingdom Metazoa; phylum Chordata; class Actinopteri; order Siluriformes; family Pangasiidae; genus Pangasius; species Pangasius macronema. The sequence continues at coordinate 13,827,056 of CM074954.1, read as the reverse complement.
TTTAGCTAGGATAGGAGAAACACAGAGAATCAGTTGGATTAAATTACAAAATGAGTGAATTCTCTCAGCATTTGATTAATTAGCCATGACCTTTAAAGTAAGCTTGAAGAGTGAAGAAAAACATTATCAGACAGACATTGATATTAATAATGCATTCACGCATCAGGGCCCAGGGTCTCCAAAACTGCATGTCGTCCTAAAAACCACCTTTCTTACACATGATCTGCTCAGTCTGCAGCACTCTCAGTCTGGTGAAGTGTTGCCCCAGCTACTATAACACTCTGATGCTCTTTGTAAGTTTTGTACTATGTTCTTTGCTGCCAGTGGTTATATGACTGGTTGGGAAAGGGGTGGGAGGGTTTTCTTTGCCAAATTGAATGCAAACGGGTGTTTGTTTTGTGCTCTCTTGCTGTGCCTTGAAGAGAGATTTGAAAAACAAAATCTTTTTTTAAATGTCTGACAATCCAGCATGGCCTGTGATATGCTGCATGGACTGGTGACAACAGAGCAGGAGATTACAATGTGCCAAAATGTCCAGTACGTACTTCATTTACACTGTTGCATACACAGTGATTGCCTTAGCACTTAAGAAGGAAATCATAATTTCTGTCATAAAGCACAACATCCATCTTCACATCCACATTCATCTAGTTTTCTTCCTTTCTGCAGTCCTATTTAGATAAACAGTACACCACCCTGAGAGATGCAGACTGAATATTAATTTGATTTATTTGATAAATGTGTGCTGACTGTATTTACTAGCATCGAGTGTGTAGAATTTGTTTTGTTTACCCAGTGGAGGTTTGTGGGTTGTGAGGTTTCTATGTATGACAGGGAGCACATTGCAGGGCGAGCTGCTGTACCGTATTCCACTGTACCGTATCTCACTGCACTATAGCAGAAGACAATAAAATAAAACTGCAAACAACATGTCAATGGTGTGTTCTTTCACAGTTAGAAACTACTTTATAAATTTCTTTGTGCAGTCACATGATTGAGTGTTATTGGAATTTTAAGGTACCAGTGCCTGGTATGAATTAATGTTATAAATATGTTTTATACATGCCACTGGTGGATGGTATAAATGGGCTAGCATGGCTAAGCCCATACTTGTCTTTTGAATCTAAAAAGATACTCCCGAGTGGCGCAAGAGAAATGCATCTAGTCTGTCACCAGGAGATTGTTAGTTAGACAGCCATCTGTAGCTGAGAATGGAGCAAAGGAAGCAAAATTGGCCACACTCTCTGTGCGGGAGGGATGGTAACTCTCTCTCCAGACACATAGTGTCACTGTGATCGGTTAGTACCTGTAAACTCTCTAGTACATACGTCATCTCCTTTTGTACGTTCACGCGCATACACAGGGCAGAAGCAGGAATTAAACCCCCAACCCTGGAGGTACAAGGCAAATATAAGACACCATACTTCCCGCAGTTTGGCATCCACATTAGATTATTTGGTCTAACAAATCTTAAAGTAGCTTATTTTGGTCTTTTATGGAATCATGTGCAACAGCACCACTAATGGATTTAAGCAAAATATACAGAAGTGAGGCTGGGGTTGATTTCTTCCTGGCCCAGACTGTAGATTCATGCAGCCTATCAGTGACACAGATTATACAGTGTGAAATTCTAAGGATACAACTTGATGTAAACCCGACTATAAAAAGTCGGACGAAACAACTACGTAGATATTGTGTAGTAGTCGTCAGATTGGGAAGGCGCATGTGACATACTGTCATGGATAAAGTACAAGAAATAAACTGGATTTTATAGACTCTATCATTGTTTTTCCTCCAAAATACCTTTAGAGGAGAAACTAAAATCAGATAGATTATTACATAAATAAAAGCACAGATAACCATAAGTTTAGCAATACAGTATTTTGTTTTGACACAAAGGGTTACAAACTTTTCTGGCTATCATGTTTGGTATTGAGAGGAACCACAGCATGAAGCCTGTAGACCTTTATGGATTTGAAACAACAACAAAAAAAATAGAAATCTGTATGCAGCTGTCTGTTATACACACACATTATCAAACAGGGTGTAGTAAGAATAATTCGGTAGCTATTTGTACCATATATTACATAACAAGTTTCTTAATAGTTTCAATGTCGAGCTACTAACAGATTTTAGCAGTCACATCTAATATCATGACCAGCAGTGACTGCATGCCGCTGAATGTATATGAGAAGTTTTACACTTAAAATTTGCTAAAGATTATTTTAAAAATACAAAGTGGAGAAGTTCCATCTTCTTTGACCTCATTGGGGATCAAAGCTTTATGATTCAGTATATTAAAATGACAGAATTGTCAGAATTCGGATTATGTAATATAGACTACAGTAGATAAGGAAAGAGCAGCACTTTCTATTTATGATAGAAATACAAAACAACACTTATAAAAACATGTTTCAGAATGTTTAATTGTACATTATAGTGTGTTGATTCTTAGTATGTCCATACACCTTACATAAGAACCAGAAGTTATGGAGTGATGGAGACTAGATTCCCCAAACTATTCCATAAACTTGATATACTCCATAGTACTGATGTGACTGTGTAAATACCAGCAACAAATTGGGGGGAGAGTAAAATAATAAATCATATTTACCTGTATTCATATATTTCAATAAGTATCTTATTATTCAGTGACGACAGTACAGGTAATAGTAAAAGTATGTAGTTACCATAGTCTGTATGTTTTGAGTCTTTCAGGAGTCCTAGGAGTTTAATGTTTAATTTGTAATCACAAAATGAAAATGTGATAACTGGAAATTATGCTGTAGTTGCTTTGACATTTTAGCAGTTATTTCTAGGTTACCTCAATAATACCTTTTCCCACTCTGGCCTTAAGCATTGGGAGAGCAATCAAAGTCAAAATTGTTTGGCATGTGTTTCTTAGAACACTAAATGGCTGTTTTTAAATGAATGTCCTGCTGAGAAAGTTGAAACCTCAGAACTGCCAATTATGCTTTCACAGTACGTTATGTGCTGTTACCAACGAAGAAGCTAATATTATAGGATGGAGTGGTGAGCCGACTGAAACGTGCACTCAGAAGTTCTGCTTCACAGACTTGCTTCATGGCCTTTTATTCAGGATTTCTTCCTCTATAAATATGTGTTCCTTCATTTTTTTTAAACGGTCACCACAACAGTAGGTTACCATAAAAAGTACTTGAGACAAGTCATCTTCCAGAGTGGCAAGTGATGGAAATTTCCAAGAATATAAGGATAGAGTTGAGAAAAGACAAATGATTCCATGTGTTGGTCGTTGTTTACGGATACCTTTATATAAGTATTATTGTTAACCTCTTTACACTATGAATTAAATAACTGGTAAACTTGTTTGCTCATCATTTAAATGCCTTACTGGGTTATGTAAGAATTTGGCAGTTCTGCTTAATCTATTATTTTAATTTCTTACTCAGGTTTGTGACTGAAATGCAAATGCATATATATATTTTAAAGGTCTTTGAGGCAAAAGAATCAAGGAAAATGTAGCTGTATGTATTTCTATCCTTAATTCTTCATTTTATTGTCTGCTATATTAGTGCATAGTAATGTGGTTTTGTGCAAGCAGCTGAGCTTCTCCTAGTTACATTAATGAAGTAAGTGAAGAAATACTTTAATGATGTACTAGTAGAAGTATACTGGTAAGTTATTACTGAAAGGTAAAGTATTACATTATTAAACTGTTATATTTAAAAATATGAAAACTAAAACTAAATACTGTAGTCAATTTCATTTAAATGTACTAATAAAAGGTAAAAATAAATAAATTAGTTAATTAGTTAATTAAATATGGACAAATCACTAACCCGGGAGCTATTTCAGTTCTAGTCCAGTTTTTTTTTCTTTTTTTTTTTTACTCATAGTTGACCAGGAGCAAGTATCTTCAACAACCATGATATAAAAAAAACCTACTAAAACCTACTAATTAATTCACCTCCTCAAATGAATTAATCCGTTTAAACATAATGTGCTTCATGGTCATGTAACACAGTAACTATGCTGTGCTATGCTGTAACTATAACACAAGCTACCTCCTGCTGCGCTACACACCGAGGCAGTTGGCAATAAAATGACTTTGTTGGCAATAAAATGCTTTTACTAGTAGGCATATTAATTAGCATGTACAGACAACAGGCCATCTTTTCAGAATGTGAGAACAGCTCATTGCCGAAATATTGACCAATGACATACTGCCTTTTTGTCAAGAGCAAAAAACTATGTGCTACATGGATATATTGTTTCCCTTAGCCTATATAACTACAATTAACTATCTAACTAGAGGGCTATACGTTAACACATTACATTAGCTACCACTTTTTAACTTAGTCAATATGTGATTACATCAAAAATAAGACCCAGACAAAATAAGATAAGTAACAGGCAGTTGGGAGTTGACAGATACGCCATTCCAAATGCCATCCAAAGATACATTAATAACTCACTAGTTACATAGCTTGCTAGATGTCAGTGTAGATTAAACTTGCTAATCACATTCTCTAAGCAGACTGAAAACTATGTACTAAAAAGATGGTAGTGTTCATTTTGATAATTTACACATGCACACACACACACACACACACACACACACACACACACACACACACACACACATATACAGTGTGCAAGATGAACACAAAGGATGTATCATTAACTGCCCTTCCTTCCCACCCCCACCCCCCATAAACAAAATATTCATAGAGTGAGTATGGTGCAGCATGATTCCTGCTCCAGTGGGCCTCTGTTTGTGCTTGTTGTAGTTTTTGACCAGTAGGCGCAATAATAACTCCATCAAATTAGATGGAGCTCTGAGCATTATCTGCTCATCAGCTTATATCTGTCAAATAGCTTTTTTTTAATCAATTACCAGAAGAAGTAATTAGCATTTCAATGGGATTTAAAATGTATGGAGTTGTGAATAAGGACTTTATGAAGATTAATATTTGTTGAATGGCTGATATATGGATGGGCTCTGCCCCACCTGCCCCTGTTGATAAGCTGCCTCTGTGAGTACAAATAAGGACATAGGCCCTACTAAACATAGGGGTCACTAATTGCCTGTTGTTTTTCACCTATGTACAGTAAAAATGGTACTGAACCCTAGAGGGCAGTTCCATACTGCTTTGACTAACAATAAAGATGGTGGTTGTGTTGTGGCTATGACTATAGATTAAAGTAAATGATAACTACTTTGTTCTTACGTTTTAAAATGCACCCCTTAAGTACAGTAGTATGGAAGGACATTACTCACATAGGCGTTTTACTTTATCGCACCGCACACTCGCACTTAAATGGTCGAGTGCATTTCCGAGTTACTAGATATGTCTGTCGCCATTTAGTGAGTGAGTGCAAGAGTTCAGTGGCACCCAAATTTCCAGTTAGTGGGAGTGCTGCTAACTGAAAACCATTCAGGCCTTTAACGAGAGCCACTGATGTGGTTGTGCTTCTGCTTTACTTTACCACAGGCAAGAACTCGACATGCAGCAACCAGGGCTGTCGCTTTCATGAGAGCAGTTCAGTAAAGCCCAAGTCTTCATTTAAGTGTCATGCAAGTGTTAGGGAAGCGTGCGAGAAAGGCTAGAAATAGCCTAAACTGCATTACAGTGTTTAATGTGGAAGTTCATAAGCCTTCATGTGAGGCGTCTGATGTCCATCAGAACAGACCTACGTGCTCAGAAATAAGTTCTAAGTTCTACAAATTTTCATTCCTCAGCTGAATTACAATTCCCCAGTGGCTGCTGTGGTCCTGCTGCATGGCTCAAATGTGGCTGAGTTTATGCTGGTGCTCGGCTCTCTAATCTGTTCTGCTGGAGCTGTGTGTCTGCATACTAAACACTCAAGACTGAGTGTTGCATGCGTGCAACCTTATTAAGTAACTCTGCATGTGCGTGTGTGTGTGTCTGTGTCCTACTTTCAAATATTTAAAGTGGCTTTCAGAGAAAAACTAAAGAAAAATTACAGAAGGTGATACCTTGAATTATTATTATTATTATTATTATTATTATTATTATTATTATTATTATTATTATTAATGTTGTTGTTGTTATATTGTTGTTGTTGTTGTTACAACATGGTATGAAAATCATTCTTAATTAATGTATTATTAGTATTGTTAATTCACTTTCCCTTGCACATATTTAGATGCATAAGGAAATCCACCATCGCTCATATGATTCCTCAAACACACATGTATAGCATTCTTAAAGTGTCAGCATAGAAGGGGAAAAGAAATCTGCTTGACATTTTCCCTCAGTCTCCTAAGCAACCTTTCTGAACATGCAGCCTTTTAAAGGTGAAGTCCCAGTGGACCACACTGTGCAGCTTTCCCCATACGCTACACATAGAAAAGCCCTCAAACATCGTACTACTACCTGAAGGTTTCACAAAAAATGTAAGTATTTATAGCAAAAAAGCAGACACATACAGTGTAACCAAAATCATTATCGTTTGAAATAGTTATCTCTTGCACATGTCTTAGATTATAGTCTGGAATTGGTACTATAAGTTGATGGACATGTAAATAGTGTATTGGTGATGATAATAATAATAAAGATGATGTAATACAGTATTAGACTCCATTTCAGTTTAACCTCTGCTTATGGTACTCAACTCTGGAGTTTGTAGGGTAGATTCTTACTGTGTCGTGCAAAAAGAAAACCTGTGAAGAAATGAATACGTGGACATATAGGGTGTAGCCCCAACATTTTTTTAGTATTTGGTCATACATGGGCAGGTATGTTGTCTGCTGCACTGCGCTTGATAGACTTGAGATGACTGTGCACTGCATGGATGAAATCAGTAGAGAGATATAGATGAGAGGAGCTGGGGCCTTGGCAGCGGCTGTGTCACAGACGGGCATTCTCATTAGAAAGAGAGAACATTAACAGCACGGACCGTAAGGTGTCAGCAGCTCCGCTTCACTGTGGAAGGTGTTTGCATGAACCTATAGCATGCCATGCAGGATTGCACCGCTCTGGCACATCATTTTAAAAGTCTGCATGCACATTAAGTGGACTAGCACATTTGCTAGGTTCTACAAACTCATGTTACTTACTCTGTTGCTCATTCTCTCCTGTTAGTTACCATAATTGGTAAAGTATACATAGGACTGAGCATTAAGCAAACACTGAAACTGAGGGCTGCATTGCTGAGAGAGCCCTCGTAAAAACTTGTAATAAAACAGCTGCCTTCAACCCGAGTGTCATTATTTAGAACCATAGATCAGATAAGTCAGTATGCACTCCAGCTATGCCAGCCCTCCAATCCCAGTATGCCCTTCACTGGCGCCCTTCAGACTCTAAGAGAGAGTGTCAGTCTACAGAGATACAAAAACCCCACTTCAGACTCTCTCGTGCTCGGCATCGCAGGCGTTGCTATGGTAATTGCCAGTGCCCTGCTTCCAAAACATGCTGCAGACTTTCTAAAAATAATTATCCCTTGTCTGATTTGCTTCTTTTTATTACTGTCTCCTCCCTTTGCCCAAACATGTGGGGACAGATATAGCATGAGCATGTCTGGGCTATTATTATTATTATTATTATTATTATTATTATTATTATTATTATTATTATTAAATTAGAGACAACAAGTCCCTTTAACTAATATAACATACTTCAGCATTAATAAACTAATAAAAAATAAAGTTTAAATTGTTTAAATTTAAACTTTTACTAATATAAAAATTTAATTATATGTTTATTGTGCTGAATAGGCAAAATTCATTAATGAGGCTAAATGGTTGGTTCTGATATTTCAGTTAATTAATCATAGTAACATGATATAAATTTATGTGGACTTGTGTGGAATTACGGCTGGAATAAACATCAACATAAACATTCATGCAGGTGTGTTTAGTTAATACTTCAACAATCAATTGATATGTGTTTCCTTTGCTAAATGCTAACTATATCTTGTTAACATTACCTATGCTTCTGCTACTGCTGACTTGATGCTTATGATTAGGTAATGCATTCAAAATGTTAATTATGAACACCTTATTGTGAAGCGTTACCGTACATTTCATGTATATTGCAGCTTTGTTAAAGCCAAGATCACTTTACAGACAGCAAGACATAAACAGAAGTTAACAAACAAGAGAGAATGCAGTATGCCCTGAGATATGCCTGAATTAAAGAAAAAAACAGGGTCTTTTTCCTTCTTTCCTCTACTTTTTTCTGTCTAAATGTTATGTGTGCAAGGTGCATGTGTAAATGTTTAGGCCACAGAGAAAAACTCAGAAATAAGGAATGTTAAAGTAGAACTGTAGATGTCTTAAAGCAAGTGGCGAGAAGAGAAACTGAAATGAAATGCGTGGGAGGCAGATCTGGGTTTGTGTGGGCATCTGGGACTGTTTCTAGACCTGACAATCAGCCCTGCAAGTGACATTTACAATAATGCGGTGTACCTGCATCTAGGTACACCTCAACAGATCCACAGAGACAGTGAACAGTGTTGATTACCTGACTTAAACCCATCATACATATTTATCACTGTCACTGTCGAATGGGTTTGGTTTACTGGAGAGCGAGAGAGAGCAAGAGCAATCCAAGCACATTATTACTTCTGAATCCCTTAACACTTGGAACTGACACAAACTATTATGAGGAACGACTGCTATTCAGACATTTCTTCCTTCCCTAAGGGAGTCTACGTTATATAGTTCTATAGAAACAGAGAGAAAAACAGCCCCATGCAATTGCTTCTTCATTGGAATGAGATGCTGGAACTTCAGCAACATGACACATTGAGTATTCTTTATTCATGTCATTTGAACACATGAGCTCTAAACAAATCCTGATAGAATAGCTTGACAGAGCCCACTATTATTTGTGTTACAGCATGTTTGAAGAAACACAAGATGTACAGTGCTTGTGAAGCATGAGTATTTTTTGGTTGAGGAGTCAGGTCATATCATCGCTGTTCTCAGCAGCTACATGAGTGAGGTAGACATCCACTTCAGTTACAGAATATCAAGAGAATAAAGAACATTACTGAATCAAATATAGCAATACACAAATATAGCAACACAACAATTCTTGGATAAATAGATAAACATAATAACAAGTTTGTTTATAGTGCTGTGAGACTATTTACCCTTTAACTCCTTAAACCCTAAGAAACTGTCCACAGGCCCAGATTTACATTCCGTATTACATATAATACTATTCATTTCACTGTAGTTACTGAATAATTAGCTTTAAGATGAATAACTGTATAATAAGCCACAGGTCACTGTTGAACACTGCCAGAGGTTCAAGGAGTTAAAACACTGCTTACAATAATTTTAAAAAGTTTGAGTGAAGGGACATTTTAATTATGAATGCATCTAATTTAGGTTCAGTTAAATCAGATCAATTTCTGTGCTGAAAGTCATTGACATCTCAAAGCCTACTGTACATCCTTTCGAATGAATGCAGTCCAGGACTGAGAGAAAAAAAAAAGTATTTTACACAAGAATGTTATACAGCACCACCAAGTAATAACAGTGTACCAATACTGATATTCACATACACACCAAAATACAAAAATAGGCTGTAAATACAGTAGATAGTATAACACCAAGAAAGAAGAACTACATTACATGACAGTACCTTGAAGATAATATTGTGCAGAAAAATATGTAATTGTTCACATGATGTCATTGTAACTTGGCACGTGTTAAGATGCTTGGCATTATTATTAAATGTAGTAATATTTCTTATATAAAGAGAACCATATTTCTGTAGTACTATTGAGAGACTTTTAAAATATGTATAGCAGCAAACAGGAAATCATCGCTTTTAACATCTTAATGCTCACATTTAAAGGCGTCCGTGTATCCCATCGACGTTGCTGTTTATGACTTATACAATGTGTAAGCCATTTAAAACAGTCATTCAACAACAAAAAAACTTTCAAAAGCAGTGTTAGCTAAAATAAATTTAAATTATTTTAGCTAAATTAATGTTAAATTAATTCGTTTGTATTGTACTGGTTAACTTATTATCAGCGAGGTGATCAATTACGCACGATCAGTGCTGGATCAGTGTAATGGATCAGTGTGTATGACATAACAGTCTCTTCGTGTTAAGTAACAGTCTGTTCCCGTTTTTTGTTAGTCTATAAAATGAATAATGAAATGTAAGGTAATAATGTGGCACAGAAACTAACAGTCTTTAAAAACTCTTATTATTTGTAATGATTCTTAGCATTGGTTTTTCATATGTGATAACACTGAAACCGAAGTTTACCTCTTTTTCCTGAAAACCTTTACTGATTGCTTTCTTGCTCTTACAATATTGTTACAGAGAATATTATACTTTCACGCTTGAAAATGTAGAGAATGTTTATGAATCAGATGAAGTTTTATAGTAATTTAGATGACAACAATCAGAAAGCTTTGTAGATTGGGATGTGATTTTAGTTCCAAGAGACAAAACAGTCGAGCCAGTGTTGCTCCAAGTTGAACAGGCTGATGGTGCATAGTCAAGTCTCTGTTTCATGACATTTATGTAAGAAACATCAAAAACAGCACAACAGCCATTAGAGATAGGAGACACATCAAGCCATTATATACAAGGCAAGTTCCAGTTGTGAAGCCTCAGCCTTAAATTGTTTCATCTTTGTGTTGTCTGTATTTCAAACGATCAAACCTACAAATTATTGCACCGATAGTACTCATCATCTCTAACCACTTTAACTACAAATATATCAGACGTCATACGTTAGAGATACTTGGCCTGTGAGCACACGACTCGGCCCAATGCACTGACTACAAGGTTTTCTCTGGCCCAGCTTTAGGGTAAATCTTTCTCTATGTTCTACCACTGCTTAGTTGGACTTGTGTTCTCCATTTTTTGCCCAGCCTCTGGTCATGGCAGCCGCCACGATAGCGTACAAGTTGAGCCAAGCCTGGCGCAGTGCAGCTGTGTAGCCTGTTCCAAGACTGCACTGCAGCATGTAGAGCAGGGCCTCTCCAACCACCTGACCAATAGAGACATGAGGTCTGTCTGAATTTTTCTTTAGACTTACTACTGCTACTGCTGTTATTTATTTTAAAGAACAGGATCATTTGTGGACCACATTGACTCATCTAGCCTCATCCAGAGGATTTGTAAGCAAACACAGTCATGTTTGGAGCAGTCCAATACTTACAGCAAAGGACTGGGTTTTGACGCCAATAGCTTGGTGCTTCCTGCCCAGGTTCAACAAAAAGTCCTCCAAAGAATCCAGGTCGTCAAGATGATTGACAGCTGCATCAATCACCAACATCACCTGGACACAAATGCTCAATGTTTTGATGTTTCTCAGAATTAAGAAGTCAGCTGTTTGCAGTCACATAGTTATTTAATCTCATGCAANAAAGGGAGAAGAGGTCATTGGTCTCACCTTGGTGACATGCTCCAGGAACTCAGGGCTAGACAGACACTCGGGCACTACTCCACAGTTGGTTTTATAGTTAAAGAGGGAGAGCAGAGCTGGGTCCAGTTCAAACAACCTATAAGACACACTGGTACTTTATATTGGGTATATGTTAGCCAGCATTATTGACACTGGTGGTACTCTGCAGCTCTCAGGCAATCGATTTGAACTGAAATAGAGATCTTGATTTTGCCTGTCGCCAAGCAACAAGTCAAGCCTCTGGCTGAAGTGCGGCAGAAGCGCCAGTCAGCCACAAGATGAGACTGCGTGTTTGATGTGTTTGTTTACTTTGGATAGGTCAGGTGTTTCAGGATATATCACTCTTAACTACTTCTGTGAATGTCTTGTCTTGTATTGTTCATTTGAGCTACTATATTAAGTCAGTAATGAATTAATGAGCTGTCACTGAATCACTGCAAACTCACAGTTAATAGTGAAAGAAGTAATAGTGCATGCTCTGCTTTTCTTCAATAACAGTGATGCTAGATCAATAAGAAATTCACAATTACATCTCAGAATAGCATTTCTAAAAAAATGTCTTCATTCCCAACTTCTGAAAAAAAAAATTAGAAAACCTCTCAGATCCCAGATATATCATAACAAGCATCTATCTCTGAGCATGCAGTAATGTGAATGTTATGCATGGATACACTACCTGGTAAACATGACGATTCCGTGCGGGACTTTGTTCTTGCCAAGGCTCTCCCAGCTGTCCCGGATCAGCTCCTTGTCTTTGCCTGAGAGTTTCTCCATGTTTTCACTAAGTGAAGGTGTTGCTCTGCCTTAACTTGCACAAGAATATTGCCTCAAATTTGGTGTCCTCTGAATCAAACCACGACTTCCTGATCTACAGTTCCCATTTCTTTAATCCCACAGCAAGAAAGATCTTTACTTCTGGTCAACCTGGAAATCAAGAGAAAAAGTCTTTGATGAGAAGAAGACTATCAATAAGCTACAAGTGTAAAGAAAGAAAAAAAATCTTTCTGAAATAAAAAATGGTTTTGAATAATATCTGAATTAAATTGTCCTAGCATTCTAGTAGTGTATGGTGTTTGCTCAGGTGACATACCTTTGATTTTTCTGCTCTAGAGTGACCTCGCTTTCTCTGTGGCTCCCTCTCGGGCTTTGGGAATTCAGGGTGTTCTGTGTGAATATGTGCATGTAAAGCCTTGCGTTTATTCTCTCTCCCTATCTCTCTCTCCTTCACTCACTCACTCTCTGTTCCCTCTCCCCTTGCTGAAGCGCGCACCCTCACACAGCCTAGTTTGATGTGCAGTCAATGTGAGATGACAAGGTTGTGGAGTCGATATCTGCCATTAGCCCTTCTGTATCAAGCTCTCTCATCTTTCTGGCTTTTGCACATGCACACTGCAGACTCCTATATGCTCTGGTCCTCCTATACAGTGGGCTCGGATAGACAGCAGACAGACAGAGAGAGTCTGTGGCTCATAATGCTTCTAGCATAAGTAAGATGAAGATGTTATGAGGCACAGCTCCTCCTGCAGGTGAGTCCATGGCCTTTAATTGAAAGGAAAGTTTATTTTCATATTTTTCATATATTTATATATCAGATGTACATAGTGCTGGCACCAAATTCTTGAAAATACCCAAAACAAGACATTAAGCACATTATCCTATCAAGCAAAACCCCCATAAGTGTATTATATGTTTTAGATGTGTATTGCAATAATAAATCAAGTAGTACTCTGCTCTTGTTGTAGTTTATGAAAATGCATTTTGTCAAAAACAAGAGGAAGATCATCTGAAAGATGTTCACAAAGTAAACCCCTGTACCCAATATATAGTCTCCTACATTGTGTTGTTAAAATATTTCAGCCTTACTTTTGCCCCTATTGTGACACACTGAAAGGGTTTGTAACTGAACGGAAACCTGTAGAAATGAAATGAAGGAGCAGCAGCGCACACACTTAATGAACAGGAGTGATGTGTGTGCAGAGAACAGCGAATACTGCACTGAACTGCCTTTGCTTGAGATCTGATACATATTTTAAGTTTAAAAAAAGACAAGTAAAAATTCAGAAATGGATTTTTGTCAGTGTTAAACCTCAGAAGATCACATCTCATCATGTTTGCTCTAAATGTTCACTGCATGTATTTTCAGAACATTATGTGTTTCAGGATTATCAGTCTAATAACTGGAATTCCTCTTCAGCGAGTTCAAAAGACAAATCGACTGCATGCGCTAGGTTGAGTGAAGTGCTGTCATCGTGAAGGACAATCTGTCGGGAAACTGAGTGTGCTTGGAAATGACAGGGTAGCAGGAGAGAGCACAGTTGCCATGACGACCTTGCAGGAGCCCTTGAACTTTCCAACATGTGATGCTAAACGCTCAGGCCAAACATGTCTCTCAGATCCCGAGCTGCACAGCACCTTGACTGAATGCATGAGCAGATACACAGTGAATCTGTTGTTTATGGAACCATGTGTGATGCTCGGCTCCTCAGGGAAGGTTCCACTCTATCAGTAAATCATTCATATGTTTTACAGATCCTTGTTCCATTTAAATTTTGTTCAATAATGTTAGATGTGCCAGCATTATATCATCAAGTTACTTTAAAAGCTACACTCACCAGAAATGGTTCTTCAGAGGTTCTTTGAATAGCTATGGACTTTACCCTGTATTTATGTTTTAAAGGCTCCCCCATAAGCACAAGCTGAAGAACCTATCAGGGTTATAGATTTAACTTTTTTTTGGTCTAAGAGTGTGTAAAAGTCATAAAAACATTATATATACATTATACCTAATCTATCCATGCAATATAATGCATGTTCCAAACCGCTATTTAGTTTTTACAGATTTTCCAGTTGAATTTTGTTATATTTGCACTTTCAAGGAAGCAAATACACTTTTAGAAAAATAAAACACTTTATTAAAATGGGTCCTCATGGGTTCCTTAGATTCATTAAGATTCTTAGTTTCTAAAAAAAGGGTTCTACTCGGACCCCTCTCTGAAAAGTGAAACCCTCTATTTTAACATTTTTAAAGAGAAACTTGAGGGGTTCCCAGGAAGAAACAAAATAAAGAAGACTTCAAGACGCTAGATGGAATTTGATTTTCAGATTATATTGCAGTGGAAGTTACTACAAAAGATTTATGAAATGCATTAAAATGAGCTGGAACTTTTATGCTTTTAATTTTTGAAACATATATCACCAAGGCATTCAGAAATAGGTTGGAGGGAGTGTTCACTGTAAATCTGGACAGAGTATAAGCTCTTGATGTGGCAGGCAGCTGGGACAGCACAGTGACATGAGGGTTTCTTTTACTATGATAGATAAATAACCAACGTTGACTTTGGTGGTGCTGTGGTTCTCAAAATAGCCAGACCTCATCCCCAAGATTTAGATCTCAGCAATGTGAATTTCAGATGTGCCTTGTCCTAAAGGGAACTTTCTCATATTTTGTTATAACCATATTTATTCAAATTGAGCTCAGAGAAAAAAGCTTTCCTCTGTGACAGTTATAGGTAATAATTACAGTACAGAACTACAGTGTTGCAGTTGTCCATTATCATCACCTTCACTTTGCAGCTGTCAGAAGGGAGGAATGAAACTGTATTTACTGAATCCCTGGGTAAACTTTTCCTTGTTTACTGTTTGTTAATATTCCACTGTACAACCTTCCAGACGCATCACCACAGATTTTAAAACATGCAATGGCATCTATAGCCTCAAATATTATTTAATGCTCAATAAGCAGAAGACCGGCAAATGCAAAAGCTTTAATATTCGTTTTCTTTTTTTGTGAAGANAGTGTCTCTCTGTAGCCCCTAACAAATTTAGATCCACAGGTCCCAAATTGCCTTCGACATTTTCATCTTAATAAGCACGTTGTACAGCCAGAACCCTTCTTGTCAAAGTAGAATCATAATCATCCCATAAAAATCACTTACAAACATGACATGTAAACATTTAAACACAAGCCATGAAAAAGAAAAATTACATCTCCGAGATTTACATGGCTTACCACAATTTCAACAAGACTCAAATGCTGAACTGATTGTAGGAAAGTGCCAGTGTTCTTGTATCTGACATGCTGTGTTAACCAAATACCAACTGCTTGCTCACTGTCAGCTGACTCCTTCCCCTTAGGGTTTCACGCTCTCGTCTTCTGTTCCATCCTCACTTCGGACACTGTCGTCCCCGCTTCCTTCCCTGCAGCAGTAACAGTTTATTAAACTCTCTTTTCATACAGTATTATATCATACCTGTTGTGTGTGTATGCTTATATTCCCTAAAGGTATAACATTAATCTACATAAAAAGGGTAGCACATGGACTGCTACACTTCCAGATTTAATGTGTGTTTAACTTTAATTTCATGACAGGCCATAAGAAAGGAACTGAAATCTAACAATATACAGTACATATAACTGACATAAAAGTCTCCCTGACATCAGCATTACAATTATGGTAATAGACCAAGACATTCAAGCTTAGAGCTCTCTCTGTGTATACCTGAGCTGAGTATTTTCTGATGATTGGCTTTCATCATTTTCTCCCGTTGATCTTACAAAACTTTCATCCAGGCCCTCCTGCTCTAGAGTACTTCTGTATCTGCGCTCGGCATCACTCTTAGCATTTCTCTACAAGAAAGGGTTTTAAAAATCACACTGGAAATGAAACATTACCGCATGACTGCAGGTTTTTGGTTGGCTGTACAGTATGTACACAGACTAAATATGCATTATTTAGTTATGGCTTTTAGAGTACCTGTGACACCTGTTCAAAGAGGTAAGGACGTGCTGAGACTCGAGCTTTCATCTCAATCAGTTCTTTTTTATAATCTTTCACCCTTTCTTGATCAGCCTGTCTGCAGTTAGAAGACAGAATACATAACGTGCTGTCATTTATTAATTATATCATTAAAGAAGACATCAAAAAGCTGCATTTGATTTATTCTGGAACTGCAGGGGATCTCACCAGCAGGCAATGTCAGACCAAAACCGACATGACACTACATCTACACTAGACTGAGGGTGGCTTAAATTAGAGTTGGAGCTTTAATTTCCAGTTGTCTTCTGATTGTCAAATTGCTGCTAAGCTGGCTAGTCTTGTTCAACATATTATACTCAATTTCTCATGAGTGTTTTGCCTATCAAAGCTGTAAGCTGTTTGGGTTAAAAGGTTCGTGCATGAATAAGTGATGGAGGCTGCCATTTCACATCAGGGGTCTCGGTTTGCACTGTCTTTTTTTTTTTTTCCTAATTATTCACTACTTGAGTTTGTGCCAGCCTTCATAAGCCACAGTTCACTACAATGCCATCACAGCCTGACTGCACTGACAAACTCAGAATTAGCTCTAAGCTTGTTTCAAAGTGCACATTGTCTGGAAACTAGCAGTGCTGTGGCAATCTGATTAATGACAGAGAACCATGCTGTGATCACACTGGTCCTGTTTAAATTAAGGGTGACTTAAATAAGAACTAATATGTAGATACAGAAACTCTTGAACTCTTGTACCAGTCAAATTACATTTACATTTATTAGCAGACTATACAGGATCAAACCTGGAGCTAAGGTTTTGGCCATACTGACACATCCTAAACCTGTCTTCTATATGACCACTCCAGTCAAAAGAATTGTACAAAGAGCACAACTTGCCTATGCTGCTTGAGCTTCTCCTGAAAGACCTCCTTCAGACTCCTGTGGGGGTCCATGGCCTTGGCCCTTGCTACAACTCCTCTGCTCATGGCTTGAGACTTCATTCTGTGTTGTCTCATCCACTCTGCATTTTGCTGCTCCTTACTATCTCTCAGCTCCAGAGACTTTCTGTGGTTTGTGTGGAAAAAAGACAAGTGAAATCAGAAATAGTTCAAACTGCAACAACCCTATAGGCTACAAATACTGTTATATATTAGGAATGGTCTAGAATAAAAAGACATTTCTGCTGTGATAGTACTTTATAATGTTATAATTACACTCATATTCTGCTCACCTTATAGCCATAGATCTTTTCATGGCAGCATCGGTTATGTAAGTTGGATCTCATAGAACCCTATTACTACAGTTCGGTGATTTACTTAACGAGGAGAAGTTTTACAAGTGCAGTCATGTAAAGATGTGACAAATGAAAAACAGCACATTTCTCAATAAAAGAACTACTATAATTTTTAAAGCAGCTCTGAACATATAACACGTAGAGATGAGTGGAATTTTAGTATCAAACATCTGATTCTCATATTCTCAGCTTTTTTAAAATATAAAAAAAAAATTTTATGTGTGAAAATGCAATATTATATTATATTATATTATATTATATTATATTATATTATATTATATTATATTATATTATATTATATTATATTTACACCCCTGTCAACACTAACATTAACTATAGTTTGCTCAAATGTAAGGCTTCTTAAATCAGTTTGTGAATGGGAAGTACTGAGATATGGGAAACATTGTGATATTTTCAAATGTAAATTTTAAAAAATGTGTTAACAATCTAGATGCCAACTCATATAATCAGAATCAACCATCCAAAAGAGTTAACCATTTAAACATAAACATTAAACCATCAAATTCAAAACAGAATGCCAAATAAGAAAAAGATCAAACCAACTAGTGATTTGGCTGTGCTGCTTCTGCTGTGATGTGGTTGAAGAGCTGATGTTCGTAGCTGGAACGGCTGGCAGAGAGTGACCTCCCTTCTTTCTGTTCTCTCCATAACCTCTTTCTGGAAGGCCTGATGCAACTTATCAAAGTCTGGCACCTTAGCATTTATCTTTGGTCGGAAAGATGGACTCTGCTCTAAGAAGCCCAGCACTTTGGTCTTGGTTCTCTGCGAGCTACGGTCCTGGTGCTCGGCTCTGGTACTCAGGCTCTGGATAGGGGCAGAGGACACCCTGAGAGTCTCCTGAGCCCTGGCCTGGATGCGGATCTTCCTCTGCTGTTCCTTTTCTAAAGTGACATTAATGGAAGCTAACGGTTTACAATAAATGAACCGCTGGACATTTACCATCACATTAAGAAATGAACCAATAATAAATGAAACAATCACTTAAAGATAGATAAACTTGAATCATTTTAGTATTACATCATTAGGAAAGTGACCATGGGTTTGAGAAATTCCAATAAATCATAATATAGATATATGTATATATGGCAAAAAAAATTATCTGAAAAGCACCTTTCAACTGTTCAGAGATTGCTGGGTCTGTGACAGCTTTAGGTATGCATCTCCTCCTTCCATCATCCTTTTTGTTTTCACTGAGTTTATCAGCACTGGTCCCTGGCTTCAGCCTGTCCCTTCTCCTCTCCTCTCTTTGGTGAAACCTAAATGGTTTCTGTATGGATAGAAGAAACTCTTTCCTCTGCTGCCGTCCCTCCTGCCTCACACGTTCCTGCTCCTTTACAATATCGTCATAAAGGAGCTTGAAGATGTTCTCCGGTACAGGTGACACTCGAAACTGTTTCTGACACTCAGCCCAGTCCAGTTCCTCTTTGTCAGTTGTGATTTGTTTAGGCTCGTTGTCAAATAAGTGTGTTTTTTTCCAGTGATCTTGTGAATGGGTCATGGTAGATCTCAAGGTTCCAGAAGAGTTAAGAGGCTTGTGCTGGCTCATCTTGGGGCTCAGGTCAGGCGTGGAAGAGGATCTCTGTGGTCTATTAAACCTGAACATGAAGTCTAAAATTTGAGTACGGAGTTTAAGTATAAAGATAATGTCTCTAATATAAGTAAAGATGGTCTGTAATTGTTTCGCTTATAAAGTATTTAAAGCATGTGAAGGAGATTTGTTTGTCTGTTTAAAAGAGTATTGTTTACACTTTTAATAATTGAAACTAAGATACAATGTATTTGTGGACTTTTAAACAGGTTTTACAGTTGTGTTCCAATAAAATCAAGAGATGGCCTGGATTAGTGGGTATAACCAAACAAATTATTAACCATGGGTATAACCAAACAAATTATCCAGTGCTATATCTGTAACAAGCGAGTCTTATAATCAGAAGAGCTTGAACTTACAGGTAAGTACGTCCTCTGCTTTTGGTGTTGCCTTCATCACTATGGAGATTTCCCTGTGGTCTGTTGGTCTTTAGTGGAGTGTTAGAGTTTGTGGAGAGCAGTGAGTTCTGCAGAGTCCGGCTCTCTAGACTAGCCTGGTGCTGCAGCTTGACCTGCTGAAGTTGTTTTCGGTGTGAAGCTTTCAGGGCTTCTAAATGCAGCTCCAGAAGGATGTCAGACTTCTCCCTGTCCTCTAGGAAGGACTGCAGGTTCTCTGAAGCTCTCATCCTGACTTCCTCATCAACTAACTCTTCACACTCAGAACCATCTAATGGGGGACAGGTCTGGGAAGAGGATCGATACATGTCATCTTTTATAAAGGAAAAACCTAAGGGGCCTGGAAAGCAGCAGCAGGTGCATATGGAAAGATGCAACTAAAATGCAGGAATCAAAAGACCTTTGTACTTTAAATTTTTTTGTGTTTATGGTCAATCTGTCAACTCTCTTCTACGTAGTCAACAGTGGAAAGGTACCAACATGAGACCACCACTGATCAGATGCATGTATGGCACAGGCAAGTGTCTGTCAGGTGCAGCAGCATTTCTTGCTTTTCTGTACCATATGTACACTTAATGTCCACTCTATTACACACACGTACCTTGGTGTACCTTCCATGTGCACATTTAGAAACTATAACACATCATGCACAGCATATATTTATCATCCTCTTGTGCTTTTTCAGCATCTGTTTCTTCCCATAGAATGCTGTTAGCTATGTCTTTTGACTTGCACCACTGCTGGACCTGATGTGTTCATATCTGCACCACAGCTGGACCTGATGTGTTCATATCTGCACCACAGCTGGACCTGATGTGTTCGTATCTGCACCACTGCGGGACCTGATGTGTTCATATCTGCACCACTGCTGGACCTGATGTGCTTGTATCTACACCACAGCTGGACCTGATGTGTTCATATCTGCACCACAGCTGGACCTGATATGTTTGTACCTACACCCCAGCTGGACTTGATGTGTTCATATCTGCACCACTGCTGGACCTGATGTGCTTGTATCTACACCACAGCTGGACCTGATGTGTTCATATCTGCACCACAGCTGGACCTGATATGTTTGTACCTACACCCCAGCTGGACTTGATGTGTTCATATCTGCACCACTGCGGGACCTGATGTGTTCATATCTGCACCACAGCTGGACCTGATGTGTTTGTATCTACACCACAGCTGGACCTGATGTGTTTGTACCTACACCACAGCTAGACTTGATGTGTTCATATCTACACCCCAGCTGGACTTGATGTGTTCATATCTGCACCACTGCTGGACCTGATGTGTTTGTATCTACACCACAGCTAGACCTGATGTGTTTGTACCTACACCACAGCTGGACTTGATGTGTTCATATCTGCACCACTGCTGGACCTGATGTGTTTGTACCTACACCACAGCTAGACCTGATGTGTTTGTACCTACACCACAGCTGGACCTGATGTGTTTGTACCTACACCACAGCTGGACCGGATGTGTTCATTAGACGTGGTGACGACCTGGACTACACTAATAGTACGAGTGATGGTACAGTCACGACACGACTTTTATTAGCTGGTGAGAGAGGAAGTAGAAGGACAGAAAGATGGCGTAGAAAGTATCAGCAGATGAACATATGGTAGTTAGTGTCTAATAGTATCTAATAAAATGGCAGGTGAGTGTTGATCGAAGTGCAGTTTAGATTTTCATCAGAAAACATTCGACACATGCTTCATGAGTTACATGAAGACTTGACTTGCTGTGGCGCGCGCCGTTCCACCGACGGCAATGGTACCGTTGGCGCTGCGGCTGTGTGTTGTATGCATTATTCTGCGGAAATCTTGCAGAAACAAGCAATGCCCACATCCATAAGGCATGCATTCACGTATCCTTACATATGGGCATAAATAGTTTATAATGAATATTAATTGATACCAAAATGTTGAGAGATTCTACAGATTCTACGTCAATGCGATTTATTTGTGTCTTCTCACCGGCGACATGTAATTTGAAGCGGCGGTCGGCAGGGAACACACACACTAACCAAATGGTCCGATTTTTATATTTCACATCTCATTTCTTCGAAGAGGTTTCCACTGGCTGTGTCTCAAACGCAGCAATAACCAGCAATGCTCTTCGGAATCTCCTTCCCCTTCTGCACTGCGATTTTCCTCCGCACCGCAAGATGGCGCTAAACATAGTCCTAATATTGCGTCTGGAGAAAGTTTCCCACAGTTCTAACACAAACCTGATATTTTTTTAGTGTAACATCTTTGACTGTTCGCATAGTAGTCATTCATAAAATGTACTATATCTGCTGAAATGGCTTTTTAAAAATTCCTTGGCTCTTAAAATGATTGGCTTGTGAAACAGGAAGTGGGAGTGAGCGGCTGCGTCAACATGGCTCTCTGAGGAAGTGCTATTGTCAATAACAGAGCATTAGAAGGAGACCTGCTTTGTTTTGTTGTGTTTCTTCACGTTTGCGTTTTAAAGCGACCAGGCTGTGTGGTTTAACACGCCTGCTTCCCTCGCTGAAATGTTTGCTTTGGCGAAAGTGCAGCAGGCTGCAGCTGCAGTGGGACGCCAGTGTTTGAGTGTGAGGAGTGTGAACACACTGAGGGCATTGAGCACAGGACACTCATCCTCTGAACATGGAGTGCACGGAAACGACGTGTACGACATCATCATATCGGGTGGAGGAATGGTGGGGACTGCTATGGCATGCTCGCTAGGTGAGTTTCCTCAAAACAGCCAGTTTAGGCTCCATCTCTCTGTAGAAAGTATCCTACCATTGGCTTAAGTACAGTGTGGCCCAAAAGCCCAGTCATAACGTTCATTTCCCCCCTGCACTTTTCCCTGACCCCAGTCTTTCTGAAGTGCTCATTTAGTTGGATGGAAGTTTTTAGTTTAGGCAGTGAATGAGTGCCCTTACATTTTAAAGCTGCAATTGCGGTTTCAGTGAAAACACACTCTGGGGTCCTGGTGTGCAAACGTGCACAAGGGGCAGTCAACATACAGATCTGGTGAAAAGCCAACATCCAAACACTGCAATGTGCAGAGATTTACCATTCCAAACGTGCTTATTGTTTATTATCCAAATAAAAGTAATCAAACTCATATCTTTTAAGTAACGCATAAGAGACTAATAAGTGCTCGAAGGAGCCAACAGAGAGACAAGACTGTAGATGCTTCCGAAATGATGCCTCAGTGACTCCTCCATCCTCACAGGAAGTCACACACAGGGTCTTTAGTGAGTCTCTGACGGTAGGAGTTCCTTTACAGTTAAGAGATTTTCGTGAAGGAGACAGGATTCAAGGTTTTTTTGTTTTTGTTTTTTTTTTTGGTCACATACAGTTATATACAGTACATAACTTGCAGTGAAATGGAAACCTGGCCTACCCCTCTTTAGACTGTGCATTAAATACTAAATTAAAGTTACATTTTAAAAATCAGAAATGAATAAGAAATAAGAAGAAGATGTGTCAAAAATAGTGATACAGCAGAAATCTTTTTTTTTTTGTTTTGTTTTGTTTTGTAGCCCATGTTGTTAGTGTATAGAATAAGAGTAAATTTCCTGCCTCAAAGTCTAATAAATGATGAGACAATATGACAATCAATTAAAAAATTAATAATGATTTATTGGGTCCAAAATGAAAACTATGGACTAAAAAACAGTTTACCATTGTGATTGATAACTTGGTTAATAACTTGTACATTTTTAATAACTTAATTTTCCCGAATTGAGCCTGCAACAAGTGTACAATTGTTGTGCCTCTGTCTGTTATCACTTCAGCTAACACACTCCCTCGCTCACTCATTCACAAACACAGACACTGCTGAAAAGAGTAGTCTTCAAACTATGAATAACAGAATCTTCCAAGTGGAAAAATGTACAATTTCAGTGACGATCTCTGTGTTTTTGTTTCCTCAGGCTTTGATCCGAATTTGCAGGGCAGAAAGATTCTTTTACTGGAAGCTGGCCCCAAGAAAGAGATGGACAAAGTGCCAGAGGTTTACAGCACACGGGTCAGCTCCATCAGCCCGGGTTCAGCAACACTCCTCAGTGGTATATTACACATCAGCACACCTGGTTTTAAACCTTTGCATTAAATCATCTATTCAGGCTGTGTTTATCAGACATCTCATTCAATTCAGTTTGACTCCGTGCAGTTTTAAACAATTTTGTCTAACACCTTTGTCTAATTCTCTCATTACATTCACTCATCATCCACTTTAATAGGGAAACTTGTACACCTGCACATTCACGCAATTGTCGGCACTTCAGTTACTGTTCACATCACACATCAGAATGGGCATCTCAGCAGGCCGATTTGAGTATTTCAGAAACTGCTGATCTCCTGGGATTGTCCCTTTTTAGCAGTCTGTAGAGTTTACGCAGAGTGGCGTGAAAAACAAAAAACATCTAGATAGCAGCAGTTCCACAGGCTGAAAAGCCTTGTTGATGAAGGAGGTCGAAGGAGAATGGCCAGACTGGTTTGTGTTGACAGGACAGCTGTGATAACTAAAATAACTAGTCGTTACACTCGTGCTGAGCAGAAGAGCATCTCATCATGCATAACACACATACCTCAAGATGGATTGTCTACAACAGCAGAAGACCACATCAGATTCCACTCCTGTCAGCCAAGAACAAGAACCTGAAGCTACAGTTGGCAGAAGTTCACAGAAACTGCACAGCTGAAGATTGGGAAAAGGTCACCTGGCCTTTTTCCTGTCTTCAGCAGTCCAGGTTCAGTCCAGCATGATGGCAAGCTCACTGTAGACATGATTTTGTTGTGGTGTGTGTTTAGTACACCTAAGGCTTGTTCTGTTCCTGGCAGTGCACTGGAACTCTCAGTATGTCGAGTGTGGATCAGATTTCTCTGATTAAATCTCACTCAGGCTGAGTGTGTGTGTCAGGGAGAGAGGGAGAGGGAGAGAGGGGGAGAGAGAGGGAGAGAGAGAGAGAGAGAGAGAGAGAGAGAGAGAGAGAGAGAGAGAACAGTTTGAACCCCAAGCACAAATCTGTTAAAGAGTTCTGTGAACTCTCATACCACGATACAAGGACTTTAACTTTAAATTGTTTAATGACACTTGATTATTTCTTAAAGTGATGTGCTAATTAAGCACACACACACACACACACACACACACACACACAAAAACTAGACTGCTGAATAAATATTTGTCTTAATATACACTATATGGCCAAAAGTATGTGAACACCCAGCCTAATTACAGAGTTGAAGTGCTTCACACCCATTGCTAACAGTTGAATAAAATGAGGCACATAGCTATGCAATCTCCATACACAAGCTTTGGCAATAGATTGGGTCATATTGAAGAGCTCAGTTTTTTTAATCATGGCATAACGTAGCAGTAGCCCAGGCAAACTCACAGTGCGGGGCCACTATGTGCTGATGTGCGTAGCCTTGTGTCTATTGTTTAAAAAATGCTATACAAATTGTACTGACTTACGAGTCAACAGATACTAAAGGAGACAACAAGGCCTCCAGCCAAATCATGGATCCAGCTTAAGAAAAACAATATTGTTTTAACAGTACTAAACATCACTCTGTTAAAGGAGATCAAATTTCTTGGTTGACAGGAGTGCAATCTGAAATTTATAGTACCAAAGACTATCAGCCAGTTTAATATTATGTAGTCAGTAGTTAGAGATAAATAGATTGAGACAGCATAATAGCTCTATATCATTTTCAGTATTTAAAATAAAGGTCAAATGGTTGAAATAATTGAATATTTTTCTTGTTTATTGCATACTGTGGATTGGTATGATGTAATTTGTCAAGTAAAGTTTCACCCACTCCTGAGTCATGGCTTGCCTGCCTGAGTCACATAGCAGTCTCCCTGTTTTATTGAGTTTAAATATGTTTTACAGTTTGTTTACGAATTCATAAAATTTATTAAAATGTGATTTGTAGGTCAGCAAATTGCTGAATTTGCCATACAATGATGGAAAGCGCAACTTTAGACAAGTCTTCTGATGTGTGTCAGGTCTGAATGATGTAATCCTTGTTAAATTTTTTGTAAACAGCAAATGAACTCAGTTTTTCCGTAGATGTTTTGGAGTATGGCACAGCTGTTTTGCTAATGCATTGTCTTGCTTTCATCTTGTAGCAAACCTCAGAAAAACTAACTATAGCCATAGTGTTTTGACATATTGTGATGTTATATTATTTATTGTTTTTGACATGGCGGCAATGCCTAAATTAAGTCATTCTGCACTGCACCACAACTGGCTCTGTGTCTTTCTGAGTGCATGATGAGCCATGTAAGGGTTCATTTAGAGGCAGCGCTCTGGTTAATTGAGGGGCATTACACAGTGAAAGGGCTCCCAGCAGGAAGAAAGTACATCTGCTCCAATCATAGGAAAGCGCATAGAGAGGACACTGTCATTAAGCCTATTTGCAGCAATGCTTGTGGATAGAAGATTCAACAGGAAGTAGGTCAAAGGATAAAGGAGGCTTGCACACGGCTCATTCGGAAATTTGGATGTATGTTGTTTGCTCCTATTCATTTTGTTCCATTACCATATTCAAAGTGGCTTGTATGGGGCAATTTGAGAGAATGTGTGGTATATGTGGGCAATATTGTTTGTCTGCTTTAGTAAGAGGTATTTTACAACCAAGAATGCAGCATATTACAGGGCTTTTAAATTGCATTCGAAAGTATTACCGATTTAGGAAATGGAAGTAAATACAGATTAAACTTGTTGAAACACATAATGACACTCAGTAATTAATCATGGTGTCATACAGAGTTTTTCATCTTTACATTCTGACCTAAAAACAACAGGCTCATTGTGTTTAATTCTTCTGGCTTGCCCCAACTCAGATTTGTCATCTCAGTTTAAAGTAGTGGCTTAACTACAATGCATGGAAAAGTCATTTAACAGATTAAGTCACATGTGCAGGTGTGATCAAGTCAGCATTTGGCAAAACCTGATTGTTTTACTAATCCACATGAATTCTTACTCATGCAGTGACTCAGCTTATGTCTTTTTATATAACAGGTCTTGGAGCTTGGGATCATATAATCAATCTGAGATGCAAACCCTACCAAAAAATGCAGGTTTGTATACGAGCTGACCGAATCATTGTGTGTTAAAATGTTAAGAAAAACGAACTCATTATATAGCATTTTGATTAAACATTCTGGGTTCTGTACGCAGTCCACACTGTGGTGAGAAACCCTTTTCTTATTTTGGGTGGAGTTTTTTTTCCTGTTCCAACTTTGAAATGAGCCACTTGACAAAGTAGTGAGCCAGTGTTATGTGACCAAAAATAAATATGCTCTTACTGTACTTATAACAATAAGAGTTATAACTGAAAGGGCAAGACATACACATTTTCAGGTATGGTTAAAATGATGAGAGAAGCTGAAATAAGCATAATTATTTCCACATATATGCTCTTCACATGAAATTATGGCACAAGAAATTGTTCTCTAAGGGGCATCAAGTCAAAACCGTAGAAGTTCTTGTAAAGTATACTATAATATAATTATAGGTTTGTCCACAAAATTTGCATTACCTTAGAGCAGAAGGCCTTATACCTCATTTACTGTGCAGTCACGATAAATCATGGGAGAATAAACTAGTGGCTAGTTCCCTGTCTACTAATTAGGAAACTTCATTGGGAAAACAGGGCCTAGAGGGGGAAAAAAGCTGCGGAGAGCCCAGAGGTCAGCAGAAAAGCACCCTTGGTTTCTACACTCCTCTAGAAATGCAGGCCCACCTCGTAAGATGTGGCCTTCCTCCAGGCGAAAAGAAATCCTGTGGTTTCTGGGCAAGTGAAGGGATGTCAAAAGAGGCCACTATATGGTGTCCCTCACTCGCTGTACCTTTTCTGCACCCCGTAACCCCTCTCTTTTCTGTCTTGTGTATGTGTTTATGTTCAAACAAGGGAAAGAATTGCAATGGATTGAGGTCAACCTAGCAAGAGTCCCTTTCACCCTCCAATTAAGACCAAGTGGTTAGAGGAAAAAGACCAAAATGGGTTTGGGAAATGCTAGCAACCAGAAAGTGTATTTTAAAGGTTTGGAGGTTCCCTATAGAGTTATCAGATAGCCAAAGTGGCTTGTACCTTTTCTGTTATCTTGGGAGCAAAAATAGCAGTGTGAAAATGCCTGTTGTGAATGATGGCAGTGACTAAAAGTACATAGCAACACACAGCAGCATGAGAGTTATCAACAGCAGTGTTTTTCCTATGTGTAAAATCCTTGTAATTCTGGGTTTGGTCACGTTTTAAATCGTCCACCCAACCGTGTTTGAAAAAGTGCAAACCCAACACTGTTAGTGGTTTTCGTATGGGCATATCCCAAGGGCTTTATGACTAAAAAGATAAAATCCTTTGCATTCTGTTCCCTGTCACTTTAGTAACAAGTTGGTTGAGGTCTTAAAAGAGCAACTGTTTCAACACCTAAATCATGTTTGTGTGTAAAAGCAAAAATAATATTTTACAGCCTGAAAAGCAATCCATCTTTAAAAACTGCAGCAAACAGAAAAGTCAGCTTGAGAGCGATGTTCACATATTCGTTATTTACTATTTGCCTAATTATAAATACATGCGTAAACCCACATAAATAATTGTTTGATATTTCTTTGCCTCAGGGTGCTTCCCAGTTTAACCAAGTAACTCAGGGGGTGTTGATGGTTTTTGGCCAACTCAAATTTCTGTTTGCTTGGTGTTTTTGGCTGGACTTTAGGCTGTAGTCCAACAGCTTTGATGTGTTCTACTTCATGCTTTTGGTATTCCAGAAATAGAACCTGAGTGCCATTTAGGATAACAGCTATTTTGCCTTTCGCTTTAGGTTTGGGATGCTTGTTCAGACGCCCTAATCACGTTCGATAAGGAGAATCTGCAGGATGAGATGGCGTACATTGTAGAGAACGACGTCATTGTGTCTGCTCTTACCAGGCAGCTTCACACACTCTCTGGTAACCTTTTTTTATCTTTGATTAATTGCTGGTAATTATGTTTGTTTTTGGGAATCTGAGGAAGTGTTGGCTCAGTGGTTAATGGCTTTAGGCTGTTGACCAGAAGGATGAGAGTCCCTGGCACTGCCAACCAACTTGCCACCATTGGTTCTTTGAGCAAAGACCCTTAACACCCAACTGCTGTGTTGTATCCTGTCTCAGTTGGGGGAAAAAAATGCTTTGGATAAAAGTGTCAGCCAACTGGGCAAGTGTAATGTAGATGAACTTTGATTCACGTAAACTAACGATTTGGATTAAAATTGGTGTCCTGTCAACATCAGTTACAAACTGATGTTGTAAATATTGTTTTCTACAACTTGGTTTTCGATTTGTGGCTGCTGCTACTCTGTAGCCTTCAGTTTTCCACTGACTGCATGGTGGTGCTTGCTGTTTATTGCTGTTTTTCTTCTGCTCTCGGGAGCTTCCCCTGGTGCTTAACGGGGCCTGTGAACCAGAGCCTGGTGTGCACCCAGTTGGTTCTACGGCTGCTCTGGCACATGGTGTCGCCACAAAATGTTCCTTCCTGCCCGGTGCTTTTGTTTATTTGTACTCTTTCCCTTTTGGATTTTTTTAAGGACCTAGGCTCTTTGATGGGCTCATGTTTTCTCTGCTATTTCAATCATGTAGCACATGATTAGAGTTACAGTTTCCATGAGAAATAGAGTTTCCACGAGACATGCAGACACGTGCAGTAGTCTACTGACCCATTCAAAAACCACATTTCACACTGGAGCATCTCACAAGCTCTGAATGCTGACGATATTCAGTTGCAACCAATTGATGCAATTAGCCAAGTCGCTCTGCAAATGAAATCTTCACCCTGCTTTGTCATGCCTTTTGAAGAAAATATATATATTTTGCACTCGGTAGATGTGGCAACACGTGTCTCTTCATGTGCAAGTGGACCTCTCTTTTTCTTTTTCAGTGTTCAGACTACTTTTTCTAGTTTTAACCTGCCTCTTTTGGCCACCACTGGCTTTGGATGACTTAAGCAGCCAATATTTGTCCCTAGTGTTCAGTTTTAGCGGACAGGATAGTCTCCAAGTGCAAGTGGTCGTTAGAGTTTTCTATTTTCTGCTACTTGAGAAGAAAAGGTTTTGACGTGTTTGCCTTAAGGTTTTGGGGTTTGTGCCTCGTATTTTGCATGATGCTTAATTATGTTTTTGGAAATGTGTTATGTTTTTTTTACCCAGAATATACATAGTTTATACAAGTAGATCAGTATTCGAGATCCAAATACTGTTCTCTGAAATGCTTGAATCATTGTAACATATTTCCTTTTTTTTCCCTCACCTAGATCAAGTTGAAGTGCAGTACAGAACGAAGGTGGTGAAGTACACTTGGCCCAGACCTTTCCAGGTGGCTGACTCCATCCCTTGGGTCCAGGTGACATTAGCCAATGGACGCACCTTGCAGACCAAGCTGCTGGTGAGAAGAATGTAGGGATCTGCTCAGTGTTAGCCTTATTNAAAAAAAAAAAAAGGTATTGTGATAATCATGTACTTTGCTGCTCACTCCGCCAGATTGGGGCAGATGGACCCAACTCCATGGTACGGAGAGAGGCAGGGATTCCCACTGTCAAGTGGAATTACGACCAGTCTGCCGTAGTGGCTGTTTTACATTTATCCGAGGTATGTGGAGAGCAAGAATGTAAACTCCATTGTGTGTGTGTGCGCGGTTCTTCATTTGTAATCAGAGTGCTTCGGTTTGTTTAAAAGTATTTCAGTTCGCTTGAGTTGACTCTGTCATCTTGTGTTTTCTTGTATGCGCAGCCTACTGAAAACAATGTGGCATGGCAGAGGTTCCTCCCAACCGGGCCAATTGCAATGTTGCCGGTAAGCTGCCACTGACTGTGGAATGAGGTGGATTGATATTTGAGGTCAGGCAGGCAGTGGAGCTGGATTATAGTTCTGCATTATACAGCTGCTGTATAGAAAAATCATGTATTCTTTAATGGATTTCATCGATTTATTTGTGTGTTGTGTATAGCTGTCAGACACACAGAGCTCTCTGGTTTGGTCCACCAGTCATCACCATGCAGAGGAGCTTCTTCAGATGGATGAAGAGAGTTTTGTGGATGCCATTAACAATGCATTTGTGAGTCCACACTCATCCCCAAGTTCATTTGAGAATACTGTGGATCCTTTGCTGAGGAGATTTCTTACATATCATAGCAAGCAGACTTGTTTGTATTGTCGTTTGTATTGTTGTCTTGGCCCCAAGTCTGTTTCTAAGTTTCATGTTTCCCAGTTTTGGATTGTCTCTTCAAAGAAAATGTTAAAGAGTAGTCACGGCTTGGCTAGTCCTCAAGGCTTCAACCTGGCCCTCATGCACATACACACCTCATAGTTCTAGTTCAGAAATGCATCCCTGTTCCCAAGCTGGCTATTTTTGCTGAGCCTGCTGGTCACGGGCCCGTGAGCTTGAGTCATGCCTGCTCTGATGACTGGTTTGCTTATTGAACATTTAGCTTGCCAGTGTTGTTCATTATCATGTTTCTTCAGACCAAATGTAGAAAGATTTGTGGTCTGCTCAGTGTCTTCCTTTAATTTCATTGCGCAATTGTTAGCTTACAAAAAGACTGATGAGTTGTAATTCTTATCTACACTTTGTTATATGTAATTATTATCAGGATAGAGATGTAAAGATCGTATTAAAGTCCCAATATGTCCTTACAGAGCTGGTGGGGTTTAGAAGGAAACAACACCCTTCTTTATGTTAGTTGTTTGTCATGCCCCTTCTGTTGCTGCACTTGCTTACCTAATCAATCTTTATGTGCATCAAGAAACAAATAACATTACTCAGTATTCAGCTTTGCAGGGTCATCTAAGCAATGTTATTTTCAGCAAAGGGACACATGTAAAAAAAAAAAAAAAAGTCGTCCATAAAGAAACGATCTGTCGAGACATCGTGTTTAATAAACCACATGTTAAACAAGGAAGTGACACAACTGACCCTTCTCATTCTTATCTCATTTGGTTTTGTTTTTTTTTTTCACTCTGTACAGTGGAGTAATGAGAACCAGTCTGACCTGGTGGAGGCTGCCGGTTCTTTATTCCACCATGCCCTTTCCATCCTCATGCCCAATGGCGCCTCCACCCGCCAGCTTCCACCCAGCGTGGCCGCTATTGGCCCAAAGAGCCGGGTCATGTTTCCTCTGGGAATGGGCCATGCCTCCGAGTATATCCGCCACAGAGTAGCCCTAATTGGGTATGTGCATCTGAGACCTTTGTGAAAACTAGTTAGTGGTTTTTTTTTTTGTTTTTTGTTTTTTTTTGCAAACCACTTGGTTTTGTCTCATTCATTTTACTGAAAGTCGCCTGTGTACAAAGTTGTTTTTTTCCATTGTAGCCATTTAGAGATATGTCTGTGTCAAAATGAATTTATGATTTGTGTGTGTGTTCTTTTAGATTTAGATGTTAGTAGGTTCCAGCTATTGAGTCTGTGACTTACACAATGGTTTATTTATTTGTCTTCCTTTAGAGATGCTGCACACAGAGTACACCCTCTGGCAGGCCAAGGCGCCAATCTAGGATTTGGGGATGTGGCCTGTTTGACACGGGTGCTAAGCCAAGCAGCATTCAATGGCAAAGACCTTGGTAAGTGTTCCAAAACAAATAGCCGGAATAGACGTCAGTATGTGTACCTTCATTTTTTTTTTAGATGCCACATATTCATTGATTCAAATATATAGTGTTTTTATTTAATAAACATAAACAAATAGTACCATGTCACAAGCTAGAAATGTGCTTGTGAATTGACGGAGCACGGGGCAAAATCCAAGGATGCTGTTCCAGATCTCACATACACATTGCCTAAGGAATAACCATTTAAATTTGAGGGTTTGTGGTCGGAAATTCTACCCCTATCTTACTGAATAACCCTCATACCTTAGACCTCAGACTTGAGATCAGCATGTCTCTAGACATAATCCTCAATGCATGGTTTCCTAAGTTCTTTTCCATTGCTCAAACAAGGGAAAAACTCTTGAGTTTTATTATATATCAAACCAGTTAATTTTATGTTTTTATTTCCCTTGCTGCCAAGAACTAAAATGGAAATCTTTTTTTTTTTTTAAAGAGCTGTGAATTGAAGTCCAGTTTTGTTTTGATATCTGTGCTTTGCTTTGGTGTTCACTGTCTTTGAAGTAGCACATATTTAGCTACTTCAGTTTCTTAACATACTAAAATGCCTTTGCTAACAGCGGAGACTGAAAAACAGGCACAGCAATATTTTCCTATTATAACATTGGTTGTACTTTTAAATATACATTTTAAAAAAAGACTACATTATAAGCATTTTGTGCTTTGGCCTCCAGGCGACATGCAGCACCTGCTGGAGTATGAAACTGAGCGCCAGCGGCACAGTCTACCCATGATGGCAGCCATTGACCTCATGAAGAGACTCTACTCCACTAACGTTGCCCCGCTGGTGCTGCTGAGAACCTTTGGCCTCCAGGCCACTAACGCACTGCCGCCTCTCAAAGTAAGATCTCATTGCGCAGCTGTTCGTGTTCTCCTGTCCAGCTCATTGTCTCAAAATTATTCTAATATGAAAGGTGGTGCTTGGTGATGTCTTGCTTTTGAAGTTAACATTTTTCTACTTAACAAATTTCTCTCTGTTCTCATCTGTCATCTGTGACTCTCTTCTCACTCCAACTATCCTTCTACTTCATATCGCTTCAGTTTTGCTCCCTATTTTGCTTCCTCTGAGGGCTCCCTCTCTCCAACCCTGTCCCCCATCTTGTCCTCTGATTACATGCTTTTAGACTCTGAACTGTGTCTGTAATTTACATGGTCAGGAGCTACTACTACAGCTAAGTTTAGCATCAAATTTACTGTTACTGAAAGTGTGGGTGGGGTTGCAAGCCTGTGCACAAGCGGTATTGGCTTGTGTTTTCACACTCCTTTTATTACAGGCTGCCCATATGAAACAGCCCGATTCCTTTACTAAGCAGAAAGATGGTTGTTCTGGTATAGAACAACATTTCCGAACAGGACCCTCTGAAACTCCGATAGAGCGTGTGTCATCCTCTAGCTTAAGGGTTTTTTTTTTTTTTTTTAATTCTACCTATAATTTTCTTCATCAATTCAACAGGAAACAAAAAAAATCTTAGTTTTGTACATTGCATGTGCAGTATGACTGGCTTATGATGAATTTTATAATCATTACATATTTTCAGTTATATATTTTGTCTTTATGTCCACAGGAGCAGATTATTGCATATGCCAGCAAGTAAATTACTGTTTGCACACAAAGGCTTATGGGTCAAGATGGCATGGAAATTTTGTCTACAGAACGTATGTAAAAGTATAAATTAATAAATTCTATTTTAATCATATGCATCTTTGTATCAGATGTTTACTTTTGCCACAAGGACATTCATATTTTACCCTTTACACCTTTTACAAAAGCAGGTAATGCTATTGTATAACCACACCAGCAAGCCTTGCATAATTGCGGATGTACAGCTTGGTCTGCTAAAGCAGTTTACACTGTAAAGTATCTGACAGTCGGCGAAATAATGCTGTATGTCAGACACATATGAACACACTCCCTTCCAATGCTTAAACTCAATGCTATTTGACTAAAGCTCCAGGAAATTCAACTGAACATGAACAAAAGTGGTATTGAAGTATTTCCTTTCCACCAACTCGGATGATATCCATACTAGGTTAAATGAAGCCATAAAATGGGGCAGTCGTGGCCTAATGGTCCGAGAGTCGGACTTGTAACCTGAAGGTGAACCTGAAGGTCGTGGGTTCGAGT
>CM074954.1:13772609-13792775 GCA_037577455.1 Pangasius macronema | reverse complement strand
TCAAATCTTAAACTGGACCGGTTTTATGTAGACTCTGAAATATTTTGACAACACCTAAGAAAGCAAAAAAAAAAAAAAAAAGAAAAAAAACACAAAGACAAACTTGAGCAACTCTTAGACTGCAATACTGAAGTGGCTTTAAAAACACTCTTTATGAAACTTAAAAGAAAAAAACATATTTTTGCCTTTATTTTAAAACATACCATTGTAAGTAGGAAGCAGACTAGCTTTTTACCTTTTTAACTGCACACCATATCTATTCTCTCCATGCCCTTATTAACATAACCATCAAACACTTCAAAAAAAAAAAAAAGCTCTGACATGAGAGTATGTATACAATGAACACTGACCAGAACGGAAGAGAATTCTGCAGACAACAGTGTGGGATGAAACAAGGCTGCTATTTAAGTCCAATTTTCTTCAGTAGCTTCATTACTAAGCTAAACTTCCTGCAGGAAGAGCATGACGCCCTGCTCTTCCTCTCTATTATATTAATTTAAGTTCCTGCTGTGTGCAAACGACTTAGTGCCGCTTCATCCCACAGCACAGCTTAATTACAGTACATCCTACATAAACACTACTAGGCATGGTTTTCAGAAAAAAAAGAGGGAAAAAAAACACACAAACAAATATCACTTTGCCCTGCTTAGCAGACTCGATCTGAAAACATCTTAAACTTATAACGGGTTAAGTCGCAGTGCTGCAGGGAACTTTGGTGTGGCTGTAAACACTGTCACTGAACAAGAATGCAGAGTCTTCTACACAATTAAATCAAACTTTGGCAGTACATCAGTACACATTACTGTCTGCACAGATTGTAGTGGGTATACTCACATTCATATACACCTGAGAAATGAGAATAAGTAATCACAAATTCATAACAAACATTTAAACAGACAAATTAAGTTAGGTGAGTATTTTAACAAGAACGGCAAAGAAAAACACAAATAGTAGAAAATATAACAAAAGAAATATTGTAATGCAAACAGTGTTATTTTAAATCTAAGTTAAAATACTGAGATAAATTTCACTAGCATCATTTAACAAATATTTGTTTGTTTTAGTTATGTGAGGTATCCCTCAGGGCTCTGTACTTGTTTCACTCCTTTTCACAGTTTAAATGCTGCTCCTTGGTTATATTATCATATTGTTGCTCTAATCAGACCCAAATCTTTAATATCTGAGCATTCAGACCTCTGCTTTTATTGAGTTATTGTCAAATCATCTTTGACTCGATCATTGATTACTTAATCCTTTCACAAAGATCTCTGCGATATTGCAAGACTATACTCAATTTTAAAGAAGATCAAAACTTTATAACCCCCTACCCTTTTATTATTACTGCCGTAACTGTTTGACTGGTCTTCCTGCCAAAACATGACAGATTGGAATGTATCCAAAATTCAGCTGCTGGAAGTCAATATCCCATATTTCAGCCCAGGGTATCCACATCTAGTCCTGGTGATCTCCCGTAGCACTCTGGAACATTAGTTCCAGCCCTAAATTAACGACTGGTCCGTGTTACTCAGGACCGGAAATGGAGGACCTGAACATGGCTAGTACTAAAAGTGGGTCACAACCCACACACTTTCATTTGTTTATTCAGCTTTTGCCATATTTAATACAAAATTCTCCTCCTCACCTGCATAGCCTTAAATGGCTTTGCTCCAGATTAAGTAAGTGTTATTTCCATACACTGTTAGTTAAGATCATTTAATGCCAGTGAATGGTCACTAGACTAATGCAGTGATGCCTGAACTTAGGAATTCATCTCCATTAAATCTGATCCCTTGCCTGCATCACATACTGTACCACAGCTCAAAACCCACTTCACATTGGCAACTAAGCACTCTCTCCTCATTCTGTTTCTCCCACCTCTATATCTACTTTATCCCATTGCTTTTATGATTATTATGATTATTTGTGTGAGATGATTGCATGATTATAAATTGTTAAAATGATCAAATTGTTTCTTCATGTTGGAAGTGACCTTGAAGTTGAGAATTATAATATAATTATAATAAATATAATGTATATAAATATAATTATATAAAACATGAAAAATAAGTTTCTTATAATGAACTTATAAGAATACTTATGAATATAAGTTTCATTAGAATTAAGAATGCGATACACTTTCTTACACTTTTAATGTCCTAAATAGCATCTGGCACATTTCAGTTGAACATTAAAATATTTCTCTTACTGAAGCTAAGAAAATTGCAAAATTATAATTCTGCTTATATGAAAGTAGTTCATACTTGGCAGCATAGTTTGTATCCAGTTTTTTAGCTTTTTGCTTTTTTTATTTCATTTAAAAATTCATTATGTTCATGTTTTATTCTTTTGGTTTGTCAGTGTTTAACAATTACGCTGATAAAACACACCAGCCCTGTGGAGATTTGCAAATGTCTGAAGACTTAGTTATTTTCTAGTTGTAAATAAACTCAAAACCCAGTGATTTCATCTAAATTGCAAACTATGTATGTATGTATATTGTACATATAAACAGAAATTTGTTTGAGCTGCTGTTGGAGTATGCATGGTTGTAAATTGTTTGTCTGTGTGGCTCAGACAAGCCCATATTTTATAGACAAAGCTTCCTAAGCTTATTATGAGTTCTTGAATGAAAACATTTGTAGATTGCTTGCACAATTTCAAGTGGACCGGGAATGTAGCCTTGAGGCACTCCTTATAGATGACAGTTAGTATAAAGAGGTTTTACCCTATGATCTACCAGATGATCCTCAGGAGAACTATTAAACATGGATTTTTTTTAGAACAAGCCACATATATACCATGGCATGTAACTACAAGGTCTCAAGCTTAGAAGTCTTATACAATGAGTGTTTATTTATTTTATTCACATGGTACATAATCAACAATGTCAGAAACAGGTTGAAGCATATTTATAGCGTCTGCTGTGTTTGTCAGTGAGTATAAGGCTAAATCATTAACAATTTTTCATAGAACCTATGCACATGATCACATCAGTTATTTCTGTCACAAAAACTTGTGAATAATAATCCTATTGATTATTAGGTGATATATACAGTCATGGCTAATGTGTATATACATATATGCATGTTAAAGGTATGAATGGTCATGAAGAGAATACATACAAAATAACGTAACAATGTTGAATATGCACTGTGGTGCATTTAGGTAACAATATCTATACGTAATAAATATTTATACAATAATTCACAAATGATACTTTGGATATTAAGTGCACTGAGCCAAAAGCCTTGTTTTTTTTGTTTTTTTTTTTTGTTTTTTTATACACGTTCCCACAGAGGTGTTCATGTTACATGCCAGAATACCTGTAATGGTGCTAATGCAAACAGTGTTCTAACATCACTAGATGACTGGGTAATTTAGGTAGAAACCTGAGTTCATATGAGTAGACAAATCAGTAACGTTTTCACAATTTGGCTGTCTCAAGTTTGTACTTACATGTCCAAAATATCTGCAAGATTTCTGTTGTAGCACTAGACGTTCCAGTCCAACATTAAAGGTAAAGTTTCTCAACATACAAACAGACATACATAAATACACACGTACGTAAATTCATACAACAGCATTCATGCACTTGACCAAATTCAGTGATGAGATGATTTACTCCTGAATCCATCTCGACCTGTCTTCCACCAATAATTACAAGCATAAACAACAGTAAATAAACTGCTAGGACTAAATTGTGTTGTGAAAGGGTTTAGTACTTTTAGAATTTGTACTGCAATATGATTTTAAAAAAAATTTTTTACAAATTGGATCCATTTGTTTTTTGTAATGTGCAAATACACGACTGCCAATTACCAGGAGAGAGTTACTGCATGGAAACTGATCATTCTTATTGGGAGCTCCAATTCATCTCCATAATGAAATTGTATTTTTCCCCCCCATCCCACTGCATAAAATTTCTGCACACAGCACAAGGCGAGGTCCTTAAAAAGCTGTGAATGGTTGTATTAAATCTCACTACCCATCACAAACTCAAAGACTGCCAAAATAGACAGGCAGCGCCTCAGGTGAGACGAAAGCAGAGAAAAAAATGTAAACGCCCAAGTTACAAAAATAAACTAATCCTGGGTTAGGTATACAGTAGGAATATGAGGTTGGCCTGGCCGTTTTTTTTACAGAAATACAGGTCATTTTGTTGCGGGTGTTTGAATGGTAGGGAGGGAGAAGAGTGTGCATACAGTACAGGGCTGCTTGAAACTCCATGAGGAGTGTGAGGCGTAGGCGAGGTTCCTCACGCTGACCCTGTGTTTACCCACCCTATGGCACCAAAAAGTCTGCAGGCTTTAGTGAATGTTCAGGTTGTGAAAGTAATCGAACGTGGCCCCTAAGGCCCAACTTGTTTCAGCATTGTTCACCTTTTTAGCAAGCTGTAGGAGATAAACAGACAGAAGACAGCATTATCATTAAATTGCACAAACTGCCTTATTTTACTGCCATTCATAAACCATAAATAGAAATATACTGTATTCATTTCTGCCAACTCACAACTACACTTTTAAATTACCCCCTAATTTGGCATTTTTATACAGTAAGAAAGTTGCTGGGTCATCAGAAACACCCAGCAGTGAAATGCCCACCTGCAGCACAGTGTTGTCCTTGAAGCCAAATCCCTCTTTCAGAAGAACAGTGATGTAGGTCATGTCCATGCACAAGAAAGGGCTGATAGGACGGTATTTAGTCATCTTGTTGCAAACTGAACAAAAGAGGGAAAAGGATAGGTCTTATATTTATGTATAAATAATCTATGTCTATGTCTAAATGAAATATTGATCAATGGATTAATCACAGAAAACAAAAAAAGACAGGAATTTAGAAAATTACACACCCTCCAGTCAGCTTAAGTTATTGGGAAGAATTACGCAACACACCAAAATATTAGTGCAAGTCATGTTTGCCTGTCTGCCACAATACCGTGAAATAGAGGCACATACAATGTTGACCATTTTTCTCGCGCTGAGGTGTAAAATGGATTGTTTCATGGCTTAGGTTGCGCATGTTATAAAGAGGTGGCAAGCCACAAGGGGTAAGCTGTGACAGGTTGCCAAGTGTTCTTGTATGGGGCACGTCATTAAGTCACAGCTCCTCTTGTTAGACATCTGGCAACTAGTACATGACAGTCAAAGAGGAGGAGGAGATGGATGAGATCCACCACGTGCCAAAAGTGGCTCATCAAGACCATGCAACAGTGTTCTCACTACACAAATAAAAGCCTTACATAAAATACCCAACTCGTTTGCACTCGGGATAAATCTGGCACTTCGGTGATATATATTATTTGACAGAATCTGGGTGATAAGCCAAAGGCTGTAAATCAATCTCAGACATCAGTTCTTCCCTTTTTGGAAGGCTGACCTTCATGTAATAGTCAACATGCCAGTGTTTGCAATAGCATGTGCATTACGATAGCTAGGCAATTATTCGGAGGGCACTAAAATGTGCCAAGTTAGTGGGCTGGACAGATACGGAGGTAGTAGAACACACAGGGTAAGGTATTTGTGTGGGAGAGGGACAGGGTGTGTTTATGTGGTGGCGAAGCTGTCATTTTGTGAAGGTTGTGCGATTGTCGGGAGTCTCAAATGCAAATAAGCACTGGGAGTTTATATTTGTACAGTGTGTACCGTAAGGCTTTGACCTGAATGTGCCTGGGAGGGAAGGAAAACTTCCAAAGGCTGGCGCCTTACCTTCTTTGGCTCTCTTCTTGAAATCTCTGACCTCCACAACACCGCCTCTGGAGCCATCTAAGACAGAGACAGAAAATGAACAAATCAGCTAAAAAATTCTCCTAAAATTCCTACCATTGTTACTGTGGTCTAAATGAACAAATGCAGCAATCCATTACCGATAAGGCCAGACTCCACAGCTCTGTCATAGTAATAGGAGAAGGCATAGAAGACACTGTTTCCTTTGACTTCATAGGGCTGATGTATGATCCCTTTCACCACACGCATCACTTCATGGTAGCACAGTTTATATCCTGCATAACCTGTGGAGGCAAGATCCAATGAGACGTGATGCACTTTTTTAATTACCCATTTTTCAGAAAATGCATGTCGCTGAATGTCACCAAATGCACAAAAAAAGAAAAGAAAGCAAAAGCACAAGGCAAAATACAATCCCACAGTATGACCACAG
This sequence comes from Pangasius macronema, assembly GCA_037577455.1. Lineage (NCBI taxonomy): Eukaryota > Metazoa > Chordata > Actinopteri > Siluriformes > Pangasiidae > Pangasius > Pangasius macronema. Next base: position 13,786,619 of record CM074954.1, on the reverse strand, counting down.
GTCCTACCTCAGAATAGACTTGCTACATACTTAATTAAACTAGGAGTATGGACTCGTTGAGGGGAACTCATATGCTGACAGAGTCTACACTTAGAGCAGAAGCCAAGTTTGTTAGTGATTTCATATTACGAAATTGGGCATGGGCATGATAAAGCTGCAAGCTATGTGAAACGGAAAATACCAAGCACGTGACCTAACCAGTATGTCTTGGCTACATGGCTGTGGTAAGGGAGTGTTATATCATTTGAGGACTCAACTAACAATTTTCTCTTCACTTAAATACAATGTTTGCAGTATTATTATTGTTCAAATGCATGAGAGGTGGACAATTACACGGAACTAGCAAAACCCTGAATATGCTGTTTGGGTCCACAATTACACAATTACACCCTCACTAAAGTGCTGTCAAATTAATGTCTTAAACTCAATTTTGCTCAGCCTTGTGTAATGGGTTACTCATATCAAGAAAATTTCAGGAACTGAATAATTAATTGTTATCTCCTCTGAGACCTGGGATTGACATTGATTCTTTATTTCTGTTGTGTAAAATGGGGAAAAAGAAGCAGGTTGCTTGTTAAGCTCTTACCATCTGGGATTCCACTGACTTTGTAGGTGATCCCACCAAAGGTCCAATCTTCTCTGAACTTCTTGGGTAGGCAAGAACTTGTGAAAACCTTGTGGTCAAGATCTGGAAGATACACAGGTTGGTATAGTATTTTAACCATTAATGGATCCTGGAAAGATCAATGTTTAAATATTAATGTGTTGATTATCTAAAGGAACATCAAGAACCATTACCATCTGCTCCAAGTGCACCAAGAGTCTTCAGTCGGGCTGCAACAAGTCCATTTCCAAGGTAACTACATTAGGAAAGAAGGTCGGTATATAGATGAATTTTGCAATATAAATGTATGAACACAATATAGAATAAGTTTTCTCCAGTAAAATACCTGTGGGTGTAAAGCTCGTAAGTGGTGTTGAACAAGTCGATGCGTGCAATGTAATCCTGAGGAGCATTCTGCACCGTTTTCTGCAGGGGAAAAAAAAAAGATAATTATGAGGTTGTACACATATATATATATATATATATATATATATATATATATATATATATATATATATATATATATGAGACCTTACTTTCTTATCTCTTATCTATGTTATTATCTATTATCTGCTGATCACAGACATACCTTTGATTTTGGGAGAAATGTGATTTGGGTTGAACCTCCACCCAGATCCAAAATTCCTACAGTTTTTCTGGTATTGGCATACAAGTGACCTATAACCCAGAAGTATATCAAAATTATATAAAGGTTGCAATATTATTGGCAGAGGTAGTATGTAGCATGACCTTTACTACTGTCCAATTATGGCCATATTTTAATAAAACAGCATGACAGCTCATTCTATATAAGACAGACAATAAAAGCGTATTAGAAATAGTTAGGAAATGTTAAGTAAAAGTTTGAGTTTCTGTTTTTTTAGGCTTTTATATGTAAAATCACTAATGTTCTCTGGGAGTTTTTCCCAAAGTGAGAACTAGGAGGCTGTCAGAGGCAGATGGCAGGAGCTGAGTCACGGGCAGTGCAGCAGAGGGGAGACTCCATTATTTTATTGCTCTAAAAAAAAAATTCAGTGAAACTCCACACTGACCACAGACCACCAGCCACCATCCACCACTGACACCACCTTTGCAAAACATGAGCAATACTTAACCTGTCAGGAAGTTCACTGTAACCCAAGCCAGCACTCCTGTAGAGCAAGAGAGACAATACATAAGATCACGCTGCTGTTGTGGTTTTATAGAATTAGTCATCTGGGAAGATAAAACAGTCAGTTTGACCACATTTATTACACTGAACTAAGCATCAGCCTCTTATATTAATATGAATTTCATACTTGAACAATGAGTTTTCTAGTATGAACTGCTTTGAATAATCCTCTTAAGTATTAATTTCAAGAAGCAGTAACAGTTTATTACTTGAATTTGAAGTTACCAAGGTATGATTTCTTTATTCTGGCAGCCTACGCCCTACTTTCGGGGCCACAACTGAGTCATTGCCATAACTTTGCCACCTGCTATTAGTGGTTTTGAGCTCTGCCAGATAGCTCAGACAGATTTTAAGTACATGTACTGCATGTTTCTTCATTAAGGTCAAATCTTATTTCATAAAGCGTGTCCTGATTTCTTGGCCATCAGGGTTCAGCCCAGGTAATCAGACATGTCTGAGATGTGATATTACTCACATCTCATAAAAGCAGGTAATGACTTGTACATCTGAGCTTGCAGTAACAAAAATGTGTAAAGCTGAATAAAAAATGTATTTAACAATACATGTGGGAGGACGAAAGTAAATTCATTAAGGTTTCAACAGTAAAGAACATTGCCATGATGTGGCTTTCATATTTATAGTTACATCATGGCATACAGTTAAGTATCTAGGGCTGCATTATGTGGGAAGAAATTAAAACAATGCCTAAATGGTAAAAGCAGTGACAAATGAAATTTGAATACCTTCGTTTGTGCCATTCATGAGTGTGACACTGTTGCTTGGCACATAGAAAGGAGATTCATCAAATACATGTTTCACCTGTGAACATAAGAATTTAATTTGAACAAAATTTTCAGATTTTAAACACACAACACAACTGCTATACAACTGAAATCTCGAATGATTTGTACTTTATTAAAATATGTATGAAAAAAAAAAGAAATCTAAACCTCCTGCCAAATCCTTTTATCTGCAGGAAATGCACTGAATCAACTGAAATTGTGTGTAACTGAGGGAATCTGAAACCATGTTTGTGGTTGCTGTGTTGGTAAAATAATTCAAAAGCCAGTTTAGCCCAATGTCCCAGACAGCCTCAAAACAGCTGTTTTTATGCAATAGCAGCCTCGAGTCTTTTTTCTTGCTTTTCCTCTCCATCACACACACAATGTGGTTAACATCTCCCCGTCTTTGGCGGAATAGCTGGTTTCTCCACCAAACTGTCTGAGGAAAGGAGCGATGGGGGGAAAAAAATCAAGGCAGTGAAAAAGAGAGCTTGCCTTACCTCATCCAACAGAGCTTGGGCTTTCTCCTTGGGCATCAGCCGCAGGCCAGCGGTGGCTTTCAGTAACACGGGGGTCTGCCACCATTCCTCCTTGGGGATGGTCTTTTTAGCTACTTTCAGCAGCTGTCTGATGGTCTCTCCACCCTGAAACAGACAATTTCACCAAGGTGAATCCACTGACCATGAAACAAATAACAAAAATTCTAATAACAGAGTTATTGTCTAAGATTGTCTAAGAAACATTTTTTTAAAAAAAGCTATCTATTGGATGCAACTGGAGGAACAGTATAGAAACAGAGGGCAGAATAATTATTGGCATAAGGCAAATCAGCCTGTCCCATCCTGTGGTTAACACCAGATTGGAAAAGTACATATGTCACTCTGAAAATAACTGTGCTGTCACAGAGTAAAGCGATACTTTGGTGGACGGTCTGGAATCCAAATTCCACTACTGACCATCTTATCATCAAGTGTCATCAAATGTCATCTGGAATTTGAGTTAACACTGTGGTGGAAAAAGGGAGGTCTATTAGGATATAACAGTAATATTGTCCATAATAATGTGATGAGAATGGCACAGGCTTACCTCTTCAGGATTATCTCCATATGCTGATAGTCCAGGCTTCACTGCATTATACATTTCATTGTCAAGCACCGGCAGCCCAGCTGTCAAAAACACACAGAGACAGATGACAGATGAAACAATTGGTTTAGAAGACGCACATATCAACTCTGGTTAACTTCTTCAACTCATATATGCCAATTGTGCTTGTGCTTAGACTTTTGGCCATTGTGTACTTTGTAAATGGCTATTGTAGCCATAAAATGGTGACCACAACGTTTTTTCCAGACAGACAAATTACCAGTTCCTTCGGACTCAAACTTTACATCATCGCGGGTGATGCTATGTCTCAACATGAAGAACATTTTTAAAAAGTGATTACTAGCACTCATTTTGAACAGACTTCTCAATTTTGATGATTGAAACTGTTTCACTGTCAAAACTGCAAACTCTTGCACTTCTCTCTCTCTCATTCTCTCACACTCACACACACACACACTTTCTCCGCCTGCAAAGCTCTCTTTCTCATCCCACCCGAATGTTTCTATTTGCCTTAGCACCTCACAGTGAATAATCCTGCAGTAAACCCAGACACTGCAGAGAGACAGCACTAGGTTTGCTAGCGCAGGAGAGAGAAAGCAAGAGAGATAGTGAGAGAGGCAGAGCGAGAGAAAGAGAGAGAGGAGTCAACTGAGTTTACAAGGCAGGACTACACAGGATCATCTGGAGTTCATGCTGCAATGTGGTGCCCTGAAAATGGAGGTGACAATGGATTGGAGCGATGGAGCCACTGCAGAAGAGAATACTGACACAGCTAGAAGACTGACAAAGGCACTTACCTGCTGCTAGGTTCAGATGTTCTGTATGGACTTATTAGCAGAGGTGAAAGGGAATAGAGAGAATAAGAACTCACCTGGGTCCTTCTGAATGAACTTGTAGATGTGGATGCGGGTGCCAGTGCTGCCGGCGTCGAACATGATCCCATGAAAGGTGCGAGGAGGCGGTTTCTCCACCTCAGCTGGTACCTCTGGAGGCAGTAGATTGTCCATGTTGGCATGGTGGTTGAATATGCGGTGGCGGAAATTGTACAAATGGCGGTTGTACAAAGGGTGGTTGTAGTATGTTGCTTCAGCTGGGAAGTGCCCAGCCAAAAGCCACATGGACAACACCGACAGAAGAAACATCTGCTGTGGCATGGTTTCTCTCTCGCACGGCAGCACTATCAACAACTGGAGATGTATTTCTTTAAAATTTGTTCTAATATCTTTTAAGCTGCTTTCCAAAGGAGGAAAGTGTTTGAAGATGTGTCTTGCTCTTGTGGAAAAGGAAACTGAGGTGCATGCAAATACAGATGAAGGTCAGCAGATGAGGTGAGCAGCTGAAGAGAGGAGAAAAGCAGTAGCAGAGACAGAGAGAAGGGGGGGGTGAAGACAGAGACACACTCGGGACTGGATGGTCTTCTGTTAACAGTATATAAAGACATAAGGGCTTGGCAGGGGGCCATGCCAAGCAAAGCCATCCACCAATCCTGAGGCTCTCCATCTCAAGTCCTCCAGGAGCCATCCCCCACCATCCTCTTCCCCTCCCTAAAAAAAAAAAAAAAAAAAAAAAAAACCTCTTGTGGAATACCTGCTTCACAGCACAATTTTCTTTCTCTTAAATAGATGTACCAACCCATGGCATCCTCATCTGAAGTTGCTTAAATGCAGCTAGAAGATTCCTATAAATTTAAAAGAAGTATATATTCAGACTTCAAAACAGGTTAGACTATTAAGACTAGGAGCGGTGGTCTTAAAATACACTTTTATGGGTGTACTTAATTAAGACCTATGGTCTTGCAGTCAATCTTGTTACTTAACTACTATCTCTGTTGACAACCATTTCACCCTCCGCTTGCAAACTTTCAATTACTTAAAGTCAGCTTCTTCTTGCTTTTTTCCTTAGTAGAGATACTATAAATCTGCTACTGAAGAATCATGAATGACTTTACACAAAGCATCAGCTATTTAAGTCATAAATAATTAGCATTTTTCAGCTCATAACTTCTTAATGTGGCCTTTTTCTGTCCTTGGTTGTTTATACAGGAAGAACAAAGAAATGCAGACATTATCTAATTCATTGTGGGACTTTAAAATGAGGCTAAAATTGCACTATAATCATTAAAACAAGACAGCTTGGACAGATGCATGCATGGTTGTGAGTATTTGTGGGAAATTACTTGTATTGTTTTCTCATTTACCATCCCCTGATATTTTGTGTGCCTGTTGTTTACTGCCTTCACTGAAGATTATGTGTAAGAAGATTCTATACCAAGTGACTATTCAGAAGTAAAATAAAAGTTATAGCTGTGTTTTGCTGTTGAAAAATGACCAAATTCTAAAATAAAATGCATAAAAGTGAGTTTCACGAAGAGAATCTGTGTATGAACATAGCATAAGCATTAAACTGGTATAAGCAGTAAAAAGCATGTGAAAAGTCATTTAACTCCCACTCATTGCTTCAACGACCAAAGGATTTTCAGAAAGAAGAGAAAATATCTACAGGCTTGCTTAAAAAGAAGTATGAGAACTATGAGTGGTTAGACTCTCCTCTTTAGGTGGGTGTTATGGCTGGGAAAAAAACAGTTTTTACCATCCTTGCAGTTCTCATAAGATTTTTCTTCATTTGCACTGAGCATGTGCAGATGCGAGATGTTTGCATGCAAGTGTCGCTGTGCAGTGCTTAAGGCAGAAGCGACTACGGATGAAGACCTCAGCTGAACCGTGGGGTTTTCTCCACCCCGTTAACATGAATTACCACTGCCGAGGCAGGAGCCGCATTCACTGCGAAAGGAATTGTTTTGTGGAACTTGTACATAATTCAGCTCTGAAGAAGCTGGGCCACCACGGGCTTCCTCTTTTCTTCCTTGCAACAAATGAACGCGGTTCACCACACAGTGCGGCTTCAGATCGGCTCTCATCACTGCTGTGATGTGAGCACTGACTGAAGCGAGGGAAGAGCTGGAATAGACTGAGGAGGATCCCAGGCTGGTGTTTTAACATTTTGAGGCAGGAGGAGTGCCGTGAAGGGTGCAGAAAAGGGAGAGAAGGAGGGGGAGCAAAGGTGGAGTTTGGCACTGTTTGCACTCCCATCATGCCATTCCTGTCCTGAGCCACTCGGCTCGAGCAGGGCAACTGTTCCAACGTTGTAATTTGGAACTAAAAATATAACATTTTCTTTCCTCTTTCACTACTTTTTTTTAAATTCTGTGGTACCCCATTATGGTCTTTTCTCCTTTGCCAAGCATGCGTGTGCTGGACCTCTCATTGACTTCTGACAATTTAAGAGGACACTCCTGGTGGTGCCATAGTAACAACATTGTGTCCTATGAGCTAATTTAATAAGTGGCTGACTAACACCTGAGTGTCATGAAAATGTACTCACACTCTCTTGAACAAAGCCATTATGTGCTGTCTATACTGCCTGATCCATAAAGAATCCCATGCAGTCCTCAAGGGTATGAGAATTATGTAAGCATTAAAATTTACAATGTGATACGAGACTGTATGCTCACCTTGTTTTCTGACACAGGCTTACTATGAGTTATAGTTGTAATTATGTGTACACATAACTGCAGACAATTACTGACAAAGCATTTTGTGGATTCTCACATCTTAAATTGTGTTTACAGAGTGAAGCAAGGGAATTACTACATATTATCTAACTGATGTGATGAAAAAGGAGCTGGAATGATTGAGACAAAGCTTGACGAGTTTAAAAACACATTTAGGCATTACAGACTGACAAATATTTTGCCACGAAGAAAGAATCACGATTTAAAAAAAAAAATTTGCTGCTCAGCCAGAAGCATCCTGTAATCTACATTACAGTGAAAACAATGGAACGCTACTTTAAATATTGAAGGAAAAATGACTTCAATCAGAAGGAAATTAAATAAGAAAAAGAAATATGACTTCAATCAGAAGGAAAATAAAGAGTTTGGTGGAGAAAAAAAAAAAAAACCCAAAGTGCAAAACCTGTAATAAAGCTGCTGGTTTGAAAATGCATTTGTAATCAGCGTCACTGTTTCAGTGTCACTGAACTTAGATGTGCTAACTGGAGCTATTGTAGTTAGTAAATCATAACCTTAATGTTTTATTATCCACACAAATTACAGATTGTGGATATTACTTAGCCACATCACTGCTGTCACAAAAAAAAAAAAGATAGTGGACGGTAGCTGTTAAAGAATCAAATTACAAACACAATGTTCTTTCAACCTCACAAAAAAGTGAAAGCCTATGTAATGTTCACACTGTAATAAAGCACTGCTACATTATGGGTCGTTATATATTATATACTGTACATCTCTGATTCAAACGGAGCAAAATCCTTACAACACACAGTGCATCCTCCCTGCTTTATAAGTTGATCCTTCCCAAACCAGAAATCTATTATAAATATACTACATAGGCAGCCACAGAAATGCCAAGTTTGTGGGTGTCCTGCCCAAGAACTCCCATTGAAGAGACCAAAACCTTGTAATTACAATTTTGGTGATAATGACAGCTTGAAAATGTTCACAGTTATGTCTATAGGGAGAAGGGGCTGGGGGGTGGGTCGCTTTCATCTATCATAGCAATTAGCTTTAAATTTAGTTGCGTAATGGCATACATGGTGCTATAGCTACTGCCCTGATACATTTACAGTAGTTCCACTCAAACACTTTGCCACATGTTCGTTTAGCTTTTTCTGCTTGTGGAATGTTGTATGGACACCTTCCAGTTACGTCAGAAATGAGCACAAGCACAGATTATCGAGTAGTCTGGAGGCTGGTCGGGCCCAGTACAGGCATGTGAGGCCTGGCGGATGCTGCTGGACGGATTCAAAGCAAGGTTCGGCCCTAAGTATATATTGTATTTTAGAGGGCTTGGCTTTCTGAGAACGCTAAATCAACTGCAGTTTTGTTTTAACTTCTGTGGCTAGTCCACAGTTTATGTAATCATTCCTTATATGTCCATTTTACACAACGTCTCATGCCTGAGCAGAGTTCCTCTCAGGACATCGATAGGAGATTCACCCAGCCTGCTTCTATAACCCTCTTATCTACCAGTCTTTTTCAAACTGTAATTCTTTTCATTTTCCAATCATGCCAACACAACAGATACAATCACACAGATTTAATAAGAATTATAGGAATAAGACATGATGGGTATTGATTGCTTGTATCTGTTGGTTTTCCATTCTTCCTATGTTCCTATTTCTAATCTTACTATATATGCTTTTAAAAAAAACAGTATATTCAAAATTAGATACACAATCTCATTTTTTTAATATTGGATTTTAACTTTTTTTTTTTTTTGATAACAGAGACAAGAGATTTCACTATTAGAAGTCTATGTTCAAGGGAAAGAATGTGGTAAGAGTTCCAGTTGTCCAAGATGGCCGCCCCTGTTAAGCACTTCAATCAGTTTTTATGCTCCTGAAGAACATGTGCAGTTTGGCATGACATTACTTCAGAACTACATGTGGTTTGCGGGATATGTTTATGGAATGTGGACATTCATTCCTTCAATTTCAGTAACAGCTTTAACCTGGTCAGGGTCACGGTGGTTCCGGAGCCTATCCCAGGAACACTGGGCGTGAGATGGGAAGACACCCTGGACAGGATGCCAACCTATCCCCAAACTACAGAAGCTGATGTATTACATTTGGAGTCAGTGGAATAGTGTGTTTTGTTTTGTATTCCTGTAGAAGCATTCCTTCAGGGTTTCCATTTAAGGTGCAAAATAAGACAGTGTATTTTGTTTTTGTGAAGTTTGCTAACAGGTTGCAATTTTGTGGTGCTTACATAATGAAAAGAGATCATGAAAAGCTGCAGGAGGAAGAGAGAGATCAGGTTAGTGCCTCCAGCCCTGACCGTCTCCATGGTAACGGCTCTAAACAAGGCACGGGAGCTGAGATGTGCTGTGGAGCCTACACCGTTTACTGCTTTAACTAAAGCTGCAGGTCACAAGTATGCCGAAGAAAAAAGCGAAGAAGGGAGGAAAGAAGGGGAAAGGGTGAGCAACACTGCCAAGTCCTTTAAAATGGTTTTCCTCGTGAGTGTGATCAAAAACTTGTGTAGTGTACTTAGAGCAAACTTTTCTGATCTATTTCCTTGATCTCTTTTTCCTGACCTGTTTCAGTTACATAGTACCTTTTCTCATATCAATCTTATCTGTCTAGAAATGCAAAGAAGGAAAACAAATCGAATTCCAATACGGATAAGGAATGTGACGGTGAGAGAGCTAAAGCTAACGCGGCTCTGTGGGAGGCCCGGCTGGAGCTAACGGAAAACTCGCGGGTGGAATATCGGGAAGCGGCTCGCAGACTGGCCCGGGCAAACGAAGAGCTCACCAACCAGCAGTACAGAGTCGAGAAGGACACTACGGACATCATTGGTTTTCTGAAAAAGAAAGAGCTCGAGAAAGAAGCACAGGTTAGTTTCTGAACGCTGCTCGCGACTGCAAGCACAAAGAAGCGCACGCGCTGTCTTTCACACAGGTGTCCGAGCAGCCCGCATGAGGCTGCGCTCCATTCTGAGGTGATCATCACTGTGCCCTACTCCCTCTGTAGGCTGCACCCTTCACAGTAAGAACGATCAAGGGTCCCCGCTGTAGAGGTCGAAATGAAGAGAACCATTAGGAACGCACTTTATGTCATTTTAAAAAGCCAAACTCGGTGTTTTATTGTCACACAGTAAAGATTCAAGTTTTTTTTTTGTCACATACACAGTTATATACAGTATATAACTTGCAAGTGAAATGGAAACATGGCCTATTCCTCTTTAGACTGCGCATTAAATACTAAATTAAAGTTAAAATTCAAAAATCAGAAATGAATAAGAAGAAATAAGATAAGAAATATGAAATATATGTAAAGGAATGTGCTAAAACAGACTCACCAAATATGCAGTATGTTAAGTGCAGTAACAATATAAAGTGCAGTGTGCAGAGTGTCAGTGGAGTGCAGAGTGACTGTATACTGTCACATTATATATCACTTTATACTTTATAATCACCGTCACTTTAATAACTAACAACCCATTAGTCCATCAATCTGATTCAGAGCAAAATGGAAACTTGTGGTTCATTTGCTATTTGGTTTGGTTCTAGACTGTGTGATTACAGCGGTCTTTTAAGATTATCACGCATCAGCCTGTACAAGATGATCCCAATAAAATCTTGGCCAAATTTTATAACAGATTACACGATAGCATGTGTTCTGCATGTCAGATTATACGATGAAGATCCTCTAACCTGCCATTTAAGCACAATCTGGGCTCAGGCATAAAATGGGGTAACAATCCTCAAAGTGAGCTTGGGGTAATAAAGATTTTGTGTGTGTGTGTGTGTTTACGCTTTTGCCACTACTGTATTTGTAGCTGTCCTGTGAGTTTTGTATATAATCCTACAACATTTGGCTGTTTGTGGCTTTTAGGTGCACATCATAGCAGTGATCATACTCTTAGATTAATTAAAAAATGTAAAAATTCTGTCACTGTCCGCACTTTGTCATCGACTGTCTTTGGTCACAATGGCACTAAACCAGGCGACAGTGAACACGCCATGTTCTAAGATCAAATCTCGACTCACAACCGAACAAGTTTTTGCCATGTGCGATTTTTGCATGCGACAGGAAATTTAGGCCAAAAATCACACGGTGTAAAATGGGTTTTAATCTAACCAAAGAGCAAAAACAAAAATGCATTAAGGGGGCATGTAGGGCTGAAAAACGTACAATTACAATAACCGATCAAAAATGGTGACAGAAAAATGTAAACCTAAATGTAAATGTAGACCTTTCACAAAAATCCCACGAGCATGGAGAATGCAGAGCCAGTGCTAAATAAAGGATTGGATAATTATATAAAATTACTTTTAAACAGTTTGTATATCACAGCCAGATTTTATTTTCTCTTTTTGTTTGTTCGTCCAAATATCCAGTACACATCCCAGTTCTCCTGTTCTACAGCTTTGTCCTTTGGCACTTTACCTCACAGTTCAGTTTAACAGCTTGCAGTTGCTTTCGTGCTGCAAACGAACTGAATCACCACTCAGACATTCTCGGATTGTTTTGGCCCGCATCTGACTGGGATTGCTGTGTTCGTACCGCCCTAAATTAACTACTCTGAGAAGGAAACACACCAAGGGTCGATTCAAAAGGACTAAACACTGCATATGTAAAGGACTCTTAGTAGCTGCCATTCACTGTCTGTGAAATGATTTTTTTTTAATCTGCTATAATGATAAAGACAAGAAATCTCCATCAAAGAGCTTATTTGCAGTCATACTACTTTCAGCTGTTTTATTCCTTTTAGTTTATTATTAATTACAATTACAATTTAATATTACTAAATAAGATTCTTACTGGACTTGACCTACACTTAAGCCTGCTTACTGCAAGCAAAAGTGTTGGGAGCAAAGTATCCCTTCAAAAATGACAACCATGTACTGGACAAACCCTCTGTTTGGACTAGAAGCCGCAGGTTGGATGGAAGCGTGAGCAAATGCAGTAAAGTAGGAGTTACACTGCAGAAGGGATGGAAATGATTCAATTATAATCTATTAATGTTAGGTATGTTTGCTGATTATATATCTTTCAAGGAGGGTATAATGTAGTCCAATAATTATTTACATTATATACAGTTAGTGACTTNGCTCACCAGTTAGTGTTTTGGTTCTAGTTAACTAGCTAATATTAGCCAAGTAATCTTTCTACGCATAGCTAATTTAGCTCGTGGTTAATGTTATTTAGGCAGTTGCAATGATAAATAAATTTTAATGGTTAATATCGGTTAGGAAATGAATAGCCAGGTTATATAGTGGTTAATGTTAGTTATGCTAAGATTGCTAGTGGTAACCCTTAAGAAAATTATCCATGGTTTTAATCATGGTTAGTATAATTATAACTATAATTTGCAAACCATGATTGTTCCATAGCAACCATGGTTTGAAAATCATATTCTTTCACAATGCCAAAAACTATGGAACTGTGTTTACTATAATACAGCCATGGTTTAAAAATCTTGGTTTCAAAGCTGCAGTTACAACATAGTAGCCATGGTTTCAAAATATAGATGTATCATAGTTACTATGGTATGCGTCATACTAGCATTTTACCGATGTGTACCCAATCTTGTGCACTCACTAGTAAATACCATGTAAAAAAAAAAAATTAAATAAAAGCTGTGCAGAGTATAGGGGGTGGACAAACACTGTCTCCAGGTTACCGGCATATGACAAAAAAAGGAAGAAAAGAGGGATGGTGGAAGAAAAGAGAAAATGGGGGTGGGTGACATTTAAAAAGTTGTGATGCATTGTAGGGCAATTATTAATTTTTAATAATTATTAATAACAAAATACCTGTCAAGTCAACAGTATAAAAATGTGATCTGGCACAACCAAGACAAACTCCTTTACCCTGCAAAATCAATAACAATACCTACTTCACCCAGCATAATTTCCAGTAACTTACATAACAGGTCCGTTTTCATACCATGACAAAAAACAGCAATTATACCAGCTTACACTGCCTACACTGAAAAATGGCACAAACAGGGTAGACTTTTGTCTGAACTTGCACAATACAAATATGTTTTGAAGCAAGATCACGTTATTATAAGTGTTTGAATATGGAAACTTACCCTCAACAGTATGTTGTACCTTTGCTTTTCTCTCAGCTTTCGTACTTCCTCATGTTCTTTCAGTCCCAAATTTCCCCTTGGGGATCAATAAAGTCAGTCCATTCATCCATCCATCCATCCACCCATCTAGTTGATGGCCAGTGCAGTTTGCACATTATTTTAAGTGACTTTAACCACTTACTGTTGCTTAATATTTAGTTAATCATCTATCAAATGCCCTTTAAAATCTCTTTACTTGTAATATAGTTGATTTTATATACAGTATATAATATGAAGCATCATGCCATCAGTAGGCCATTAATTGTATTTTTACAACAATTAATTACTCAACAAGCATTGCATGACATAAAACAGGCTAACAGACACTTTGGTCATGAAGTGAACAGACAAACAAAAGTGCAGGTTTTCAGTGCAGCAGATAAACATAAAGGATACGTAATACTCAGAAACATGATACAGGCAAAAGGTCAGGTGATCAGTAAACAGACTACAGTAACTTAGTATCCATGAAGTAGGTCATAATCAAACACTAATCAAAACAGTCAGAGAGCAAAGGCTTAGACTTAAATACTTGTCACACTGCATGAAATTATACCTTGGCAACTAAAATATCTTTAATATTGGGGGCAGTCGTGGCCTAATGGTCCGAGAGTCGGACTTGTAACCCGAAGGTGAACCCGAAGGTGAACCCGAAGGTCGTGGGTTCGAGTCTCGGGTCCGGCAG
>CM074954.1:13750861-13771426 GCA_037577455.1 Pangasius macronema | reverse complement strand
TGTGTGTATTGAAATAAAAGTTATTATAAAGATTTTGAGCTTTACTCACTTTTTTAAACACAGTGCTATTATTTTGAACACAATTGTACATAGCCTGTCAAGGGGCTGCCCTGTGCCCATAGTAAAATGCAGAATGTGAGACAATGTGTTGCTCCGAACAAATATTTTTCATTTCTAATTATACTCAGGCTTACTTGGTCCATTTGTAGTGGAAAAACATAGCAAGCATAAAACTTTATAACAGAGTCCCAACATTTGCAGTCATGTAATCCCCATTCTATGGCATCATGGAGCCTGTAATTAAAAGGTGCACTGGAATGCATCAGCCAGTTCAGATACATGCCAAGCTATTCGTCCCTCATATGTCTTATGGTTTGTTGGTAGCAAATTACAAATGTCAATTTCAACATTATTATTATGTTGATGAAAGCTTTTTTATAAGCCCAATCCCAGAATGTGAATACATTGCAAGGATTTTTTTTTTATATAATTTCAAGCAGTAGCTAACCACTTGCACCAGCAATGGTCTCTCTGAAATGTTTTAATTTAGAGTTAGAAATGCACTGCTTTGGTCAACAGCTGTTTTCCATTTACCATCTTTTACTTCATGCGTGTAAAAATGGGTCCCAATAAGTGTTAGGCAAAAAAAAAAAAAAAAGCTTGGTCTGGACAAACTTAAAACATGCCCCTTTTTAGACACTTATGGTAATGTCACATTTGCCCATGCAGCATTGTTCTGGAAAACACATTGTTGTGGTGGAGTTAGATGTGATTTCAATGCCAGACAACTGGAACTCTGCAATATGATAAAACACTTCATGTTGAAAATGGACTTAGCTAATGGAAACTCTCTAAATCAGTCACAGAAAGTTAAAAATTTGGGTATTTGCCTTTNAGTGGGCTAACATATCTCTGAGCTCAGGAGGAAAAGCAGTCAGCCAAAGTTTGTTTCATCAATGCTTTTCCAGCTCTAGCCTTGTGCCCCTACTTTTGACAGCAAGTAAAAGTGATGCTTAAACAAGGAAGGGAGATGCATAAAAATAACTTTAACTAAAGTTTAACTAATAGCAAAGTTTGTTGTTTTTTTTGCTATTCATTCATCATTTTAACTGCTTTATCCTGGTCAGGGTCATTGTGGATCTGGAGCCTATCCCAGGAACAGTGGGCATGAGGTGGGAATGCACCCTGAATGGAATGCCAGTCCATCACAGAGCAAAATGTACATACACATTCGCACATAAGGGCAATTTTATATAGCCAATCGACCTAATGGCATGTTTGTGGGAGGTGGGAGGAAACTGGAAAATACAGAGGAAGCCCACGTGGTCCACGGGGTGAACACACACAGAAACTGTAACCCAAGCTCAGGATCGAACCAGAGACCCTGGAGATGCACCTTTTTTTTGATGTACCAACATTTTTGATATATTTGAATTAATATTCCAAAGCTTCAAAATTAGGTAACTGCGAAAGGTATCATTTACTGTGTTCAGTTCTATGAGTTTTAACATAATGATGATTCAGTATATGAATAGTTATCCACACCTTTCCTGTTTGGCTCATGGAGCAAATAACATTATCAAGCCTGAGATACTGGTAGTAGATGAAATAGGGTTATACTGTAGCAAGTTAGATTTCATGTATGATTTCATACAGTGCAGTAATGTGGGGTTCCAAGAAATTTAGCTATTTTTATCCAGGCATTCTCTAGTCAGATCATACAAGCTAGTACTGAATGTTTTGTGTGGACTAGTCATAAACACTAGCGTAGACTAGACACTACTTATCAGGACTGAGTAATTGTAAATATGAGTGTCAAGAATAAAAGTGCGTTTTTATTTTGAAACCAAACTACTCAGTGAATAAGTAGGAAATCGCCAAGATTGAATTTGAGCTCAGAGAGCAGATAAATCAATATCGTTCATGAGGATTGTGCTATAATGTGCATTGGTGTGTACCATCTATGGCATAGTCTAATGCTGCACCCCAGTTCGCCTACTTCTGTCTTAAATAGTATCCAAGATTAGAATTAGTGTCTCCCAAATCATAGTATGTTGAAATGAGTATCCCCAAGGTACCCGGATGGTCTACTATTTCTGGTCGATTTTCCAAGTGTGGATTCATGGACACTTTTTCAGCTAATATTGCACACAACTCCTTGTGCGAGGGAGGAGGAGTTTTGTGACAGTTTGCTTCACCGAATTCAAACACGGTGCATTTAGAGTGGTGTAAATGAACTGTGGAAAAATAAATCAAGGGAATGGTAAATTAAATTCTATAGTATAAATTATATAAGGAATGAAGAAAAGCTGTGAAACTGTGAGTAACTAGGCAACAATGGTCTCTTCCGTTACATGACATGTTAGTATATCGCAGTATATGTACTTTTTCTTCACAAATAGAGTACATACATTTACTGCATAGTATAAGTAGGTGAATTGGGACGTAACATAAGTTTTATATGATGAGTAGGAGGTCACGTTGTTTCATAACACCTGTCCATTTTAGTTTTCCCACACTGTCATTGTCGTCCCTGCAGCAAGTTATAAATGCTTTACTACACATGACTGGCAGAGCCATTGTTGAGCAATACTGAAATCATAGCCGTAACGAGCATGTGGTCCATTCGAGACAAGAGGCAAAAGGTCAGACTGCTGATTTGAAACAGTCGGCTCTGCCTAGATGCAGTGGTCCCTGAATAGCTCCAGTTGCTGCTGTTTTTCCGGTGGGCAGCTCAGAATGTTCTTCTCTGGTCTGTATGGAATGGCCATAGGCCATCCAAACGTTCTAATTCTTACTCCAGTGGTTGTAGGCCTGCCCTCCCACAGTGATACTGTACATATAAGATTTTCTCAGAAAACCGAACATCCCTCTATTCCTAGCTCTGCAACTGCCAATTTATTTTTTTTAAACGACAAGAAGGCCATCCCTGTTATCATGATCGTTGGGTTGCTAACTACACATTCATTTTGATTGGCTGTTGCAGGTTGCGGAGTATACGGTGAAGATTAATGAGCTGGAAGAGAAGTTTAAGAAGAGATCCAGAGAATTTTCCATGATTCAGGGGGAACTCAAGACCATCAAGGAGTTCCGAAAAAAGAAAGCTCATATGGAACAAGAATTGATCACTGTACTGTAACACAATACATACCAATTACATACATACAATTCTGTATGAGTATATTCTTAAACTAGTGGTTAAACAAATGCATGAATACACAGTAGGCAAAATTTATCTAGAGAATAGAGAATGTCATCAAAACGCATTAAAGGAAACCTTCACACTGAGCACTTTAAATATGTTTAGTATACTGAAATACAGTATTTTTGTAATGTGTTTAGAGATTCTGGTGCTAATTTGTTGGCTGATATTTGTTCTCTGTTCCTGTGAGAGAAGTTAGCACTAGTGCATATACGGTGGCATTTAATAGGATAAAAAATTTGGGCTAATGGTCAGGTTTTGTGGTTAGGTCCTAAAAACAAAAGCACTTCTTTTCTCACACAACATTTTTCAGCATCATTCAATGTCATATTAATAAAATCCAATGTAGAAATAGTGAAGACAGAAAATGCAATGAGGCTACACAGCTTTGAGCTATAGCAGAAACTCGACTTGCCTAGTCACCAATCTATGAAATGACAAGTGGGATTGCAGGGACGCTGTTAGTATGAATGTTGAAGCTTTGCAAGCTTGCCTGTTTAAGCAGCGTTTACAGATTTTTAGGAGGATGCTGCAGCAGGCCTGACTTATTTAAAGGAATAAATCACTGCTGCATTAGGTAAAGATAATCGATTGCCATGGTGGGTAGGAAAGAGGTTACCAAAGAGAAAATAGATCAACATGTAGATGAAAGAAGTTTAAAATAAAAAGGTCTCCTAAGAACTTAATTAGAAAATACATCTTGGATGTTACTGAAGATCAAGATATATAGATTAATATTCGTTCAGTGTAGATTTTACCTTTAAGTGGTTTTGTCAAGAAGAAAAACCATTCTTAAACATTCTCATATCTGTTTTCTCGCTTTGGACATGCTGCATTTTAAAATCCTCCTAGTTTGTGTTTTTGAAAACATTTCTGAAAATCATTAGCATTGAAAGGACTTAATGGCAGTAGTTGTAAGGCTCATTTAATGGGTTAATACATCATTAATATTTTCTATTATAATTTCTAGATGAAAGAAAGCATGTACATTGCTGACCGTGAACACAAGGAGAGTCTTGCTAGAATGGAGCATAAATTTTTCATTGAAAAGGTATGCATATAAGAACTGCCGAAAATTTCATTGTCTGTTTGGAGAAATTCAAAAAGGGAGACTCAAAGAGGAAGATCTAAGCATTTAAAAACAGGACAAAGAATTGGAACAATCACTTGTTTATCCTCTTCCCTCTAGGTCTGTTTAGAAAAGGAAGCAGAGCAGAGAATTGCCCAGCTAGCAGAGAAGGCCCACAATGAGGCAGTTGTGTGAGTGTATTCTCTGTGCATCCTCCCCTCCTCCAATTACAGGACAGTTTACTCTTCAAACAGCACCATCATACAGAGAGAGAAAATAAATAACCCTTGTAGAAAAACAAGGTTATCATCATGACCACACCAAACTGTTCCTCCTGGGGATAGTATATATCACATAAGCCAGTGATTATATCCTCGGTTCTGCAAACAGTGTGTATGAATGTGTTCATGTCAGAACATGTGTGTGTGTGTGTACAAGTGCCATTCTTATGGCCACAGCAAAAGCCATGTGTTAGTTTTGCTTGATTAGTTTACCAAAGTCACGGCTGCAAACCTTCTAATATCTTGCTTCCAGATGTGGCATTGTGGCCATGAGTCTCTCTGCCAAGGAGTTTCCTTTTTAGGCCATTTTCAGACCAAAGGACAATCCTGCACCTGCTTCACTCCACCAGGCATTTGAGGTCAACCAAATTAAATTAGATGAGTCACGGTTAAGTTGAAAGAGAACAAGCCCAATGTCTTAGTGGTTCAGCCATACTATATATCATCTGGTCACTCCTTTGACACCTTTTTGGATCAGTATATACTGGTGTTATACAGAAGACAATGGCATTTTGCTACTGTTTGAGAGGGGGCAGTTTGAAACATACACTATATAGACAAAAGTTTGTGGACACCTGACCATCACATACATATGTCGGCATTCCCCAAACTGCTGCCACAAAGTTAGAAGCACACAATTGTATGAAATGTCATTGTGTGCTGTAACATTATAATGTCCCTTCATTGGAACTAAGAGGCCTATACTTGTTCCAGCATGATAGTGCCCCTGTGCACAAAGTGAGGTCCATGAAGACATGGGTTACCAAGGTTGGTGTGGAAGAACCCGAGTGGCCTGCACAGAGCCTTGACCTCAACCCCACTGAACACATTTGGGATGAATTGAAACGCAGACTGTGCCCCACACCTTCTCATCTGATATCAGTGCCTGACCTCACTATTGCTATTGTTGCTGACTGGGTGCATCTCTAATGCCACCCTCCAAAATATAATGGAAAGCTTTCCCAGAAGAGAGGAGGTTATTATAAAAGTGAAGAGGGGACTACATCTTTAATGGGATGTTCAAAAACACATGGGTGTGATGGTCAGGTGTACACAAACTTTTGCCCATATAGTGTGTTTCACTGCTAAATTTGTAATGAGTTTATGTACATTTCGCGAGCTGGTAAAGCATTTTCATATCCCATGTATTGTCGTGGAGGTGAACGTCAGGTCTGCTCTTTTCTGTTCTGATCAATTCCAACAGGCAACTGGATAACGTGTCCCGCTCAGTGTTTAAGGAGAATGTGCGTTTGAATGAGGCACTTGGATATCACTTGAAAGAGGCAGAAGAGCTGAAAAGGAGCAATAAGGCCCTGGCAGAGGAGAATGCTTCTCTCATCCTGGATAAGGTACAGCCATTACAGAGGTTTGCCTCTGGCACTACATGACCGTACAAACCATAAATCCAATAAATATTTAGCCCCTAAACCTATGCTTCCTACCAATAATAAATCTAGAAAAAGCACACATTGCACAGAAGGACATGCAGTTTCCAATGTGGGGGATCCCCAGCCCAGCCTCTCAATGACAGCTCTGTGTGCAAGTTGTGTTGCCAGACCACCATCTTCTTATTTTAGATAATGGGGTTATTTGACAGCTTGAGAGGACTGGAGACCTTTCCAGTGTCGTCGGAGACATTTATGCTCTCAAAATGTAATTAAGGTAACAACTATATAAATAGCAAGTCACTGAAGTCACTTATTCACTAAGGAGTGCTGACAAGAACCTAAAGAGGACACTGGGGAAGTCTTTTCCAAGGCAAAAATGACATACATCAAAACAGAGCTACTTTCAGAAATGATGAATAGCTAATTTGAAATTTTAGTCATGTTCTTATTGTGGTAGTTCCTGATCTCTGGTGGTTATGCCTGCGCATTATATTTCCCCCCTCCGTTTATTTGCACTGGACTGTATGTTTGACTTTGCTTGTGGTGGCTCTTTCTCCTCACCTCCACTCAACGAGCCAGTCTCCTGTCTCGCTGTGGCCTGGCACTCTGCACACTTTCCATGACCCCAGTNACACACACACACACACACACACACACACACACACAGCGTTCTCACAGTGTTCCCTCTGGCTTGCAATTAACAAATGCCTCTAACATACACACACATACTTGATTTTCACACATACACCAACTGGACATATTATACTCTTACATATTATACTGCACATATTATACAGCCATAGAGCACTTTATTAGGATGTGATTATTTATTATGTGTACCTTTTCACCTACACATTCATGCAATTATCTAATCAGCCAATCGTGTGCCAGCAGTGCGGTTCATAAATTCATGCAGATATGGGCCAGCAGCTTCAGGTAATGTTCACATCAACCATCAGAATGGGGATAAAAATGTGATCTCAGTGATTTAGACCTTGACATGATTGTTGGTGCCAGATGGGCTGGTTTGAGTATTTCTATAACTGCTGATCTCCTGAGATTTCCATGCACAAAAGTCTCTAGAGTTTATTCAGAATGGTGCAATAAAGAAAAAACATCCAGGGAGCTACAGTTCTGCAGACGGAAATGCTTTGTTGATGAGAGAGGTTAAACAATTTAGGTGAGCAAATTGTAGCAAACCTTGAGGCAGATGGGCTACAATGGCAGAAGACCACATCAGGTTCTACTTCTGTCAGCCAAGAACAGAAACCTGAGGCTCCAGTGGGCACACATAGCCTGGTCTGATGAATCTCAGACCTGCCTGCCCTGCCTCCTGTCAATGTCCAGGCTGGTGGAGGAGGTGGTGTAATCGTGCAGGAAATATTTTCTTGCGACTTTGGGCCCTTTAATATATACCAACCAATCATTAATATATACCAATCAATCATCACTTGAATACCACAGCCTACTTGAGTATTGTTGCTGACCATGTGCATCCCTTCATGGCCACAATTTCCCCATCTTCTAATGGCTACATGGGCTGGATTTTGAACCACTCTAGTCATGCATGGGCAGTATGCTTAGAGTCATTGACTTAATGTTAGGTGAAACTCCAACCTAGTCTCAAGTTTCTTGCATATTGGAACAGGCTTTTTTTTAGGATTGCTCTGTGTTGGGCTCTTTTAATCTTGCCCTCAACCCAGATCAGTTTCTGAGTCCCTACTGATGAAAACCATCCCCCAAACATGATGATACCACCACCATGCTCAGGGTAATGAGCAGTGTTGGGTTTCCACCAAACATATCACTTTGTGCCAATGCCAGTTTTGGTCTTATCAAACCAGCAAACCTTTTTTCCACAAGTTTGTTCAGTCTAACATGGCTTTTGGAAAACTCAGAATGGGATTTTGATCCACTGTCCCCACAGGAGACCAGCAAGTTAATGATTACAGACAATGTGGCTCAGCTTGCAGCCCAGCGGAGTGAGATCTCTGAGCTAAGGGCCAAAGTAGCCACTTTGGAGCAGGAGTTGGCCCTCATGGCAACCAAGTTTGAGCAGGAGAAGGTGGCCATGCAGGAGCGAGCTGTAGTTAGGGCTCAGGCTGGAACAGTGGAGCTGGAGAAGCTGCAGAAACTGCTCGCCCTGCGTGAACGTGAGATTAGCCGAGTGAAGAAGCTTGCGCGCAGCATTGTGGAACAGCGCACTCAGCTTGAGCTCTTCTTCCATGAGGCTCTGGCTCAAGTTAAGCAGGAGATCATAACCAGCCAGATCCAATACAGGTACATGCAGCACATGCAGACACCCTAAATTAATCACACGCACTGAATACATGCTTGTTCCTAACAGATCATGGTGGTAATACTACTACTAACAAAATTAATTACAATTCAAATTTAGATTATAAATGAATGCTTAAACCTAGAAGGAATTAGATATACAAATCTGTGTTTAAAGCTTTTAACTCAGTATATGTTCATTGAGCTTATGTATAAAGACAGGAAGCAATGGAGGCTTATCGGAAACGGATGAGGGACGCACGGTCTGGGAGGAAGGAGTACCCCCACATACGCACCTTTAACAAAGCTCCACACAGCACCAACAATGTTTACACTGATTTGGAGGAGGCTGAAAGGTGGTGAGTTGGAAAAGATCACTGCATAAGAATAACTTTGCTCTATAGTAATTGCTCAATAGGGTGCATCAGTCCTTGATTTTGTTTATTTTTGTCACAAATGAGTATTTCAAAACCTTATTAAATGAAATTTGTAGAACCTCGTCAAAGGTTGTCAAGAGTGCATTCAGGGTGCTGTGATATTGAACAGTGCTATCATTCAAATGTTAGTTTGTTAAACCAAAATGGGCTGAGTCAAGGCATAGTATTGTACCAACGAAATAATGCACCAAGTTGCCAGCTTAGTGGTAGCGCACAATAATCTTCTTTGGATGTTATGTGCATGGTTGAGGCCTGTATGTTTGCTTGCACAATCTGTGCCATTCTGATCTACAAGCTGTTTCCGTCCACAGGATCAGCAATCCTTGGTAGTTCTGTTGTTCACACAATTCCCAGTAAACCTTTGAAATGGTTGCATGTGAAAAGCCCAGAATGGCAGCTGTTTAAGAAATACCAGAATTGCCACACCTAGCATGAGCAATTAACCCATGTTGAGTCTTAAAGAACACATAAGAACACTCAACTGAATATTAACTGATGATCTGCCCAAAGTACATCATATGACATACACTATATGGCCAAATGTTTGTGGACCCCTGAACATCACAACCATATTTTTTTAACATCCCATTCCAGATTCAGTTGCTGTTATAGTAACCTTAGTAACCTCAATGCTTCTGGGAAGGCTTTCCACTAGATTTTGCCACAAGAGCATTATTGAGGTCAGGCACTGATGTCGGGGAAGAAGGCCTGGGCTTCAGTTGGCATTCCAGTTCACCCCAAGGTGTTCAATGGGGTTGAGGTCAAGATTCTGTGCAGGCTACTCAAGATCTTCCACTGCATCCTTGGTAAACCATGTCTTCATGGATCATGCTTTGTGCACAGGGGCATTGTCATGCTGGAACATGTTTGGGCCCCTTAGTTCCAGTGAAGGGAAATTGTAATGCTACAGCATACAGAGACATTCTAGACAACGGTGTGCTTCCAACTTTGTGGCAACAGTTTGAGGAAAACCCACATACGAGTGTGATTGTGAGGTATCCACAAACTTTTGGCCATGTAGTGTATGAATTTTTTGGAATGAACAAATTTATGTGAAGGTGTGTGGTGTATATAATAAATCAATGTTCATACAGTAGTACTAACAAGTTGTTGTTTTTTTTAGGAACAACCTGCAGGGTTCAAAAGTGGACATTTCTGATCTGACCTGGGAGCAGAAGGAGCGAGTGCTGCGGCTGCTCTTTGCTAAAATGAATGGTCTGAAAACAAGGTAAAGATTTTTGAATAATTTACATATTGTCGTAAATTATTATATAAATTCAGGCATTCGATTCATATAGACATAGAATGCAAATGTTTGGGAAAACATTGTATTTAAAATTAGCCAGTGGCTATGAATACGCATATGTAGGCATCAATGAACCTTCTTTCCAAAGTAATGCAGCTCATCTTTCAATGTGAACTGCCAAAAGAACAAACAGTAAATACTGTTCCATGTTTTTAGTATAAGTAGAGCAGTTAAACCAGCAGTAATTAGCCACAAGCCATCTTGTCATAATTCTGCTACTCACAACTGTCTGTACTGCAGCAGAAAAATCCCAAGGCACAGTGAAGTTTCCATTCACAATCTCTGCAGAAAATTATTCCACTAAATGTAGCCATGTGTGTCCAATTTCCTCATTTCCTCTTCTCCCATTTCAATTTATGACCCATAACCACTGATCTGGAATTACTGTTAAAATACCCCCAAAACGAAAACAGTGTCATCAAGCCTGTTATTTCAGTTTCACACTAAAGACTGAACAGTATAGAGCTTACTTGTGCAGTAGAGAGAGGAAGAGTGAGGGCTGTGGGGTAAAAATAAGGGTGTACTGGCCACAGAACCATGTCTTTGGTATAAGGCATCTGGATCCAGAGCTCTTCATGCACCCAGCAGCTTGTTTAGCACATTTGAAGCACTTGTGGTTTTCTGAAGACAGCTGGAAACATCTTTTTAAAGAGAAGATACAGAACATAGGAGGAAGTGGGTGGACATGAAATTTGCTGCAGCTAACGGATGGTTAGATGAATGAATGGATGGATAGATGGATGGATGGATGGATGGATGGATGGATGGAATTAGGACTGGCATGTTTATTTAGGTTTACTCTATGAGAGGAATGTGTGTTCATTTTGTGCTGTTGATGTACCAACATGAGCCCAGTGGTTTGACTTGTGTAGAATAACCTAAAGTAACCCTTAATGGTGAAGTTACATGACTCAAGTGCAACAGCTGTCTTCATCTCCTTCAATGCTTTTTGTTTCCTTTCATCTAATTAAAAATCTTTGTATTTTTCTGTGTCTTCTTGCAGTAAAGCAGTGCAGCTTCCAGCTCTGTCACCGTCCTCTGAGAGGGACCAGAATGACAGCAAACAGGAGTATGAATAGGCTTTCTTTTACTTGTTATTGCAGAATTATAAAGACTTTGAGTTATTTAGTCCTTCTGAGGCACACAAGCCTTCATCTTGAAATTTAATGGCTATTTCCTCCAGTATTTCAAGTGCTTAAGAAGTGACTGTAGCAAAGAAATACACTTATTATGGAACATAAAACAAAAATTTAAACTAAATATTCAAGTAAAATGTAGGAAGCTATGAACGAAGCTGATTAGTACTTGCACCCACACAAACTCAACTCTTGCCCCAGACATAAACATTGTCCTAGTTTATATTATCTAGCTAAATGATTGAATAATTTCTGATGTCTGAATAATTCTTACGAGTGTTATCATTTTTATTCAAATCATTCATTTTTTTCTGCGATATTGTATAACACGCTGCCGTTTCTCTTGGTCTTTCACACAGAGACAGAGAAGAATCTCCCATGACCTTTATAACCCAGGCATCCGTGTCCAACATGACTTCTAACCCCAGCGGCCTGCCACAACTACCAAGCACCTGAACCTGGTTCACATTACCACATGATACCACATGATCATGTGACCAAATACAAATCAACCTTCCTACACACGTAATGGCTTGTCTTTTTACTGAGAAGTATCTTTGCTATAGAAAGAGACAGTATTTCTAAACCATATGAATTAAGTGTTTATCTAAAGGTAATGACTTGCGCCTCTGTGTGAATGAAATGAATGTGGCATTGCTTTCTTCCAGGTACAAGTCTCAAACTTTATGTTAATTTATAAAACATTTACCTACTTTTCCATATTTTCCATACACCAAGTAGTCCAGGATTTGGTATAGTATCTTTTAAAGCTTACATTTGAAACAGATGTGTTAAAAAAACTTTAAAGGAGAACACACTCATTGCTCATTTATTGTAAGTAATAGAATAGTTGTGCTACATTATGAGATAAGGTCATATGGGAGGACTGATATGATAAAATTTAAAAGCATTAATGCTTTGCCTAGCCACAGTTTGTTAGGCTGTGGGTTGTTTTTTTTTTTTTTTTAATACATGTAGGCTTCAGTGAAAAATACAATTGTAGATTAATTTACAGAGCCATGGAAAAAAGTGTAGCAGTTTTGGACATACTGTAGTAGGGTCAGAAAGTTAAATAGTCTAGTGGACCGTTTTATATATTTCTATACTAGCAAAACCCAAGTCACTTTATACCCATCTGTACAGTATGTTCTACACTTCAGGGCCTTTGGGGGAAGTCAGCATTTGGGTGGTCTATTGCAATTTAGCGTCCCATGGTTGGCATGGTAACGGCTGGAGATTTTACTGTAGCATCCTCTGCCTTCCACTGTGAAGTAACGGTTTTCACCTGTGTGTAGAACTGGATGCCCTGTAATAACGAGACAAACAAAATGCTCAGAATCACACTTAAAACAGTTAATATTGTTAGTCATGTATTTATTTCCAAAGTCAGTCTGCAAAGGGAGAAATGGATAATTGGGGCTTCCTGCTGTTTGATTAAGTTTGGCTGAAAAATGCTGGAGTATTCCTTTAAAATCATATCCTGCTGGAAGGGGTTAAGTAAAATGTCAGAGTTTGTGCAGTGTTAAATGTATACTAGTTTAATGGATTTTGATAAACTGTTAAATTTTGCTACTACCATCTGTTAAAGTATTATTAACTGGCAGCAGCAGGTGAGATGGACTTACTTGTTTGCCATAGAAGTTGGTATCGCCCCTGAAAGAGGCCCTTGAGCCAGTGAAGGAGAACATGGGTAGGGGAACAGGAATTGGTACATTCACTCCAATCTGGAAAAAGGGAAAATGTGCATGAAAAACAGCAGTACGAATCCTCATGCTCCCCCCCCAGATGCCCTGAGGCTGCCCTGGCTCCCTCGCCGTCTCCCTCACCCCAGACACTCACACCCCAATGCCAGTTAAGAGAACAACGTAAATGCAAACATGTCTCCCTCTCCCACAGCTGTATGTTACACAGAATTGTGCCAGTCCCCAAGCAGGAAAAAGTTAGGCTGCTAAAACCAAAGATTAGCACCTGGACAGCTGCACAATCAGCATGTTCACACAACCAACCTATCTTGGATCAGAGCATCTGTCAAAGCCAATAAAATAGCAACAGCACCCAGATGTATGACAACTTTTTCCAGTTGTTTTTTCTCTTCCCACTTGTTTGCTAGAAAACCAGGGTAGTCAGTACTTAGAGCAAAACCTCAATTTACTTAAAGTGGAAACTTTGTTTTAACGTTCAGAACATAAAACTATATATTGCTGCTGAGCCTTGACTGCTGTGTGTGGAAAGTGCTGAACAACCAGCTCATTCAGTGACACGACAACACAAAGCCGAAAGCCACATCATTTTTGAGTACCCGCTGAGAAAAGCAACTTATGCAGAGGGTAACTAAACAAAACATTTTGTTGGGGTGGGTGAATACTGGAAATTGGCACGGCTTTTTGAAATGTCAAAAAAAGTCAGTGGGAGCAGCCAAGATGGGGGAGTGATGGAGACAGAGTGAGGGAAGGAGAAAAGAAATGAGAATACAGTAGGGATGTCTTGTGCATTGAGGTTTTGGAGGCCAACTCATCACATGGCCGTGTTCACCATGTGAATCGCAAACACATGACACACCTCTGAGCCACAAACAGGGAGAAGGTGTGCCATTTTTACATAGCCACCAGATCAACAGGTTGCACAGAATCTCCACCTGCATAATATTTCTGAGTAGCACTGTGTTTTGATTAAACAGCACATATTTGCTGTGAGCTATTTGGAGCCTGCATGTTGTGAGGTGGCAGTAAGGGTTTTTCCCCTTTGGGTTTTTAGTCAAGGCAAACAAGGTAATCCCTGCTTCGGAAAAATTTGCATTTATTAAGTTATTTTTTTAAGAATGTTTGTGTCAGATATGGCAGCTGAGGACCGAACATGGACAGCATGACACTGGCTGGCTTTCTGTGGGTTAGAGGAGAGGCGCCAAAGGGCTTTTACACATTACATTTACATCATGTTCTAATATTGACTCTGAGAGTGCCTGAAGCGCGTCACCCAGACTGGCTTTCTCAGGATGTGTGTGCGATCACTCCAGCATAGCATTTCAATGAATTTTATGTAATCATTATTTTTGGTTCTTGGTTAAACTACATACATGGTAACTAATCCAAAATACTAACTCATGACGGTCATTTCTCTATACACATACGCTTTTTGTGACTGAGCATGTACTGTACAAATTGCAGACTAAAAAAAACATTTCTAAAGATATCCCTTACAGTTAATTAGCAATTTACAGTAAATTCCTCACCTGGCCAACGTCCACCTCATGGGTGTATTTGCGAGCTACAGCACCATTAGTGGTGAAAATAGCGGTTCCGTTTCCATATGGGTTCTTATTGATGATACTGATGGCTTCATCCAAGGTCTCAACTTCTAAGACCACCAAAACAGGGCCAAAGATCTCTTCTGTATAGCACTGCATGTCAGTCTGGAGGTCAAAAAGGGGAAAATGACACGTGATTGAAAACCAGTGACAGTTTAACAGTTAGCTCAGTAGCTGCTCAGATATTTATAGCCATCCATAAATGACTCACTGTGACATTACTGATGATGGTGGGTCCCACAAAGTTGCCATTCTCAAAGCCCTTAACTTTCACATTCCTGCCATCGAGCAGCAGTGAAGCACCCTCATCCACTCCACTCTGGATGAGACTGTTCACACGGTTCCTGGCCTGAGGGGTGATCAGGGGTCCAATATCAGCACCTGGCTGGTCACCTAGCACCAGAAAACAGTATAGATGGATAGATGGATAGGCCAAGTGATGTACATTGATCTTGGACAATCTCTGTTGTAAGCATTTCATGCTGGTTGCTTTCTTTTGCGACGTTAAATAGTAAAGGTTAAAGTTGTGTCCCTTACTGTCCCAAACACATGGTTTAATGCACCAAGGCGCTCACTCCAAAAGCTGTTTCTGGGTTTTAGCTGGGCTACCGCATTGCAGTACAATGTTTCTGGCTACATCAAATTTTATTTTTTCTATTTCATCTTAATTTGGCCTGCTTGTGTTACTTTCATGTGCCCATACCACAAAGAGCGTTTCAAGTTTGTGGCATGAGCAAGAATCTGCACCTCTCTGCTTTGGCTGTGCTGAACGTGCAGCTGGGAAAGGTGTGGTCATGAAGGCTTGGGTGGTCTACTGGAATGCACTGAAAGGGATAAAATCCCATAGCATGAAGAGATGATGACATAGAGAAGAGAGCAATGAAGAATTGCTAAATGAAGAGCAGATAAAGGAAATGCTAGTTACAGAGAAGATCAGAAGAACTGATGATCAGTGTCAGTCATCTGTCCTTTAAACCCCATTCTGTCTTTTCTGTTTACTGCATCAGTTACAAATGAGGACAGGGAAAATGAATAAATGAAGTCCTACAGTTACACAGAAGTGTTCACAAACAAGAAATAGTGCACCTCCTATTCACAGCTGTTTAGACCACAGTATTTGTTCATTCCAAAAAAAATAAAAATAAAAATAAAAAATGTATTCATATTCAGATACATCCCTACTGACCATTATGGCTTTCTGTCTAAACAGATCCAACATTTTCATACCTGCATTGACACGCAGGTTCTTAGCACGCTCTACCAGTTCAGGCAGCAAGTTGCGAGCTTCTCCCACCAGGATAGCAGTGGAGAGTGCCATGCACCTTTGGCCAGCTGCTCCAAATGCAGCACCCACCAGCTGGTTCAGAGTGTTCTCTCTATTAGCATCTGGCATTACCACACCATGGTTCTTTGCCCCCTGGTCATAAGCACAAGACAAAGGTTATCAGTTCTGCAATTACTCTCAGAGCAGAATCTACAGAAATGGCATACAGAGACGTGTATATATCCTTGTACTTTCAAGCCATATTCAGCTTTATTCATCTTTCATACTATAATTATGGTTAAACAAACACAACTTTTTCCTTTATTTACTGGAAGTTTAAACCAGAAAAGTTTTATTCAGCCGTTCTGTGGATAAGAAAGCTGACTTGCTCCCCCTGTGATCTGTAACAGAGATTTATTGATTTAAGAGATTTCTGTGTTGTGTGAGGTTATTGCCTAGTAATGTCCGAGTATGTACAGTACACATTCACAAAACCAACTGACAATGAAATTATGCATACAATGGGACATGGGAACTGGTATTAACAGGCTTTGGACTGACAATCAATGTTATGTAATTCAAACCCTTTATTCATTCTATTCTACTCAATTCATAGATGGCTGATTCATTTCTATGTTCTTTACATGGCAGCCTAGCTACGGAACAAACCCCAAAACATTTAAATAATGGTGATTTATATTTATTACAATGCAGATTTTTTTTGAAACTGTTCATTTCTGACTAAGACTCATGTTCTGTTTGCAGTATTAAAATGAACATTATTTACATTAAGCTTCACTCCATTCATAAGTCATAATCATTACCAACTCAAAGTTAGTACTAGATTCAAAATACTGAATCAGTCTTAGCTGAGGCATTTTATGGCTGGGTGCGGAACTTGAATATCCATTTCCTAACTAATGCTGCCACCCACTGGCTAGAAACTGTAAGATTAACATGAGAGGGGGGAAAAAAAAAAAAAAAGAAAAAGAAAAGTGAGGCAGTTGACAGTTACTCAATAATTAACATCTCCATTTTTTTTACTGTCTAAAGAGACAGTGCCACCCTTTTGATTTCTACTGAGTCTACAAAGTTCATAAAGTTCATACACCTCATGCCTCAACATAGTTAGCTTTTCCACCAGGTGAATTTTATTCATATATTTGAATAAAAAACTAGTATTTCTGCTTCATTTCAGAACTTTATTAAAATGTTACTTACTGTACATTGCCCTGTGGAAAAAGAAGTTTTTAGGTTATGTAAGACTAACCATGTTGGACTGCACTCTCTTGCCATTTTTAGAGCCTCTCTCATAGATGTACTCTCCTGCCTGGTTGGAGCCCACAAAGCTGATAGCTTTTATAGCAGGGTGATCACAGATGAAGTTCACAGCTACAAAAACAGACAGACAGAAACAGGCATAAAATAAAGATTTCTCACGGAGACACCAATTACACAATGGCACACAGTCTATTTCCACACAAACCTCTGCTAAGTGCATGAGGATTCATTACTGTTAATAGCCTCTGAAAGGATACTGTTCAATGCCTACACAGATTTTCCGTAATTGGGCATTCAGCATTTAACATAGCATTATGGCAAGTGGATAAACATGTTATAATTTTTAAGGCTTTTTAAACTAAACTGTTCTATGACATCTGAAATCAAGGGCTATACTATGCAGTAGTGAAATATGTAGGTTTCAGGTCAAAACCATCACAAAAGAAAGAAGCCATCGTCCCAGTGAATTTCATACCATCATGCTGGCCGTGGATGATGTTGAGTGTGCCATCGGGAGCGCCAGCGTCCTGCAGCAGCTTGGCCAGCATCATTGTACATCCAGGCACACGCTCTGAGGGCTTCATCAGGTACGTGTTCCCGCACACCATGCCCATAGGGAACATCCAGAGCGGGATCATGGCGGGAAAGTTGAAGGGGGCAATGCCAGCGCAGACACCAAGGGGCAGCCGGTATGTGTAGGTATCCATGTCCTTAGTGATGGAGGGTAGAGTCTCTCCCAGCATAAGGGAAGTGATGCTACATGCGTGTTCTACCACCTCTGGAAAACGAGATACAGAGGAGAAATTACTACCACACACTCAGCCTTAGTTAGCATGTTGGTGGGTACCTAAAAGGTACACACTTTCTTTAAATATTAACACTTTCAGAAATATTCCTTATCCTTTGAACCCCAGGTTCACCTATAATAAACAATGGTATGGACACAAGTATAAGTCTTCTCAGTAAGTCTGCCTCCTGGTTTCAGTGGCTGGCCTTTTGAAAGATGACCCTTGAGACTTACGCAATCCTCTGAACACATCACCCTCAGCATCTGCCAGTGTTTTCCCCTGCTCCAGAGTGATCAGGTTGGCCAGCTCTTTCTGCAACATGATACACAGTAGCACAAATGTGTAAAATATTCCTGTTTAAGCTAGCATCCAACTGCCCAAGATCAGAAACTATCAGGTAGGTCTGTAATAAGTATTAATCAGATGAATTGTTAAGGTCTGCAGCACCACCCACCAGAATGACTTACAATGTTGTCTTTAATGAGCTGCTGGTAGCGGAGGAAAACCTGCTGACGGGTCAAAATGGAAGTCTCAGACCAAGAGCGATAGGCACGTGAGCACGAGTCGACAGCAGCCAACATCTCCTCCTGTGTGGCTTTAGGGACTTGGCCAATCACCTCATTGGTGGCCTGAGCAGAGGTGAGAAATACAACTTGTAACTACAGTAGTGAGGTACAAAATCAGTAAATATCTACTTGTCCAGGGTCAGTCCGGAAGAGGATCTAGCCAACTAAACTTCTAGAATGTGTCATCACCCAAAGTAAAGACATTCTATATAATATACATATGTAAATAACTGATGAAGATCACATATACTTCATAGTCCACACAGATAAATCTGTCTAGCATTTCTGACCTTAAATATACAGACACAGAAAGAGACACTACACATCAAACCTCAAATGCATCCATAATTATCACTCAGACAGCCTGTCAATCATACGCAGACAACCCCTAAACTACAAAACTGGGTATATAATCTCAGAACAAGCATTTCTCAGTTCTACTGGGCCACAAAATTATCACACATCTACACTATATGACCAAAACTATGTGGACACCTGACCATCACACCCATAAGTGCCTTTTGCACATCCCATTACAGATTTAGTCCCCCTTTGCTGTTATAATAACGTCCACACTTCCAGACTAGATTAGATTCTGGAATGCGTCTGTGGTGATTTGCTGATTCAGCCACAAGAAAATTAGTGAGGTCTGGCACTGATGTCAGGCGATAAGACCTGGTGCACAGTCGACAAACTTTTGGCCATATAGTGTGAGAGTATAGAGACCAGGAATGGCAAATATAAATTTGGATTCTGGACATAAACCTACTGTATTACTACCCTAAAATATATGTATCCTAAAATATGTTGAGAGCTCAATATGACCATGAACAAGGATACAGTCAAAAAAAAAACTTCAGTAACACTAGACTGAGCAGATTACCTGAGCGTAATACCTGTTAAATGCTATATCAAATCTTATCTAGAAAGTGGGAAGTATGTGCTGTTGATTGCATTAGCAAAGACATTGTAACTGGTTAACCAGGCAAGGTAGACTTTGAGGTAGAAATTTATCTACGATTTACAGCAACCTCCACTTCTAGCAATGACATTTTGGTGTACTACCATTTTAGCAATTATACTTAGAATTATATGCCAGGAAATAGGAATAGCTCACATTGTATATTACTGTGCTTCCTCATCTGTATCTGGAAATGAAGTATTGGAATACAGACATGTTTTGCCTTGTGTACTCACAGGATTGTGAATGTCTAACCATTCTGAACTCTTGGATTCAACAAACTTCCCATCAATAAACAACTTTGTGGTGGGCTGTAGAAAAAAAAAGAAGAAGAAAACAATGACTATCATGTCACATCAAACTAGATTTCAGCAACAAATTAGTTTAGGCCTGTTTAATCCAAAGGCTAATATCACCTAGATACTGTAGATTTGTACCAAGAACTGCTGCTACAATTAAAAAGACTTTCCTATACTCATCCCAGGACTCTTATTCATAATATACTCATACTGAACATCCTTTCTATACACTTTGTTCTGTTTGACTGTACAGTATACAGTTGTAGAGAAATGATCTATAATCTCACTATCCAATGTCACCCAGAAGAGGATGGGTTCCCTTTTGCATCTGGATCCTTTAAAGGTTTCTTCCACTTGTTGGAGGTTTTTCGCTTTTTCATTAGGGATCTAAATCTAGATCCAAATTTCTGTAAATGTGCTTTGTGACAATATCTATTGTTAAATGTGCTACACAAATCAAATTGACTTAAATACACAGGACATATGACTAGCACCATGTAGACTTTGTAAATTTTTCACCTAAAAAAAGTTCCATTATGTCTATTATATTCTCTGTTGCACTCGCTTCAGAGTCAAAAACACACTGGACTTCTGACACAGGAAAAGCTAACAAGTGCCTAAGGTTAGTTATGTGACAATGCAACAATGACAGGTTAGAATACTGTAGTAATCCATTAACAGGCTTCTGTGGACAAACTGGAGAAGCCAGTTTCAGATAAAGTAAAGTAAAGACATATTACATTGGTGTTTACCCATATAGTTATTAGTGGGAAATTGAATCAAAGTTTACATGGTACAGCTTTTTAGCTTATGTTGTATTGCATATTCATCTCGACTGTCCAGCCAACCTGAGAAAACTTAAGGAGCACAAAGCTTGATCAGCAGTGTGCATCCACCGTACTCTATAAATTAGAGTAGAAATAATAATAATAATAATAATAATAATAATAATAATAATATTATTTTATATATATATATTATAATATAAAAGGTAAATTTAAAAAAT